>RDPX01000042.1:1400907-1424380 GCA_003991215.1 Morbakka virulenta
AATAACAATAATAACAATAATAACAATAATAACAATAATAACAATAATAACAATAATAACAATAATAACAATAATAACAATAATAACAATAATAACAATAATAACAATAATAACAATAATAACAATAATAACAATAATAACAATAATAACAATAATAACAATAATAACAATAATAACAATAATAACAATAATAACAATAATAACAATAATAACAATAATAACAATAATAACAATAATAACAATAATAACAATAATAACAATAATAACAATAATAACAATAATAACAATAATAACAATAATAACAATAATAACAATAATAACAATAATAACAATAATAACAATAATAACAATAATAACAATAATAACAATAATAACAATAATAACAATAATAACAATAATAACAATAATAACAATAATAACAATAATAACAATAATAACAATAATAACAATAATAACAATAATAACAATAATAACAATAATAACAATAATAACAATAATAACAATAATAACAATAATAACAATAATAACAATAATAACAATAATAACAATAATAACAATAATAACAATAATAACAATAATAACAATAATAACAATAATAACAATAATAACAATAATAACAATAATAACAATAATAACAATAATAACAATAATAACAATAATAACAATAATAACAATAATAACAATAATAACAATAATAACAATAATAACAATAATAACAATAATAACAATAATAACAATAATAACAATAATAACAATAATAACAATAATAACAATAATAACAATAATAACAATAATAACAATAATAACAATAATAACAATAATAACAATAATAACAATAATAACAATAATAACAATAATAACAATAATAACAATAATAACAATAATAACAATAATAACAATAATAACAATAATAACAATAATAACAATAATAACAATAATAACAATAATAACAATAATAACAATAATAACAATAATAACAATAATAACAATAATAACAATAATAACAATAATAACAATAATAACAATAATAACAATAATAACAATAATAACAATAATAACAATAATAACAATAATAACAATAATAACAATAATAACAATAATAACAATAATAACAATAATAACAATAATAACACCAGAACTTACAACTTGAAATAATTAGGACATAAAATTAAAGAAGGCTATTCAGGAAAAATTGTTAAATTTATAAGTTGAATACATACTTTGATAAATAGCATTAAAAGACACTAAGTTAATCATATTTTATATTTTCAGATTTCCTAGAAAGTTTAAATATGGCGTCTGTAGATATCATATTGTCCCAGAATTAAATATATTTATATCGTAATGACAAGCAAATTTCTAGATAGCTAATTAGTACAAAAAGATAAAAAGAAATGATGCGAATGAAAAAGGAATATTTTTCAGAAAATGTCGAATGATATTTTGATTCCTATGAAATGAATTTTAGTAACTACTCCTAAGGCATTCCAGTTACTTAATTTACAGTTATCACTTAGACAGGTTAGACACCGCAAGACCTATGAACCCTGTTGGTGAAACAGTTTCTTATTTATCTTTGTCTGTTTGCATGGAACAATGTACAGAAAACATTACGGCAACTTATAGGATTTAATCACTCAATAGATAGCAGTCAAACATGGATCAAATTTTAATAAGCTTATTACAATATTTTCATTATCATTTCCGTCGTAATGTTGGGTTTCAAAATCATGTGTTGTTATGGTAAAATAACTCCGTGAGATGCAATCCAATGCCACTTTATAGTAAACTGAAACTAAACTTTATAAAGTTTATCATTTATTATACAACTTCCGCTTAGTCGTCTTAAGCAATATTAACGAACAATTTTACTGTTCTTTATTCACAAGATGACACTGCAAATCTGGGACTGTATATCTGTGAGGATGATTTGATACAGTATTTAATGCTATTTATGGGTAGAAAAAATACACCTGTGGCGTAGCTTTAGATTTGAAGAGACACGATAAATTTTTAAGAGGAGGGATAGCAGATTTCAAAAAAAGCTTGCTTTCTACAAGCCTAATTAAACACATAATTTATCGCAACACTTGTAAAGGCTGATGAAAATGCATTCTCATGGAGGGAATGGTCAATATCATTGCTGCCGAAAGGAAACACTGGCTGAAGAAATATACCCAAAGAACCGCACAAGATCATCCTCTTATAGAATTGAGGACATTTTAAAAAAAACAGACACAACAGAAGATAAAGGATATCTGCCATGCTGTCAAACGAAAGAAAGGCATATTTTTTCCTCTGGAGCAAACTTCCAATGCCAACACTCATTGTGCCAAAAATGCTCCGATCCTTGGAGGATACAATGCCGTTCTTCGCCGTCAACTCACAATCTGCATTGGTCAATGAGGTCTCTTGGATATGGAGATATGTTAGAAAACGGATCTTCGCATTTACAAGGTATGTGTAATACAGGAACAAATGTTCTTTTATTCATACGAATTATATATATATATATATACATACATAGCAGAATAGAAAAGGTAATCTTATAAAGATTAAATTTCAGTAAAAATCATTGTACATTTTATGTTGTCCATATTGTATCAACAGTGAAGTAAAAACACAATCTTTTCAAAAGCCTTATTTAACATCAAAACCAATTGATCAAATATACATAAGGGAGTGAAAAATTGCTATTTTCAATACTGAAAGTAATCTTTTCCACCTAATTAAATGATTGTTTCATCAGATAGGTCTCTGTGCTTTGATAACATTAGTAACAGAACTATCAGATCTCAGTATTTTTCATTTTTTAGTCAAATGAATCTCGTCATTGATCTTCTGTTGGTCACTGTTGATTTTTCATTAAAATGATGTTGTAACATGCATGTTGTTTATATATCTAGGAAAATTGTGAGATGACTTTTTCATAAATAAGCATCACTTAATAAAAGTAGAGCTGAATGATAAAGTATGAAGTATTAAATGTTTACTACGGCACCTTTTCAATGAACAAGACCTAAATAGTTTTCAGAATAGATTGATACCTTTTAAAACTTGTACATTTGCAAATATACCAGTATACACAAAAATGCAATTGCTCTTAGTCAGACACATAAATTATTTAATACATGTTATATTTCTGGAAATAAATGTAAGACATATACATAAAGAAGATGACTACATAATTAATATTTTGGAGGGTTAAGCATTTTAACCCAAACCCATATTGAAATGGCGGTAACTGTGCAAGAGCCTTGGTCTACCTTTTGCACAAATCCATCAATAATTTTCAAAATTTTAATTTACAATAGTAATAATAATAATAATAGAACTGATGTGTTGTTTTCAAAACTAGGGTTTAAAACTCAATGCCCACAATCATTAAAAGGGAACCTTAATATTAAAAATTAAAGAGATATCATAATCTTCAATCACGATAATAATGATAGTATATGTATGTTATATTTGTAAAACTAGTCTTTAAACCTCACTGTCAACAATCATTAAAATGGAATCTTAATATGAAAAATTAAAGAGAAGAGACCTCTACAATCTACAATAGTAATAATAATGAAAGTATGTATGATGTTGTATTTGTAAAACTAGTGTTTACGGTCATTAAAGAAAATAATGTGAAACAGTGTATTAGAATTCATTTGTAGGTAGTTCTTGATATAATTAATTGTATCAAAGTGTAGGGTTTAATGCATGCTGGGATTGCATGCAGTGTTCTAATTTTTACTTTTACAGTGCCATGTTAAAGTTTGAGGCATTATGTTTAGGCTAGGCATTTGTTTCCAGACCGTTTTTACTGTAAGCAAATAAAATATGTAAGGTGGATTAGTACAAAAAACGAAATGAAACGTGGGGTGTTGTTTGCCTTTCCAGATAACAAATACATTTTGTATCTTTGAATTGGTTCTTAATAACAGCTTTGTTAAATGCGTAGAAAAGTAATAGCAGAACAATTTTAGTAAACATGTTTTGTTTCTATGATAAGCATACTTTGTTTTAAAACTAAACTAGACTTTAAGGAAAGTAAGATTCTGTTTGGCGAAACTACCTTCAAATTCTGAAAAAGATGATTTCTTGATATTTTCAGGGTTCCTACATCGTACATTCTAAAATTGACTCTGCCCTAAGAGAATTCTGGAATCAACTGAAATTGAACCTGGCAATGTAAAAAAGAGATTTGTATCATCACTATGCATGTTACAAATATTTGCTTAGATTCATACTGAATTGAAAAAAATTCATACTGAATTGAAAAACCCTTGGCAAAAATTGAGCTGGTGTTTCTATATACAGATGTCATAATTTGTACTTTATTGTGATACAGGATTTATTTTTGCTGTATCCACACAACCTAAGAAAGTACAAAAATGCCAAAAATCTTGTAACCATGAATTATTGGCATCAAGAACAGTTCTTCGAAGTAGAACAGGCTCTTGCTATAAAAGAACAGAATCATAAGTATTTTCAATTCAAAGCATTAGGACATCTCCTCTAGATATATACAGTAAGTAGAAAATTGGAGTATGTAAACATTGTAACCTAACTGGGGAAAAAATATGCAATTTTCAATTACGAGAAGATTTGTTTAAAATTATGAATTTCAGTCACTATTTTACGTCTTTTTTCAGATTATTGAGATGGAGAAAATAAAACTTCTGCACGTTTATTATTCTTTACAATTTGCCTTCATTTATAAAACACTAAATACATAATACAGTGACATTTCAAAAAGAGTTTTAGGAAATACAAACTATTTTGGAGAAAATACTATAGTTTTAATATTGGTAAAGATTTACTTTTAATTACAAATCTTGGAACTTCATTAGCACAGGCATCAGCTACCTTCTTTGTTTCTTTCTTGATAGAATACATGACATGTAAATGCAAAGTTATAATTTTGTTTACCCCTGAAAGCTATTTGCTTGAGCTCATTAGTACGTAGATCACTAGATATTGAGTTCAGTAAATATTAGGGTGTGGGTGTGTGTAGGGGGGGGGGGTAGAGGGAAAATTCCTTTATTTATAGTATATATGGAGATGATTTCATTGATACTCAAATATAAAAGGAAAGAAATTGAAGCAAATATAATGGCATGTTTACAACTTTTTACGGTCAGGTATAAATGCAGAATAAAATAGGATCAATATGGTATGAATTAAATTAACTCTTCTTATAGTTATTTAAGTCATAATTTTGCATCATGTGAGTTATTAGCAATAAAATCAAAGGAAACAGTTTATGATTTGAAAGGAATATTATGTGCTAAAAATGACCGATACTTCATAAACGGTTTAGCCTGATACAAGTTAAAGGTAGGAAAAGCTTTTAGATAATGAACTTGTAATAGGATTCTTTTATCTATTTACGGTTGACCTTGAATGAAAACACAGAGATATTTCTTTTTTTTTGAGACAGTTCTAAAAGATTTGTGCAATTAAATTTACATCTATCACTTATAGATGTCCGCACAATTAATACTTGATTACACGACATTTCAATCAGGATTTTTCTTAACAGTGAAAAACGGCGATAAATTCTCGTTTTGCACTTTCAGGCAGCAAACATAAGATTTTGTTAGGAACGCAGATTTGAGAACTACAAGTCAGAAGCTCATTCGAGGGTAAATCCCTGTAGTAAAGTTTATTTAACGCAAAAAATGTATACTTAGGACTAAAATTGTTAGTCCAGTATGTTAACATCAACTGAAAAAAAGAAAGAAAACAAACACCTAGTAATAGTTCAATGTGAACTCTCTGCTAATTAGCTTAACTGAAAAGTTTTTAGTGAACCAATATCGCAGCTTACAATAAGCTTTAGATATTTCTCTTTTATTCCAAGCTTATTACCACCAGATAGTTACAGTTTATTTGTTTCTTGGATGTTTTTTGATCAGCTGGCATACTTAAAATCTTAAGAAAAGTTGTGAAAAATCTACCAATAAAAATTAAATGTAGGTGGAAAATAATACAGTGTACGCTAGTTTACTAATTTTGTCACGAAATAACATCATTCATTCAGAGCTTTGACACGAGAAAAATATTGTTGACATATTTGCTCATTTTTCGTTTATTTAACCATAGAAACATCAAGTTTTTGTTTTTAGAGATACTACTGTTGCTACAGTTTGTATCCGAACGATAATTAATCCAACGTTCTGTGTTTTGACTGATATCCTGTGATGGTAGCTACAGCATCCTTGCGTTGTGTTGTATGATAAAGCTATCCTTGGAAGATAATAATTAATATGACCGATATGCCATACATCCACGACCAACTGTCCATTTATAACTCAACTACTAATAGTTAAAGATACATGACGATTAGTATTCAGAATACTGGTAATAACACATTGGACTTTGGAAAAGTTGCTGTGTTCACAAGAGGGCAGACAGGTAGATAAATTTGGCAACGTAAATAAAAACAAAGAAGTGAACTAGGGACATAGTTGGCAAATAATGTAAATTGTCTTTCTGGAGCTATGGATCAGAATAAAAGTGCCTGAGGTACTAGAAGATTGTGATTTGATCAAATTGTTTTTTCACCGTTACCGGAAAATAACAACAATCATTCATTACGGCACCAATGCTAAAGCTATTAACAAATCATCTCAAGATATATATATAGCTATTGACTTGTGCAAAGAATGGACTGTTCATGACATTAAAATGTGCATCAATTAAAGTTTAGTAGTTAACTATAAACCGTTCTCAGCTATTAAAAGTGCTCTTTCAACTCTCTGTCGTAAATTCATTACCCACAAAATGAACTAAAATTACCAATATAGCAATCAAGATGGTGATGCTTTTGTAAGCAGGCAGAGATCTAAGAATAACAACATTTCAAAACCAAACCATACCCTCTCTGCTTTTGTGCTTTTTTAGCCACTGGAAGACTTTATCAAACTCCGATTTTGGTCTCAAATCAAATCAAATCAAATTGCTTACTTTTGGCATAATTGAGTTCTTTTGATTTTTAACTGTCAATTGTTCTCAACTAATAGAAGTTCTCTTGCTATTCTCTTTCCTAAATTCATTACCTAAAACACTAAAATTACCAATAAAACAAGGAGACGGTGATGCTGCTGTAAGCTGGCAGAGATCTAAGATTAACAGCATTGCAAAACCAAAAGATAGATTATGTGCTTTTTCAGCCCCTACAAGAGTTAATCAAACTAAAATTTTGGTCTCAAATCAAATCAAATCAAATCACATTGCTTACTTTTGGGATTGTTTAGTTCTTACGATTTTTTCCTATACTTAACAATACTCCTTACTGATAGTGACCTTTATGTTTTCAGCCTTAATAAAAGTAGCAGGTATCTAGACCGTTTTTAGAGATGATCAGATGCATCGTAAAAGAAATAAGCATCTCTTTCAGTGTCTTCATGGTCCAGCTTTATTTCTACTTTATTTATTTCCACTCCTTCAGCTTTATTTTAATCACTAAATCGCCAATACATCTTAGACTTGACAAGCAAGAGGTGAAGAAAAATTAGTAAAACAGATTTTACACACTCAGGGTGTAAAATATATACAATACCAAGTACACTGCGTAGCTGCATAAATTAGGTTCGGAGTAAATTCACAATAGCTAGGAAAACAACTAAAATAAAATTGAATCTTTGCAACGAGTTATTTGAAGGAAAGGTTGTGTGAAACAAGGTGGAAATTAATATCCTGACTTTTCTCTTTTGTAAGAATTTTTGTCAATTTTCCTGTTCCTGTTATTTTCAAAAATCAGCTCCTCTCTCTCTCCAAGCTCCATCCTCTAGAAAAGGCATAATTACTTTCGAATGGATTTAGACAATGATACTCAAGCACTTTCTGATTTACACAGAATCATTTTGTCCATTAAAATTAAAAGGAGTTTAAATAAAAAGTACGGTTATCTGATAATTTTCTATCGCAATAAGCAAAGATAATAACTGCTTTTGTGTAATAATTTTTTACTCATCTCACCAAGTGAAACATAAGTAATTTGAAACATTCTTAAGGTATAAGCTCTGTATATATCAATAGACCAGCTATAGAAACATTGGTTCTATTAGAAGAATTATTTACAAGATTACAGTAATGTTTGCTAAATTTCTCGAAACCACAGAGCAAAAATGAACAGAAATTATCTAATTTCTTTTACAAATGTTTTTGAGAACTGATTAAACAAAGTGGAATTTCCCAATTTTCGCCTGGAGCAAAGAAAATCAACTCGTTCCTAAAAACACTGTACCCAATTTATTCCTCCATTAAAGGCAATAGTAATAAAAAAATAGTGTATGATAAATGAAATGCTAGCATAAATCCATAAAATGGTATCGGAAGACTTATTTTCATGCGAAGCCAATTTTACCACCTTTTTTCAGATTGTTTGTTTGTTGAAGTTAACTCCATAAGGAAGTTTTGGTCATGTACCTTGAGTGTTCTATTTACTAAGGTTGTTAAGTCCAAATCTCTAGAAGTAAAGCTAAGAAAGATACAGAATTTAACACACACAAGGTTATTTGTGAAAGATGCTGCTGAAAGTTTAGACGTCTGGAAGCAGTCAAAATCAAATAGCAGAAAAGAGTAGATACCTCTTCATTGCATTTTCTCCCTTTAGCTCAAGTTCTTTTCTTTTTGTAGTAGTTGCTAATCTTTTTTATGATATGAATATTAAAGTATAATTAAAATTAAAATGTACATTAATTAAAACAAATTACGCATATTTTCATGTATTGCGAATATACATATTTCTAGTGTCATGAATGACTAATACGATAAGAAATTGTTTTACAAGTCTCAAATAATATAGCTGATATGAAAATGAGAGATTACTCTCAGAGGAGACATTTTGAATGGAGAATGGGGTATTTTAAAAGTGTTGTACGACTTTAATGAAAAATATTGTCCAACTTGGCATACAGTACTATTTTAGAGCGTATTTCTGTAGATAACTATTTTATAATGCCCTTATTAGAATTATTTTCAACATTTTGGACAATTTTGGGGTGTCACATACCCTATAGACACTCTAAAGAGTCATCTATAAGATGTTCTAAAAGGATAATCAAATTATTTATAGTTTATTTCACATGCTTAAATTTACGTTAGTCACCAGTAGTATTTTATTATGTGTCGCTTGCGGCTTGCCATACTTAAATCAGCAACGCAAATCCTCTTATTTTTCTGGGGGTAGTATTAATGAATTGACACACATAGGACAGATTGCAGTGGTCACAATAAAAACATATGCAACTTTTTAGCCGTATCATGCTAAAGAATTTTCAAAGTTTTTGCTAGATTGTGCAAAAATTTTTAAAATATAAATTCTTCTCATTATCCTGAAGAAAATCCTTTTAAACATTTTTTTTAAAACAAGTAAAAAAACATGTTAACAGCCAAAAAATGATTTTGATGAAGAGATACTTGCTCATCTCTTCAAAATACTCAATCATGTATCTCCTTATTTGCCTAATCGGCTAAACCATGCCACAAGAAATGAAGACAGGATATCGTGGAATTCTATTTTCGCAGTACACATGATAGGAATTTTCTGTTTGGTCAATGCATTGACATTCTGTTTCAATTACTATGACTTGTAGATTTGCAGGTTGTACATCCTAAATAAATGAAGCAGTCTATAGTATTTAGAGGCAAATCAAAACAACATTGCAATATTACTACATTATTACCTGTACGATGATAACCCCTTTATCATTCAGTCAGCCTATTATGGTGTAAAAAATGAAATAATTATTTTCAGAGGTTTTCCCTATCTCAGGGCATATTTTATTAGGTGTATTCTTCCTTAACGGATCTGAAATGAAAAGGAAGCAGTTGGTTTTTTTTTACAGGGACCTCTTCAAAACACACTTTTATAAATCAAATTAGATGCTGTATTTGCAAAATAGGCTCTTTTAATGGTCAAAATATTATTAGGTACAAAATGTCTTTAAAAGCACTCAGCCGACTCTTATCTTAAAATCCTGCCATAAAAACCGCTAGAAAACGTTCGGATTGTGGATTGTGAGATGCTTAGACTAAAAATATTTTCTGTTATAAAAATTATATTACGAGAAGATTAAAAAGTTTTGAACATACAGGAAAATCAATAAAATTTTTAATTGGGTTAAAAATAATTGCAGTTCTAACAGAATACACAGTAACATTTATAGTTGTTCAAAAAACTAAATTAAGAATTGAAAATTGTGGAGTTGTAGCGAGAAAAAGCGAAAAAAAGCAAATAATTTTTCATGGAGTTTAGTCTAATATAATACCATATGCACAGAAGAACTCGAATGCTGTTGCTGTTATGCTTTTACCTAATTTTTAGTTTTAATGTTGTTTTTCCCCAGTAAGTGGGGCTCAGACGGTGCCCTTCACAGGGACTTGGATTTGGCAGTAAGGAATTTCTTGGCCGGGTTCCTTTCCTGACGCCAACCAATGTTTTTTTCTTTTTTGAAATTCCAAAGTCACCCCCTCGAGGAATCGAACCCGGAATTCTTGGTTACGGTACAGTTGCACTAACCATTGAGCCACGACTCCTCTTTATTGTGCTTTCTCATAGTTGATAGAAAATGAGTTCGAGAGTAAAAGATTCAGATAAACAACTGATAGGGAAAAAGAGCTAAATGAATGGAACTAGCTGGGTGTAGCAGGGGCAATATAAGTCGTAAATTAAAACCTAAAATAAAAAATCTTAATTTGGGTGCTTAAGTGTTATTTCCTCCACCAACCAAGTTATGTTTTCGTCTGTGATTGTGCGTTTTTGTGTCTGTCTGTTTGTCTGTTTGCTAGCTTGTTTATTTGCCTATGTACAAAATAAGTCTAAATTTTATAAACACCTTTAAATAAAATTTTCAGGAAAAGTTGATACTACCACAGGAAAGAACTGGCAGAGTTTTAATGCTGATCCCAGATAGTTTTGGACGTTCTGAGTGATTTTTTTAAAGGTCCAATAACTCTTCAGACCAACACACCTATGCAGACGCAAAAAAAACCCCTAATGTTAATTACCAGGAGAGCTGTGGAACATTTGGTTAAAACGCTTGTCCAGTAAACAGGGCACTCCGAAGACTCTCAGAATCTGGGCAGTCTCTTCTTTCTTTTTTACGTTCCTGTTTTTTCAGAAATACTATCAGGTTTTCGCTGGCTATTAATAAAGGCTTTTGCTGGCTTGCTGTACTGAGATAATATGAAAAGGCCACCTATTCGGAAAGCCACACTTATTAAACTGGCCTAAATCGCAACATGGCTATTACCAACAAACGGATGGACTTACAATGGACAGCCCATCTGCGCCACGCCTCGTTAACAGTTGGATGAGCAAATGCGATGCGCAAATCCAAGGTAGTGCAAAGCTGTTCTCCAGATATATGGATGATTTATTAAGAGCCATCAAACGGGGGGCATTGAAACCAATCGTGCAAGGTTCAATAACATGCTCTCTAACCTTTCTTTCACAATCGAAAGGAAAATAAAGCAAGCCTTGTATTTTTCAAAATTCAACTGATACACAAGGACAGTCGTTTTTCACCAACCTTGTACTCCAAACCAACAGACATTGGGATTATTTTGAACTATCATGCATTGGCTCCGAAGCCATACAAATATTCCCTTTATCTGGTTTTGTTCATGGAATTTACAGAGCTCGTAGCAGTTGGAAACTGTTCCATATCAGCTTGTGGANGGGAATTCTTGTGTACGGTACAGTTGCACTAACCATTGAGCCACGACTCCTCTTTATTGTGCTTTCTCATAGTTGATAGAAAATGAGTTCGAGAGTAAAAGATTCAGATAAACAACTGATAGGGAAAAAGAGCTAAATGAATGGAACTAGCTGGGTGTAGCAGGGGCAATATAAGTCGTAAATTAAAACCTAAAATAAAAAATCTTAATTTGGGTGCTTAAGTGTTATTTCCTCCACCAACCAAGTTATGTTTTCGTCTGTGATTGTGCGTTTTTGTGTCTGTCTGTTTGTCTGTTTGCTAGCTTGTTTATTTGCCTATGTACAAAATAAGTCTAAATTTTATAAACACCTTTAAATAAAATTTTCAGGAAAAGTTGATACTACCACAGGAAAGAACTGGCAGAGTTTTAATGCTGATCCCAGATAGTTTTGGACGTTCTGAGTGATTTTTTTAAAGGTCCAATAACTCTTCAGACCAACACACCTATGCAGACGCAAAAAACTCCCTAATGTTAATTACCAGGAGAGCTGTGGTACATTTGGTTAAAACGCTTGTCCAGTAAACAGGGCACTCCGAAGACTCTCAGAATCTGGGCAGTCTCTTCTTTCTTTTTTACGTTCCTGTTTTTTCAGAAATACTATCAGGTTTTCGCTGGCTATTAATAAAGGCTTTTGCTGGCTTGCTGTACTGAGATAATATGAAAAGGCCACCTATTCGGAAAGCCACACTTATTAAACTGGCCTAAATCGCAACATGGCTATTACCAACAAACGGATGGACTTACAATGGACAGCCCATCTGCGCCACGCCTCGTTAACAGTTGGATGAGCAAATGCGATGCGCAAATCCAAGGTAGTGCAAAGCTGTTCTCCAGATATATGGATGATTTATTAAGAGCCATCAAACGGGGGGCATTGAAACCAATCGTGCAAGGTTCAATAACATGCTCTCTAACCTTTCTTTCACAATCGAAAGGAAAATAAAGCAAGCCTTGTATTTTTCAAAATTCAACTGATACACAAGGACAGTCGTTTTTCACCAACCTTGTACTCCAAACCAACAGACATTGGGATTATTTTGAACTATCATGCATTGGCTCCGAAGCCATACAAATATTCCCTTTATCTGGTTTTGTTCATGGAATTTACAGAGCTCGTAGCAGTTGGAAACTGTTCCATATCAGCTTGTGGAAAGGCATATCAATTTTAAAACATATAACTAGTATCCCCCCCTTTCGTATGAGACAATCATTCATCATACCATCCACGACATCTTCGCCCCGAATAATTCAGCACAACAGAAACCAACAGAATCTCGATCACAAATATCATCCACAAGCAATGAATCTACAAAAATGCCGTTCCCTTCTGAAATATCCAAGCATGCAGAATTTATTCAATATCGTGGTAAATGCACAGAGGACTATGCGCACAGTCTCCACAAATGCAATCCGCCTTGCAACATCCTAATGACCCTCCGCAAATTGAAAATCATCACTGAAGACCCCATTGGAGAAATTTCTGAAGAAACTAGTAGTGTATAAGATAGCATGTCCACAGTGCAATCCTGCCGACACCTACTTACTCGTTTCAGAGAGCACAATGCCATCTAAGCCAGTCAGCCAACACATGAAGAAATGTAGTGTAAAATGTGGTTTGGACACTACAAATATTCTCGTAACATCACGTGGAGAAGCATACTGACTCACTCTGGAGGCCCTCTGCATAGATGAACTAAAGTCCATCAGCAATAACAAAGAGGAACTCAAAAGCAGATCTTTTAGAATCAAGTTCTTTCAATTATCCTTGATTTGCATTCTAATGAAAAAATTTATTGTTGTAATTTTATTGTAACAATGCTTATTTTTTCATTTTTTAGGTTTGAAAATGAGTAAAAAAACTCGGAATTATTCACCGTTTTTATTTTAATTATTGTGTGCTCTTTCACGTCAACCATTACATACACAAGAAAAGTTGTGATTTCCGAATCTTCACCAAGCAGCTACAGTATTTACATAAATATTGTAGCTGTTTCCCCAGTTTTCCACTTCTGATTGTTTTTCTAGTTTTAAAATTTATATTTTTTAGGAAAATGATACAAGCAATGGCAAAATCAATGATTAGTAACAAGATACAAGGTAGCATATTATCAAAGTTTCTCTGCCGACTTCTATCTTGCAACAGCTGGACTAAGTTATTAAAATTAACTTATTCACTTGATTTACCACAGCAGCTCAAAAAGACTACTTGTATATGATAGGGAACGTCACCTTTTGTACCAAAATGTCTAGTGAAAAAAAATCGAATTAAGCGATCATTACACCACAATTTTTTTTCATAAGAAACTTGCCTACTAGTTCTTAAAGTTTCTTACTTGGTTACTTATTCCCGAAACTACAATTGTTTAGGAGTTAAGCATTTTGGGGTGGATTTAAAAGCAAATCGCTAACGAAAAACAGCAACATGTAGATCAAAGTCAAAAGTTACAGTCCAAACAAAAATTAACGAACTTAAAACTTGTAAAATCTTATAACAAAATAGTTAAGTCCATCTATCCATCCGTCACTAACGTTACTGAACTCTTTTTCAAAATATGGAAATTTTACAGTTTTAACTTTTCTAGAACCTAGTACAAGAGCTTCTTAAATTTTAACCCATCGTAGTACTAGTTAAACCAGTTCCTTATTTCAAGAAATGTGTATTGTCATGAATAGATCACCAATGGGGAGAGGTTTAGTGTCCGATGTAGCTGTCGATACACTGCTTCCCAAATTGTTTCACTGAAAGCAACTGAAAATAAGAAGGGCGGTTTTTTAATTTTTCTAGCAGTAAGAGCAAATGGAGAAAACTTAATTTCGGTAGTTCAATGAGTATTAGGCATAGACGGATGTTTTTCAGTAAAATAATAGTCCATTCCTTGAGAATTGCCCTCTGACAGTAAATATGCAAGGCAATCAAGACCGCGAAATATTCTGTTTCAAATCGAATAGGCCATGCACGCTTAGACAAGAGTTTCTTTAAGACCACACGTGTGCAGTAAATAATTCATTCCTTAGTCAACGTTCTCTTCAGGATTCTACAAAATCTCACATTAAGAATTCCAATGCTAAAAAAATTGCCCATCAAAGAAAAAAACATTAAGAAAGTATATATTTTCTTCTTTTGGATCTCCATACATCATGAAATAGATTGTCGTTTTCTAATATCTTCTATGATTCCCCCCCTTCCCCCCCAGATTTTAGTGATATAATATAAACGGCTCCCTCAAATTAATACCTGTCATGAATAAAACCCAAGGGCACATATTCAAAGTATCATAGTGTGCAATTTTTCATAATTCTTGAATGATCTTTATCGTCGTGATGCACGTTTCTTGCGAATTAAACACTCTAACTTCCTTTTAAAAGTTACAAATAAGTGAATGTACCGGAATACGTAGTTAACATATACTATATTTGGTACGCTGCGGTGACCCCTGAGCAAGGGTGTAGCCGAAAGGTAAAGAGGAAGATACTATATTTTTGTCTCTTAAGTCAATTCTTGGGACTTTCATCTATTCAATGCCAAAAAAACCTTTTAGAAAATAACAGTGGTGAAGTATTTTTTTTCAAAAGGAGTGTTCTTTTCATTTCAGGAAAATATGATTAAAATCTAATTGTTAATTAATAATTCAGATATATTTTGAGTGGGAATTCAGCCAATAAAAGACAGAAGTATTAAATCAAGGCAGAAATAATGTATAACTTCAGCAGATATAATTTTTAAAGCATGTAGAACATCTCACATTCTTTTTATCATTCATAACAGAATCTAGAGAAAGATAGGATACTGGGGTCCGTAAACTAGCCGTGGTCTGGCTCTGTCATCAATGTCATTTTGTGGTTATAAACTAGCAAGTTAAGAAACCTGATGGTAATGAAAGAGTCTGTGAAATAGTCTTATTTGATTTTGAGGCACTTTATTGTAATCTGGCGGTTAGTTTAAATCCAAAAGAACATCAAATGAGCTCATAAACATCTTTTATTTCCTAATTACAAATGAGCAATGTCAAACAAAATAGAGTGCGAGAGGGATGGCTTTGCTAATAACTTAATGGATTTTGTTATGATCAGAACCCATAGTGCTGGAACAATTTCCTGATCAAAATGACAATGAGTGGAAAAAACCCATCTTTTTGTTAAAAAAAAGATAGGTGTAAAAATTTAGTTAAAAAGATTTTACTTCACAGGTTTTACTTCAAAATTTAATGTGACGACAAGAAATAAAGTGTGATTGTACCAGGATACCATGCTGCATAACTGTATCTTTTAAACAAGACAAACAAGCATATTTATACAAATAGTTGTGTGAATATTTATATATACGCATCTGTGTATAGTAAGAACAAATTTGAAAAAAGCGTGAAAAAGAAAGTACGTCTATCTGCAAACAGAAATAAGACGAAGCATTTCCGTCATGCGCAAAGAAATTGTGTGGTGTGGTGTGTTACAACACAATAAGAACATTTTTGTCATCGTTACTCAGATACACCCTCCAAAAATATTTTTATATCTGTGAAAACCGTTTTGGTTTCAAAATGTACCAACAAGACGCATGCCGTCAGTTTAGCCAGCCATATCACAATACAATTTACACTTCTTTTAAAACGGTACAAATAAAAAGCGACGGAAAGGATGGGATTTCAAATGGATTAAGCTCTGAAAAACAAAACTCAGAGGAATTCCTTCTGACCTGATATCTGTCTTTATCTGTCTCAATGTATGCTTCAGGTTTTACAACAGCAAATTTAAGGTATCTTTTAAAGGATTAATAAGCCTCAGAAGATTTTTAAATAGTGAGCGTCAAAGTCCAAGAATGGATTTTTCCAGATTTAGAGCCACCAGTTACAGGCTAAAAAAATATGTGGGAGTTTTTTGACATAAACGTCTTTCTTTCCATTGTTGGCTTCAGACTCTGCCTTTTTAGGAGATCTTATTGAATAAGCGAGAAATTTATTGGCAATATATCTGTTCTGGTGGCTGCAAATGCTTCTTTTGGCGAGATTTTATTGTTACTTTGGTCCAGAAAATTCACTCTGGCACCTTTGCTCTATTTGCACCCACTACCCAGTAGAGGCTTCTCAGGTACCGATTTATTGCTGCTTTAAAATATTAAACTTGTCTGGTCTTTAAGGTTTTTTCCAATAAGAATGGAATAACAAAGGCTTAAGTGCAATTCGAAGTAAAAATAGTAAATAAACAAAAAAGAATATTACGCCTATAATAATTGCGAAATAGTTAAATATCTAGAAAATATATAAATGTTCGCCGCAATACACAGACAGAGAAGCATGTATATATATAAGGTATATATATAAGGTATATATATATAAGGTATATATATATAAGGTATATATATATATAAGGTATATATATATATATATATAAGGTAAAACACGAAAAATAAAAATATTATCAGGCAGGTCTGATGATTGAAATATCGTGAAACTACTCGTTGCAAATATAATTTCTTATTTTTCGTGCTTCACCTCTGCTATACATGTTGAGTGCTTTATGTTATTATTACAAGAGATTATAAGGTATACATACTGACCAATATACTGACCAATGTATATATATATATATATATAGGTCATTTTTTGAGATTTCAGAATAGAAATATCTTCTTCATGGGGTTGGTCTCATCCCTTGCATTTAAATTTTTTTCTTTCGATGTAAAACTAGACTGGGAAAAGGCCTTAATCATAAAATCAGTTGGAAAACACGAAGGAGATTTGTAACTTTGGTAATTCTTTTAGCTTTCCTATAGATTTTGTTAAAATTTGCTCGATATACGAACAACATTTTTGGTGACCTATTAAGTATAAATACGACAAGTAAAATTATAGTCAAAAAATGAATGCAAAACTTTCAACAGGCAATGGTGGGTTCAAAATATAGTAATTATTCCTTTGCTGGATTGATAGATTATCATTACTGTAAGAAATGGAATCTTAGGTTATTGACCTTACAAAAAATTAATCTATACTAACAACTGGCAAACAAGCAATGAAATACATAACGAAGATGTAATAATTAATAATAATGTCAATAGCAAAACTCACCAAGAATTACTTCGATTTTGGGCCCTCCGAAAAAATATCAATTTAATTTTGCTATCTGAACTTTCATGAATAATTTGGAGACAGTTGTATATATTAATATCAGCCGTCTTTGGCCTTTTACAGGTACACAGATCCTGTTTTTACTTTCCTTCTCTAAGACCAGGGATTAATTGTAAGTAAAGTAACCTCCCCCGACAAGTTACCAAAGGAAAATAAATTACAGGTATTTTTATTTTTTAGTTTAATGTAGAGACTCATAATTTTAGAATAGACAGTCGCACCCTGCTTTTGACGTCTTCAATACTAAACTGGATGTACCTGAAGGCCGTTGCCACATTTTCTATTCAACTCTCCTAGAAAAATTTAAGTACCTAGTTATGTTGGCCTGGCGGAGAGACAGAAAGACAAACAAATGAACACTGTATTTCCACAAACGTATGGCACTCAACTTTACATTTGAACAATAAAAGAAAAAAGAAGAACAGTCTAGTAAATTAATATGTTATTTCATTTAACCCTTATTAAGATTGTCAGCACAACTTTTTACAAATGTTTTTTTCAGTATAATATTAAAATTTTAAACCCTTTGGTGTTATTCCTTAATTTTTCCTTATTCGTCTTTCAATTAAATTTTATGTTATACTATTTTCTTACTTGTCTTGGTCTTTCCTTCAACATGATGGTTTATCGTCAAAAAAATCCTTAATTATTCGTCTCAATAGGCAACAGTAATTATATCGGACTGCAATCTTGTGATAACTTTTCCTTAAAATGATGTTAACAAGTCGATATGTTAAGTTTCAAATAATACCTTCTATTAAATTGTTTGGCTTTACCTCATTGCTATTTTTAGATTGTTTACTTTGGCCAAAACAGAACTTGAATTCCGAATGTAGTTTTTAGGTGGAACATGACTAGATGAGTGAAACATTGATTTGATAATTGAAAGCAACACCTTTGCTTTTCCAACGTCCTTGTTTACGGTTTTATAAGAATTGTTTGTTTCTTGGAGAGTAGACAATCTTCTTTTTGTCACCTTGAAGTATGAAGCTTAAGAGGAGTGGTTGGTTGGTACAAAGGTCTTTAAAATCTTCTTATGCATGATTTGGATGTAAAGGAAAGTAGGTTGTGCACTTTTAATATTTGATTTTGATTTGCAAATGATAAAAAAGGAAAATATATAAAGTGGCTTGTTTATCTACTGCAAGATTAAGCATTTCCCAGAACTTTAAAACAACACAAATTTTATTGAGCTTTTAGTAAAATGAAACCATAAATAAACCCTTAAAACCCAAAGGCAATATAGATAGACAAAAGGAAACAATATTGTTCTCGGATATAGATACTGTGCAACTACTGTCAGTAGAGGCAATGGAACAAGATTTGAAATTTTAAAAATGTTGTAGCAATTTATGGGTGCCGACCTTGACATGGCAAAAGGAAAGTGAAAAAAATTCAGTTCTGGATCTGATCCTTCGTTATCACTGTAATTAACTGATGAGCGATATACTTCCTTCTATTTCTTTTTTCTTCATTACTCTAAATTTTATACAAATTGCGGTATAATCAACACTTTTTGGCGAATTGCTAAAAAATGCCGGTACTCAAGAAAATTTTCCGAGACAACACCTACCAGCTCCCTTTTCCACGCATACCGTGATTAACTCGTGAGCTTCAGTCACAGCCCGAAAGAGAAGCTTCTTCCCAATCCATACTCTTTTCTACTGTAAAGCTATTTGCATTTGAGAACCAAGGTTATGCATCGAAGCAAGGCTTATCATACATGCAATATGCTGGAAATTATGGGGACGAGCAGGTAGGGTAACAGATGACTATGGTTGAAATCTGAACTATAGCTTTGTCTAGGTAAACAAATTGATGATAGGTCGCGAATTGAACTGAACTGGATTCAAATGAAGAAGCTATTTGTTTCATTACTGCTAAAAACTATTTCCATCGTCAGGTCAGGGTATTTTTCCCACCGTCAGGCATCCCTTGTAATGTGTATCCGGGGTTTCATCTCAAAGAGGTCGGCTGTCATAGTCCTCCACACTTGATTGTCGAATGCCAGTTTAGCACACTTGTTGATGCTTTTCTTCATTTTGTAATGTACCCCAGAGTAAATCATCAGCTTCCTTATTGTAATGTCATTGTGTTTCCCTGCGACATTTAGACAGGTATTGAGCAAACAAGAGCCACACTGTATCATATGATGTGATTTGATTTACATCGATTCTGAAAAAAATCGGGATTTTTTCGTAATGAGGCGCTGGAAATGTATTAGCATTATGTGAAACGGAGGTAATATCAAATATCTATTACGCAGCACTGCATGGGATGGGGTAGCTAAATCGCCCCAGTTGTTGAATGCTTATTTATTTGGTGGCTACCGACCCTGGAAGGGTTGGTTCTTTTTTTAGGCCTTTTGCTAAGGTCCAGTGTGTGTTCGTATTCACATGTACTTATTGTTTGCATTAGTTCTATTTGAAAGCAACATTTACAACCCAAACGTATAAAAAGCTGCATATTGTTAAAGAAAAGGTCAATAATTACATAATAAATATGTTATCTAACCATTTTCCCATCAACTTAATTCACGTTTAAGAAAAATGGTTTATTTAATTTCCAAAAATGCTTGGATTGAATTATATAAAACCTTCTACGTGGATATTAGCTAAGTGGACATAAAGTCTGAGACTATTGTGTGGAAGTTAAGATTAGTGGTAAGTAACAGATTATAGCTGTCCCTCCTATGGTCATTATTTTAATAACTTAAGTACAGTTGAATAGACAGTAAAGTGATTGATTATGATAGTAAGATCATGCAATTGTATATAACATTACCCGGTATATCGTTTCATAAGGAAGTTATAGTGTCCTCAAATGAGTATGTATACGCCTTCAAAGAGTGTAATAGTAGGAAATAATGATCAATTCGCATGTTTTATTAACTGGATCAACTTGAATGTCACTTTTGAACGAACTGATTAGTTATCAGTTGATATGAAAACTTAATACTTCCTTCAGAGAATCAGGGAGTATAAATATCTCTTTGAGGTCTCCAACTTCTTTTGGACCGGAAAAATTGCTAGTTAGAGATTGACTTATATATAAACGTTTTTCCTGTGCAAAAGAATAGTAGTAATTAATTGGTAACGGGTCCACTTACTCTTGTTAAAACTTAATTGTAGTTTCTGCTCTTAGTTTTAAGGGTTGCTCGTGCAAAATACGGCTCCATAATGATGAGTAAAGGTACATGTAGTATCTGATCGCTTCTCTACCTTTTGCCTAAGATCAAGTGCAGAGCTCTGGTCTCTCCTTGATCGGGCCTTCGGCTATAGGGCCCAACCATGCAGGGTAGGGGTCTCGAGATGCAAAAGCCTTGGCTGATGACCAACCCAAGAGGAAGGGCCTTTCAACATAGGGGGGATCTTGGAGGAACTATCCGCATGTCTTGCATTTTGTGGTTTCTTGCATGCTTTCTGTCCCTCTTTTTCTTGTTGTGTTGCTTCCTTTCCGGTCTTTCAAAGATGAATATTGTGAAAGACAAAAATGGGCCCAGTGTTTACCAGGGGCTCCATCAATGAAAGACCCAGTATCTCTTTCCTAAAAAAGGCCGAAAGTATACTTTCGAAGTAATACCAGGCAATCTAAAACGATCACCTTATGTCATTGGCAGAAAATTGAAAATTATTTTTTAATTTCTCAATCAAAGCATATTTTTTCAATGTATTTTAGTAGGATAATCACCATCATCAGATGTACATAAAAAGAAAGAATAAAACTGTATAAAAACAGCCTTAAAATGATTAATTATCATGTTAGTATTCATTATGTTGGTACCCATTATTAATGAGTACCGTGTGCATTCAATACTCGTATAATATGTTAAAATTTTCTGTAATGAGTTGAAAGTATAATATGAAGGTATGTAGAATTAAATGGTTGGAACTTAGGAAAAGAATTGTACTGTTTTATACAATTTTCTCATTTTATATAGACCAGGTGATGGTAGTCATGCTACCGAAATATATCCCAAAAAAGATACGTTACTGGCATCGAGTGGTTTGATAATTCTGGTTCCTGGAATGAAACATTTTTTTGTTGTTGTTTTATAAAACAACAAGAAATTTCAGTGAAATATATGTTGCTGCTTCTCTTTAAAGCAACTTAACAAATAATCGTGTTCTTTATCAGCAGTAGATTGATTCAGATCAACACTGAGTACCATGCAGCTACTTAAATGAGAAGGCAATATCATCAAGGGACCAAAGAAATTTCGTCCTGAGGAATAAAAGTCAAATTGAAATTTTTTATTATTGTTTGTTTGTGGGGCTAGTGTAATTGAAAATGGTCTTGAGAAATTGCTGCTTTGAAGGACAATATTTAAGTAAAACTTGCGCTTTCACTTCATTGGAGTAAATTTCTATCATTTAGTACGAGTAGTTTTTCATTTTTACTTGGATTAGATAAAAATGACCCTCCTTCTTTCTAAAGAATGATTAGGAGAGAAAAATGGATCTTGCAGAAATTGTTATCAAGTGTTCTGTAGACACAGTTAATAAAATTACAAAAAAGTCAACTTTTTGTCAAAAAGGAGAATAAAAAGCAAAAAAAGAGCAGTTACATGAAATAATTTGAAATAGGAAAAAGGGCATAGGTAAAAGAAGCCACACTTTATTCTCTTGCTTTGATATTGACTGCTTTTTAATTTTTCTTGTTTTTATGATAACGTCGATGTTCGTATGCACTAATAGTTCTTGTGAATACTTTCCATATTAATTTTAGAGCTGCAATTTACGTTTCTCTTACTTGAATAACTAAGCAAGGTCCTTCAGCATTGTTTTCCTTACAATGGTCTCTTCATCTTTTAAGTGTTCATAATTATTTCCGGCCCACCTCCCTCCTTTGCCATCAGTATTCTTATCACGCATTACAGAGGTACAAAAGACAAGCTGAAAAGTAACCTGTCTCCAGTCAAATACCTCTAAACTCACTTGAGATATTAGCCATTAACGGCCTACATTTAGTTCCAAAAGTTTGATGGATTAAAGGGTTTTGAAGCTGAACGACTGAGTGAGCTACAAGAACCTAGACAAAGGACGAAAACCTCAGCTGCTTACACAACAACCTTGCCTAGTAATACTAACACTTTCTCCGAATGCGGACCTCTCTGCAAGTCACTAGCAGGACTCAAATGCCACTTGAGACTTAAACACCCAAAATCAAAATGAATCAATTAAAGTTGTCGGAGCCTCATACGTCGAAAATCGCTAAGAAAGCCCATTATTCCTCTTACGTGTCTCTATTTAGAAAGGTCTTGCTTTCTTCTGCCAAATTTGTATCTTGCACCAGACAAGGCCAAAAGTAGATGTCCCCTGTTCTGCTGCAAGAGGGCTAAACCTAGGTAAATGAAAAATCCTGCATGACCTGCAGTAAAGTAGGAAAGTTACATCAGGCCAGCTCACCAATATAACCGATTTTATAACTTGCCAAAGCTCTATGAAACAAACCTGTAAATGGTTACGCTGTATCATGCAGGTTAATAGTAGGTAGGTAAAACGCTATATGTCTGACTAGCTAAAAATTATTTTATTAGAGAAAGGGATAGAGAGAGGAAGAGAGAGTAAAAGAGAGAGACACACAGAGAGAAATAGAGAGAAAGAGAGACAGAGAGACAGAGAGAC
>RDPX01000042.1:1428352-1513992 GCA_003991215.1 Morbakka virulenta
ACGCCGTTGACTACCCCAACTGTCTCTCCTACCACTCGTACTATATCGATCACTCCTTCTTATACGACTGCGACTACTACTTCGTCTTCTTTTACTTCTACTACTACTTCTACTACTTCTTCTACTTCTACTACTACTACTACTTCTACTACTTCTTCTTCTACTACTACTACTACTACTTCTACTTCTACTACTTCTACTACTTCTACTACTTCTTCTACTCTACTACTACTACTACTACTACTACTACTACTACTACTTCTACTTCTACTACGTCTACTACTTCTACTACTTCTACTACTTCTACTACTTTACTACTTCTACTACTTCTACTACTTCTACTACTTCTACTACTTTTACTACTTTTATTGCTACAGTCCCTCGGACGTCATCTAATGTATCTGAAAGAGAAAGAGTATACAAAGTTATTATAAAGCATATTCAAAACAGGTAATATGAATTAATTTGAATATTAATTAGTAAACTGATTAGTAAAACAAGCATTAATTTGACCAACTTCTTAGGAACCAATACATAGAAAATTAAATGAAATATGCTGCTAAGAAAATTTACATGGCCTGAGAATTTTAAAACGTCATACGCAGAGAATTTTCTAAACATAGTTTTTCTCTGCTGGACATGTCCAACAAAACAATTTAATACCTCAATTAAATATACATGTTTTCTCCTTTTTGATAAGCAGCTTCGCCATTCCATTCAGCCACTTTGTACTGAAACGTAACCTCAAGCCATTTTTATTTCGTTTTATGAATAAGAATCTACTTTAACTCTTAGTGTTTATTGAATGTGCAAGTAGTTTTAAAAAAAGTTTAAATAACTTTTAAAATTATTATTCTGCCCTGTTATGCAACAACAAAAATTCTGTACCTTTATATAATTGTATAAATCTTTGTATGCCGTTTTCTAAGTTGAAGCGAATTTGGTAGTAACCGAAGCTGTTATAAATCCAAACTTATAATAATGTTATCCTTGTACAAATTTTGGAATAATATACTATTTTCAAGAATATTTCGAGTGATTCTCTCGTCATCTGATTCTCTAGCCGCTAGATTAAGAAGAACATCTTGGATGGATGAATACAGAGCAAATCTCTTTGATCAAACAGATCCTTAGTTGCTCAAATCATTAGGTCGTATGTCAAAAATGCTTGGATCAGTACATTGCCTTAAGTGGTAGATGTGTATCATCTAGTTGGTATTAGAAACTAAGATATTCATTCTGGAGTTGTGGTCTTCTGTGATACCGTGGAACATTTGATCTCATGGTCGAGCTTGAATTGTATTTGAATTGCGAAATCCAAAAATGCATCAAATCTTTTGTCACTCCGACCCTCCAACAACAATTATTTCTGCTGCGTGATGCCCTTCAATAGCAGATAACGAAAGTGATTGCAGAGTTCTGCTTAGGGTATAAGTTTGACTTGAGTTTACATTTTTAAACGACAATAAAAGAAGAAAGAATTTCCTAGGTAAAGATTTTGCACCCAGTACCTTTCTCTTTGAATGTGTATCTTTATTTTACTATCCAAGATCACCCCACAAGTCCATCAATTCGGTGTGATCGTTTATTATGCATGACATTGTTTTTCTAAGGATATTTCATCTGGTTTGACAAAAGACATATTCCTTTTTTCATTTCCAAGCTTTTGTAGATTTGTTGCTTTATCAATTTGTTACCTTTTGTAGATTTGTTGCAAGCCAATATACGAGAAAGATTTATTTTCGTCTCATACACGTGTACTGTGTTCCAACAAGTACCTACAGTCTTATGGGCAAATCCTCTACCAACTCAGCTGAAAGGGATCCACATATACGTTTTACTTCTCATTCTTAATAATCCCAAACCTTCTCTTTAAATAACATTATTTCACAGCCTTACTAAAACAAAATGAAGTTTGAAAGAACACTGTCACTTTTGTAGTCTTCCTGCATGTGACTGTACTTCTGCTGGCATTTACCTAATGGTACTTTTATGGTAATTTACTTTTTGAAAATTTTAGAAGACAATGCCATACATTACTATAACACCAAAGTTTATATAGCTAAGATATCTTTCTGTTATTCTATTAATGTTTAAAAATTATGAACCTGGTAGCCATTCTACATATAACATAGTAAATATCCCTCTAAGAATTCCCTCTGAGTAAGGATTTATAATATTATCTATTTATTGAACATTTAAACCAGGGAAATTTTGAACGGTTTTAATTGACACAAATGGTCTTTTTTTCTACGTTCCATCAAAGCAAACTACCAAAAGAGCGCTCTTTTTACCTCTTGGATTAACCTTGTGTCACCAAATCAGAGAAGTAAACTACAAAATTCAAACGGTAAGCATTGGTTTCTGTTTTAACTGTTTTCCCTAATTTTCTATTTTTAACGAATTCCAGTTGCAACCAGTATTTCTCAAAATAATTAGGACAAAAAGGGGAACATAGTTATTTTGACGGAAGAGTTAAAATGCTCTTTCTCTTTTGCACCATTTAATGAACTATTCATTTTTATATTTTGTATTTGCTTGGTACAACGTCTGATTAAATACAGGCCTTATGAATGTTATTTCATCTTTTCCAGAAGTGGTTTTTATTTCTTTATTTGTTCTTTATTTATTATGTATGAATAATAATTTTTATCCGTTCAGTCTCCCTTTAGATTTATAATAGCCTCTACGCCTTTCAGTTTTCAGAAATAAAATGTTATATTTATAAGGCAGGGATCAAATAAACGGCCGATAATCGGTAAAAACAGGTAGAAATTGAAAAAAATCGGTAGAAGTAATTTGACATTTTTGAAAACACCAGAGCAAAGAACTCAAAATGAAACTTTCCTGCTAAGTTCAACTGTAAAACTAGTCAAAAATATCAAAGCTGAGCTATGAAAAGGTGCAAAAATGATTCTTCTGTTGAAAAAGTTATCTCTTTCAGATTCAGAAAACAAAAGAAATCATCACCGGTGGCTCAAAATGTTATTATTTCAACCGCTGTATAAGAGTATGCGAATAGTAATGTTTATCCCTTTAATGTTTTTGCACAATCATTATAGTCTGTGTGTTATATGAAGCCCCAGAATATTTGTTTGGTGCTACTTTTGGTTTGATGCTGGGTCTTGTAAAAATGTTACTTCTGTCTTTTTTGCAGCTACTTTTTACTTCTTTCCTTGTCAAAGTACATTTACTTACCTTCAGATTCATTGACTTTTCTTATAACAAAAGCACTCTATTATATCGATTTAATTCTGCAGTAATTAGAAACTCATTTTCTCTGTATTCATTTTGTACTATGATTACGATTTTTTTGTCAATTTTTATCCTTTCTGTTTGACCAATTATTTTCTTTCTGTGACCTTGGAATAGTCAAAATTTTGAAATCGATTTCAGAACTAAAGAAATTATGCTTTTCATTATTTAAAACGTTTTACATTAGTGGGAAGTTAAAACAGTGAAAACAGCAAATACTATGTCTTCACATCATTGATCTGATTAAACCTTTGCCATTAAAGTGAATTCCCAATGTGGTGGCGCAGCAAGCCAGCTGAGTTACCAGCCGGTCCCAACCCCAGAGAAACACAGAGGGTGGACGTCAGTAAGAGCATCCGATACTTAATAAGCCATCCCACAATCAAACGTATGCCAGGGACAATCACAGAATCAAACCATGCTAGGCATACCCCGTAAGCGATGCGCAGCGGCAATATGACCTCAACGCTGTGAAAAGAGGACGAGGGAGGCAAAAGAATCTCAGAATGGTAACTGTCAACATCGTGACACTGACTGGAAAAAACAGGGAAATTCCCGAAATGATGAGGAGAAGAAAACTGGAAATACTGTGCCTGCAGGAGACCAAATGAACTGGTGGGAAGTCAGGAGGTAAAAGCGAAGACCATAGGGGACGGGTACAAACTATACTGTAGTGGAGGAGCTAATCCGAAGAACGGTTGGCAATATGCCTAGGGGAAGAATGGGAAGATAAAGTGATCTCAATGGAAAATCATTAAGCCTGACAGTATAATTTCAATACGACTAGTTACACCTGACAGGACGTACAGCACTATATTGGTCTATGCTCCACAACAGGGATGTAAGGATGCAGAGAAGGAACAGTTCTGGTGCCACCTGGACACGATGACAATGTGCATACCGGAAAATAAAGAGATCATTTTGGCAGGTGACTTAAACGGACATGTGGGGCACGATGGCATGGGGAAAAGTCAGCGGAGAGGAGAAATGAGGAAAGAGAGACAATGCTGGAGTTTTCACAAAGGAAAGATCTAGCACTGGCAAATACGTTCTCTACGAAGAGTGACCAGCAGACTTACACATAGAAATGTGTACGAACCAAACTGTGATTGATTACATCTTGACTAGGAGGGAACATCTTGGTCGCGTGAAAAACTGTAAGGCGATATCTGGGGATTCAGTGGTGACACAACACCAATTGTTGGTGAAGGACATAATGGTAAGGAAGAAAAGATAAGTTCAGAGGGAGATACCTAGAAAAATCAACTGGTGGAAGCCCAAAGGTGAGTAGGAAGATGACTTGAAACAAAGCGTAACCAACTTGGTGCTACAGCAGACAAATGTGGAAGGTTTAAAATGGAAGGAGACATACCCCAAGGTGATAAAATCAAACGAAGAGATGGTAGGGGAGAGCAAAAGAGGCAAGTACCTCGAAAAAGAGTCATAGTGGTGGAGTGAAGAAGTCCAGGAAGCGGTGAGAAACAAGAAGGGAGCATTCAAGAAGTAGAAGAGAATTGGAACTGAGGAGGATAGAGCAAAATATAAGGAATTAAAATAGATCTGCAAATAGAAGTGTCTGTTGAAGGGGAAGCTGGATACAAAGAGCTGTATCGCTGCCCAGAAGCAGATGGCATAAGCAGGATTTACAAACTGGCTGAGGACAGGCAGGGAAGAGCAAAGGATATAGACAGAGTCACTTTGTAAAAGGTGAAGAGGGAAATATCCCGAGGGATAACAGTCAGGTAAATGAAAGGTGGTAGGGCTATTTCAACAGCTTATTTAACACAAGTAAAGACAAGAAAGAGCTACCAGAAGCAGAAGCCATACAGGGGTCAGAATAGGAGGTTGCAAAACATTTAAATCGTATGAAGCCAAACAAAGCAAAAGGACCAGACGAACTTCCGATAGTACACAGTTGATACAACTGAAGTAACCAAGCAGCGTTCTTGCTTCATTATCGTACAGATAACTATACAGATAAACAGAAAAACGTCATAAATGAAATACCCTAGAACCAGTAATCTAAGATATGTTTTTTTAAAAAAAACTGTTTAAGATTCATTCAAATGCCACTAAGATAAGAAATGAAACAAATTCACTCCTTATTAAATTCGTATAAGTCCTCAAATGCTAAAAAGACGTCTGTGTTTAGATGCTATCCGTCTCTTCCTTTCAAACTATGGGGTTACTCGCTGTCTTTAGAAGGAATTTTTTATACAAAATTGGTTCCAAACCTAACACATAACTCAGCTGGTTTGGATCAGTCGACAATTAATTAGGCAGTCAATGTTTAAGTTGACTATTCATTATTATGTAGCACCCGTTCCAGGATTTATTCCTACTCTTAGAATTAAATATTCAAAAGAGGTAAGTACTGTTAGCATTATTTGAGATTCATGTTCATGAATCTCACAGACAAAAGCATTGGAAAACTTTGACGTGTAGTTTCCTACCAAGTTCTGGAAGTAGATTTGGTGCAGCCAAGTAAGCTGCAGATACATCTCGAATAGAATCACCTTTAGTTCAAGGACAGCAGCTTAATTTACTTTCAAAGAAGAGCAGCCAAGATTGCAGTTCCTGAAACACTCTGTTTTAAAAGCGTTGTTAAAAGCATTGCTCGTAGACCTTTTTTTTACCACTGGATCTATACCGCAGCCAAATGGTTCCCATACGTCACCATACCCAACCACTCCATACCATGCTATAACTTTACTGCTATGTACTGCTGCAAGAAATTTCTCACTTGTTTAAGCTGGAAGGTTATTAGAAAAGAATAGATTCTCTTCCCTTTGCCATTTTCATTCCCTTCTTCAAGTACTCTTTTTACTCGTTTAAGAAAAAATCTGGTAACCTCGTATTTGGACACATCAGCTTTAGAGGAAAACGCACTTTTTTCGGTTAATGTGATTTTCCCTACAGATCTCCGAAAATGACACTGAGAAGTCTTGTGCTTTCTGACGAAATTTCTACCTGCAATGTGTATCTAAACTTGGTTTTATTAGTATATTTAGCATATTTTGACACTTCTTTGCAAATAAAATGTTTATTTGGCATATTTTTTTAATTGGCCTTATGTTTGGCATATTTGGAATTTATTTTTAAGACTTAAAAAAGCACCATTTACACATGTCACTCTAGATTAACAACACTCATGTTGTGTGAGTATTTCATTTCTCTTCAGTTTTTTCATTAAGTCATGATGTACCATGATTACTGTGTAAACATTTCCTGCTGGTTTGACTAGAATATCGAATCTGTGACTAAAATTTTTTTTCACTGCTCTGTTATACAAATTAATTCCATTGCTTAAAAACCAATCCTACTTTTATCAACTTCATCTCTATTTTGAAATCATGTAAATCTCGATTATATTTTTCATTCACAAATCCCACTTCCAGTTGATCGAATTGGTCCCGTACTGAAAATACTAAATGACCGACAGTGTGATAGAAATACTCTTGGAACTCATGGTGTTGGTTCTCTGGATAATGCGTTTAGGATGTATTTCGGTATCCGTCAAGGTATAGTTACAAGGAGTATTTGGATATTTTTCTTTTCCATTTCAAAATAAGCTTTTAAACAAACCACAACTTTTCAGTGCCTTTCAAGCAACTGTTTTAAGCCACATATTTTCCCCCCTTCCGGATCCTGCTGTAAGTATTGGAATAAAATTGCCGAATTTTAATTTTAAGAAAATGAAAAGCTTATTAACTACGCTTTACAATCTATGATTCTTGATTTTACTTCTTTAGTATTTCCTGGCTTATCCCAGCATTAGTCCCATAGGTCGTGTAGAAATTTATAGCTATCGAGAATTCTCGAGGAAACTATTAACAAGAATAGTCCGTCTGGTCGTCGACAGTTTACTTAATCTGTTTAAGAGAATGGTAATTTCGGTATGTGTATCCGTCTTGTCTGGCATAATAAGTGGCAATAGCAGTGATTAGAGTGCTCTTCTATAAATTTTGAGTATTTTTTTGCTACCTCAGAATTCTCATCGAGCAAGTTACATGCACTATAATAACAGTGACCTCTACATTTGTCCAAGGTTATCGGAACCTTGATAAGGACATGCAATTTTTTTATTTTTTTTTAGTTTTAACGTCATTTTTCCCCAGCAATTGGGGCTCAGACGGTGCCCTTCAAAGGGACTTTGATTTGGCAGTGAGGAATTTTTTGGCCGGATGCCCTTCCTGACGCCAACCAATGGCTTTTTCTTTTCGNATTTCCTGGCTTATCCCAGCATTAGTCCCATAGGTCGTGTAGAAATTTATAGCTATCGAGAATTCTCGAGGAAACTATTAACAAGAATAGTCCGTCTGGTCGTCGACAGTTTACTTAATCTGTTTAAGAGAATGGTAATTTCGGTATGTGTATCCATCTTGTCTGGCATAATAAGTGGCAATAGCAGTGATTAGAGTGCTCTTCTATAAATTTTGAGTATTTTTTTGCTACCTCAGAATTCTCATCGAGCAAGTTACATGCACTATAATAACAGTGACCTCTACATTTGTCCAAGGTTATTGGAACCTTGATTAGGACATGCAATGCTGATTAAAAAATTTAATAGATTGTCAAAACAAAATACAACTCTTACTTATTGAGTGGAAGTTCTCAATCGCTATAATTATTAGCGTTTTACTATAAGCAGGCCTAAAAATTGCCTAAAGATGGAATAAGGAAAAACATTGAATCCGTACGTATACCTGGGGAAAATTCGCCGTAGTAATGTCTGGAACAAGAAAACAGTAAAAACCAATAGAAACCTTCTATCTTTTGGGTTTATAGAGATATCAATAAATTCTAATGCTATTTGCACAGCAAATTTTTTTCAGTAAAGGGGAGATTTTTTGGTCTAAAATGCAAATTTGCAGCTTTATTTTTATCACCTGGATTTTTTATACCGAAATTTAAGCTTATTTTACTAAAGTCTTATATTTTATCTTTTTTCTTTTAAAAGACCTGCATAAAGTTTTGAATGTGACCACCACGTGGGATGAACTGTGCAAATAAGGGGCTATTCTTGACCAAAGAATAATGTAGTTTTACCCAAAATTCATACGCTTCTTCTTGAATCAGAATCCCTTAACTTCGCTATTTTACCTATTTCGTTTCTTTGATTTCCTTAGCCTAATTGTGTAGTAGTAGTAGTTTCGTATGGCTTTGTTGTTTATATTTCCACTCCAGTTCTTTTGAGCCATTTAAAGTATTCTTGACTGCAGGAATGTATTGTTGTGTATCCGCCAGGGATCTTTGTCACTTTAATGACACTAAGGACGCAGCCAACTTAGGCTCAGCCATGTTGGACCGACCTAAGTAGAGAAGTTAGACCAAGAGGGATCCAATCTCGGCACCCGAACGAGACCATGTCTCCTCCCGGGTCCACTCCAAATCATAATTGTGTAGTTATACTTAACTTACAACTTCATTAAACTTTGCTCTATAAGGCCTTTTGTTTATTTTGTCCGCCCAACCTATTTTGTGATATACTGCTTTTCAACCGATTTCACATACCTAATTTAGTTACCGTTAGACATGTAGCTAAGTTACTTGACTTTACCTGTGTTACTTTGTGCTTTTGTTGTTTTTAGCTTAATAATGTAGTTTTGACGAAGTTACATACGCTTCTTGTTGAATTAGAATCCCACAACTTCGCTCTTTAGCCATTTCGACTGTTTGGGGACTTTGACTTCCTTAGTCTAATTGTTTTGTTAATAATGTAGTGATTAATGTTAGGCTTATGTTTCTTAAGTCTTATTTTTTATCTTTTTTTTAAGACCTGTACAAAGTTTTAACTGTAACCACCATCTGGAATGAACTGCGTCAGTAAGGGGCTATTTTGACCAAGAAAATAAATATTGTTTTTGTCTTAAACTTCTAGATTTCTTCGAAGTTGGAAAAGTACATTTGCGAACATGACATCTTTTAAATCTCAAAGGAAATGATGGGTTAAACTTTAAATTTTGAGGGGTATTAAAAATAGGTAGAAAAGCGGTCTGAAAAAGTCATACCTGCATCAAAGATTTTGTTCACAAGCATTCTCGATCTGATTTAAGAATCAGAAATGGAAGTAACTAAATCAGGGATTAAAAAACATGCAACCGTTTGGACATTACTTGATCAATAACTGAGAATCTTTGACCTGTTTTGTTACTTAATATATTTAAACTCTTTACAAATCTGGCATCTTATCTAAGGTGTAATAACAAGTTTACCAAACTAAGCACACAAAAACGGTAACAGGTTAAATATCCTGTTAAATAGTCACTTTAAGAACTCGCACAGGCAATCTACAACTGCCGACAGAACACTCCTTTCCCCCTCCCTTTTTTTTCTATTGTGTATCGAAAATGGTAAGGACAAGGTACGTTTTTGATAAAAATAAAGAAATTCTAACCACTGAAGTGTGTGGATGCTGGGTTGCGTGCATGCATGTTGAAAAAAATAATGGACAGGACCCCCAACTTTTCGCTATGGTGTATCGCAAATGGTAAAAACGAGGTACGTTTTTGATAAAAATAAAGAAAATCTAACCACTAAAGTGTGTGCATGCATGGTAGTGTGTACATGCATGGTAGTGTGTGCATGCATGTTGAAAAAATAATGGACAGGACCCCCAACTTTTCTCTATGGTGTATCGCAAATGGTAAGGACGAGGTACGTTTTTGATAAAAATGAAGAAAATCTAACCACTGAAGTGTGTGCATGCATGTTGAAAAAAATAATCAAGTGTCTTATCCATTGAATGTAACAAATCATCCCATATAAAAAGCTCTAAAACGTTTTTAAAGAATTGTTACATTAAAAAGGCTCAAAGATCCAATTTTTGCTCTGTTTGGGGAGACCAAGTTGAGAACCTCGTTGCAGGAATCCCTGCCTCTTAATGACGAGGCCTGACGTAGTTACAACAATCTAAGTCCTTAACTAAATTTTTCCAATATACGACATTGTTTGTACGTGAATCCTCGATTTGACCCTTTCATTCTTAATCCATCCTCTTATCTATCCATTTTCAAAGTGGTTTTTTTCTTACAATGTACTTTGGAAGATGACAAGATCAAAGCATAAAACAGCTATAAAAACATGATGAACCACTACCCTTGCTCCGAGGTTTTGTCCCTCAGTATCCGAATATACCTATGCATAAAAAATTTAAAAAAATCTTTAGACCGTTTAATTAAAAAAAATACAACCTAACATTTGACGGTAAAATTTTCATAATAAAGGTATATTTATTGCTAACAACAACAACAACAACAGCAACAATAATAATAACGATAATGATGCTGCTGATGATGATGTTGGTGATAATAGTAACAAAGTTAAATTACTTATGTGGTCAATGAAAAAGAAAGAAGTAATAACTCTTGTTGGTGCAGTGGAAGTTGTATCAAATAAACTGGGCAATTTCTTAGAACGGGCAGCCATCAAAATTAGCATAGAACAATCAATAACACAATTGTGATATTTGAATTATGAAATGCTTTATTATTGCTGAATATTAAGTAAAACTCTTAAGCAAGACTATGATCCCAAGTTCCTTAATCATTGCAACCTACGGCGTAGCGGAGGTGTGAGGGGACTTGAAGAAATAGGGAAACTCGGTTCCTTTGTACCTATGTCCAATCAAAGGGACGAGGAAACAACAGAAATATATTAAAATTCAGACATTCGTTCTTCAAACATACCAAAATACTATTACTACATAAAAGCACACGCTTATGAATAAGACTGCCATTTAAACTTTTCAATGATACATTCTTCCTACTCAGGTCTCAGGTACAAAAAAACTATGTTTTAATTCTTTTCTGCTTCCAAACATTTGAACTATTAAAGTTCCGGATTAAATTTGTCTTGTCGATCGTCTTTAATAATAATAATAATAATAATAATAATAATAATAATAAATGTCCTGGGTATGACGATAAATTGCATCCGGTTGTGGAGTTTCGACGTGGGCGAATGAGGTAACAGTTTGATACAACTACTTCAGGTCACCCTTGGGCAAGGTGTAGCACCTGTCAGCTCTCTCTGAGACCTTAAAATACTGGGTTAACGTCCGTCGAAATTAAGTCTGTCCCTTTTCTCTTTCTGGCCAGGACATGGCCGTAAGCCTTCGTTGTCAACCATCCTATGACGAGGAAAACGCAGAACGACAAACCTGACCAGGAAAGGGTCATTAGCTTTGGTTGGCTGTCGTTCTATGAGAAGAAAAAATCAGAATAATAAACCAACCGCAGTCGTAAATTCCAGGTTGACATCTGACGGAATGTAGCTGTATCGCATGGACAGGATTGGGTCTTTAGCTTTGAATAGCAGCTATTCTAGAGATGATGTCTCAATAAAAACACTGGTGGTAGTCATTATCCTCTGGGTATGAGGGGCAGGAAGCCTTAGGAAATAAACGATCCTACCCGACAATGCATAGTTTCGGGTCACCCTTGGGCAAGTTGTAGAACCTATTCGGCCCTTCTGCCAGGGTCACGGTTTTTTGGGGTTTGCGGATTCTACTTTAACCTCTGGAAATGGACAACTCTGTCCTGCATAGTCCATCGGGTCGCCTTTTGGCAAGGCGTACCACACAGTCAGCCACCCCTCTCTGGGTTACGAAGCCTTCTTCCTGTTGGCAAATCCTTCCCGAGTGGGAACATTGCATCCATGGACGTATAAACTTCCTAGATTAGGACCTCTCCTTTACACCCAGCTATGAGCTCGTGATTGGTACTCTCAATGTTGCTACAATGACGGAAGAAGGAAACGACTGGGTGTGATGATGAGGAAAAGGGAAAGTTCTGGGTAGATCTGGATGACAATGTGAGCAAACCTCTGAAAATAAACATGTATACATTGAAGCAGATTTAAATTGACATGTCGGAGAAAGAAACATGGGGAAGCACAGACTAAGAGCAAGAAATGAACAAGGGAAAAGAATAGTGCGCTTCGCAGAAATCTTCGATCTGGCTATTGTGAACACTTTCTTCGCGAAGTCATTAGAATAGGAGGTCACGTGTAAGAGTGGCAACATAGTACCCAGCTTGACAACATACTCTGCAGAAGAAGACTGCCGAAAGATTACAAAGTACTGGCTAGTGAATGTGTCACACCCGAAACATCGGTCGGTAAAATGCAAGATGAAGCTGCGGACGCCATTACAACAGACCCAGAAAGCGGAGCCGAGAAATTAAATGGTGGAGGCTTAAAGAACCACAAATTGGAAAAAGGTTCAAAGTGAGGTCAGAGAGAGGCTTGAAGAGAGGTATTGTCTAAAAACTGGGATGTTACAGCAGACAGAATTCGCACAGTGGCTAGCAAAGTGCTCGGTTTGACTGGTCGGGTAAAGAAGGAGAAGGAAACTTGGTGGTGAAGTGAAGAGGTACAGGAAACTATAAAGAAAAAGAAGCAAGCCTTTAAGAAGTGGCGCACCTTTGACGAAGAACAGACTCAAGATGCATATAAGGAGGCCAAGGGGGAGATCAAGGGAGTAGTTGCAAAAGCAAAACCATTTGATGACCTGTACATCAATATGGAGACATGTGATGGAATCAAATGTGTTTACAGATTATCCAAGCAAAGGAACAAGGATGTACAAGACACACAGCACCTGAATATGATGAAAGACATAGACGGTATTATATTGAATTCGGAAAAGGAAATCTTGCAGAGGTAAAAGGGGTAAGGAAGCCGTTTAAAAAATCGTATGGAAATATTGTTGTCAATGTGTCCTCGAAATAAAGAAAAACAGACTCAGATTCAATTCTAATGTAAACGTGAAACGGTATTTTTAGTCCGTTTCATAATGGATCATTTAAATATCCCAGTATGAAGAACAGCACTGGGTTGGCTTTTCCCCTTAAATCAGACTATTCTCTTATGTACCTTCTTTGTATTTGTAAAGCAAAATAAAGCAAAATGCACGGTTGTAATCCGAGCCTATGGTATAAAAAATGTAATTACAGTACCAGTGATAGTAGCAGTAACATCTGAAAGAATAAGGTTTCAAGCATTAACCACTTCAAACGACATTCAAATATGATTCTATTTCCCAGAAATTCTAACACCTACAACTGATTATATTAATAGCTTGTAAAAGTAATTAAAAAAGTTGCGAGCCTTAGATTCAAGAGCACCATCCGCACTTAAGCTCCCACAACATAAAATAATGATTAAGAGTTATCCCTAATGCACATTATGAAAAATCCCCGTTTACAAAATTACGTACGATAATAATAGTATAAATTCTTACCATTCCCTTCTGAAGTCATCTTTGATCATCAAAAACTAAATTTCATACTTCGAGTGACCAAGAAAATAGCTGCCCAAAAAATCAGCACGGTGAGTGTTATTACTCCAAAAATACCGAGAAGTATAGTGATCAGATAGGAAAGGAAAATCCAAAACTCCATATTTGTCTTTAAAAAAATGAGATATTGTATTAGATATAAGCCTTAACGTAACTATTCACTATAAAGAAAATCGTGACATATACGTATGTTCATTTATACATATTTATATATACATATATATACATATATACATAGCTTGAGATCAGATGTTGATATACATACTTATTAAACTTGCTAATATTCCATGCGTGATCAATCGGCATGATTTTTTCTATTTTTGTTTTGGTTTTTATGTCATCCCCCCCCCCCCCACTAACTTGGGCTCAGACGGTGCCCTTCACAGGGACTTGGATTCGGTAGGGAGGAATTTCTTGGCCTGATGCCCTTCCTGGCGCCAACCAATGTTTTTTTCTTTTGTGAAGTTCCAAAATCGCCCGCTCGAGGAATCGAAGCCAGAATTCTTGGTTACGGTGCAGCTGCACTAACCATCAAGCCACGGCTCCTCAGCTAGCATGATTTAATGTTTAAAAAAACAGGGAATCCAACCAAAAAATTCGTCATCCCAATTAACTCCCAGAGAATAGCACTATGTGAGTTCAGTTAATGAGAAAAACGGCGTTTGAGCACAACACATAGACCTTTGGCACAAAATTCTGCGTAAGGGAACTGGTTTATTTTTTTCTGTAAGGTGATGTTTGTATACCTTGTATGAAGTGGGTTTCATTTTCATTTCATTTTAACCTTTACGTTTTCTATCTTAATTGTATTAACAACGATTGAAACCAATGATTTGGAAAGCAAATGCTAATCTCCTTTCATGCCTTTAAAGTAAGGCAAATTTGTAATTCGACAGCGATCTTGGATGGTGAGAAAAAATCAAAATAACAATAACACAATACGAAATTATTTATATACCGGTGCACATTAAATACTTGTTTTCCAGATATTCTCACATTGTGAACAGTGGTGAGTACTTCACAAATGTACACCAGTTAAATTAGAATCCTTATTTATTTGATAGATGCATTTTATTCATTTCGTACCTTGCTTAAGCAGTTTCAAAGCATTGAGCGATTTGGGCAAACATTATACAAAGCTTAACAATCTTTTAGCCAAGATGTATCAGTATGCCAACCTTTTTTTTTAGTTTTCTAATATTTGCACTTAATTCAATTTTCTGTCATTTTGTATTCTTGTGATTTCTTATCTTTCATATATTGTTTATTTTTATAAGCTTTAGTATCTCTTCTATCATCCATTTTTGTTTTATCTTTTTCTTTCGTCAGACAAAGTTAGCCAACGTTAGCTTAAGTTACCACTGGTCCTGTTAGATATTCAAAAATACTTTAATACCTTAACTTGTTATGGCTTGATATCAGCTTTTACTCTTGATCGCATCTTTCTCTTTCATTGTCTGATCTTCCTGCAGTAATGAATAATGTAACCTGGCATTATTTCCAAGTTGTAATAACATTTTTTACCTTACCCTTATTTCACATATCACTGGTTTCTGATCACCTGCGCACTCTGCGCTAGGGCACACCTTTGTTTACTGGATAACATTCCGATATCGTTTGTTCACTGTCATATGATCCATCTAATTTCTTACATTTCCATCGGGGCTCATCCATGTCTATATTCTCCTTACGTGTTGCGCTTACCATGCATTTAATAATTTTTTCTCCACACCATTGCACCCATCTTTCTTCTCTTTCATAACACTTTCCTAGCTCGTGCTTTCAAGTCACACTACACTCCTTCTTTGTTCCTTCGGTACGCCTTCCTTCACGCTATTCGTCTTCATCTGTCAGTTATGTTTAACCATAGTTGTACTGGGGATAAAATTCTGAAGTAGTTTCCTGTTTCTTTCTTCAGCAGCTGAATCCTTATTGAGATGAGTGGCTTTAGCAATTGTCATAATCTGCCCACTGTTGAAAAGGAACCATCATAATCAAGAAAGGAAAGCTTCATTTCGAATAGCCGTGGCTCTCTGTGCCAACCTTTATCAACTGTCCCAATCTTGAGTAATTCTTGTCAATTTAGCCATAGTCAATTTGTGTCTTTTAATGTGGCCGTTCAGCCTGGTCTTTGGTCGGCCCAAGCCTCTTTTGCAAAGATTCATATTTCAGCGAAGGGTTTTTCTGGGCTACCGTGTCTCAGTACATGGCCAATAAAGTATAGTATAACAATTACTGAGTTCAGCAGTAGACCTTGGCAGCTGATCTTTCGTTAAACAAACTTATTTGTTTTTCTTCTCCTCTGATTTGACGAATTCAGCGGCGACACCATAGCTAAAAGCTTTCCAAATGTTTTCTGTCCAATGACTTGAGGACCCAGCATTCTGATCCATGTTTCTATCGAGAGCACAAGAAAATGCAGCAGCCTTTTCTTTGTTTTGTGAGAGATGCTCCTGTCTAACATGACTTAAAAGGAACCATTGAATAAAAATATATAGCTTGCTTCTTCTCCATCCATCACCAGCTTTAACGTGAATTCAAATTGTAATCTTGACTAAGGACGCAAAACAGGTATTATTGATTATGAAAAACCTGCAGACAGGGGAGAAGATGGTGCTTATCCCCTCACTAAGACCTTCAATATTGTCTCGATCATTGAGTACTGTATATCCCAAATTTAATCATCAGCTAAATATTTGATCAAATATTCATTCACGAAAAGTTATCCATCATAAATAAATCTGGTGTCTTAAATCCATGGCAACTCTGAATATTGCCAATTTCATTGGTAAAAGTGATACCTGACTTGCTAGCAGTATGGCTAGTACTACAGAGGCATTACAGGGGGTGTTTTGGGTGGCCCCTGTTATCATACTGTTTCTTATTATCAGGTTACTAGGGAAAGGCCATATTTCATGCCTCGTACCTGCAATAAGTGTGCAACAAAAACGTTACATCAAGTTTTATATGAGTTCATTAAACGTATTTTGAGGATGTTTATTGGTCAATTCAGATAATTTTAGGGATGTCAACTCCTAAATATTTGAAGCTAAGATAGGAAACTTTTGCAAAGATATTAATGTTTAACAATGCAGAAAAATCTAAAGATCTTGTTTCTTTACACATCATATATTTTGAAAGCATCTATCATGTGCTTCTCTTCCCTGTTTAACCAAAGAAAACATTTACTTCGAACATAGATGCAAAAAAATTATACTTTCAGGTCACTGGAGTCACTGTCATTTTCCTTCGTCATACGCACTAATAGTGAATATACTTTCTATGCTTTTAAATGAGTTCTTTCCTACAAAATATGGACCTAGACTAACACCCTTATATATTACTCTGTTGTTGCCATAAGCTACGATAGATTCTTCTTACTGGAATGATTTTCCAAGGATTAAATCTTACATTTCTTTTTCCCGATAATTTGAAAAATCTGCAGAGAATTTCTTATGCCTTTGTGCTGATTGATTTTTTCCAGTTCGAAAGTAGAAATGGTTGAATCAGAAGCTGATTTTGAAGTTTAAGTTACAGCTTTTACTGGCAGTATCAAACTCACCTCCTCTCACAATGCCACCTTTAATTCTTTTTGTACAATAAGTTTTAAACAGTTTCTACTTGAATTGTGATATTACCCTTAAACCTGATACTTAAATTTTCTACCTTCTACATCCCTACCACTTTAGCTTTCTGTACCTTTACATGGATTTCTCTTGAAAATGTGTTGTTGTTATTTCTGGGAAATGATAGGATAGATTTTGGCGGGAAAACAGCGCCTTTTCCTAAGCAAATAAAAATGCTCTACTTCAGTCTCTTGTGTCTTCTTCTTCTCCTCCTTTCGGCGCCTTTTCCAACGGGTCAGGTTGAGTCGGCCACTCGGCTTAGTCTCCTCCACTTTCTCCGGTCTTTGGTGTCCTCCGTCGTTGCTTGAACTATCTCAATATCCCTTTTGATGACATCCCTCCAACGCAGCTTTTGCCATCTTGGACTCCTCTTGCCCTCTACCTTGCTCTAGAATGCCTTCTTTACAGCCACCTCTTTCCCAATTCCCATGAAATGGTCATACCACTTCAACCTAGCTTCTCTTGCCTTCTCAAGTTTGATAGGGACTTTTGCGAACCTTCGAATATCTTCGTTTGTTCGTGTTCTCGCAGAGACACCCCTATCATCCATCTTAGCATCGCTCTTCCACTTATCTCAAAGGCATCACCTCTAGTCCGTACAAGAGTCCTGGTCTAATCACACACTCGTAAATTTTCACTTTCAACTTAAGTAGCCCTATTACACGCTATTCCATTTGTTTATCTCCATTTCACACATGCTCTCCTGATTCTTTTCGGTCTCCTGTGAAAGGAGGTTCAAATTTCTCGTCAAAACTACTGTGTAAAAATTTATCGAAAGGCTTAGCCTCATTAAAGATCGGAAACAGTTATTCGTAGTTCTGAGTTTCTAGAAATACCTCTGGGGCTTCCTTCTAAAACTACTATAGATATACTTAAATCCTGAACATTACAAAGTTTTCATGAGCACTGTAGCCATAACGTTTTTGTTCAATTCACCACTATAAAATAAAAATCACTATACTGTTCAGGTTTATACCTTGTAAAAAGTTGTAATATCCACTTTTTCAAAAATAACTAAGTACGAACTGTTACAGTCCAAGTGAGAACCAAGGTTCTCTACACATCAAACTGTTATATTACTAACAAAAAGCTCACACGGAGTATGAAAATGGCAATGATATTCGTGATATTCACGCCAAGAATTTCACATACTAACCATTACCAGTTAAGAAGAGTTAATTTTACACTTTTTAAAGCATAAATCCTGTTATTTATGGTGTGCATCACTGCCTATTTACTAGTGTCTATCGGTGCATACCATAAAATTCTTAGTATGCAATTCATTTACTGGTTTTCTATCGGGTTACTTCTTTGTTTAATTTCCATCACATCATGATGTGACATGACACACGATGGGCATGTAACTCGTAAAACAACAGCATTTTTGGCTGTGATGAAGTTAAAAGAATGGAAAATGCAGAATACGAACAGTTCTGACGTGCCTTATTTTTATTTCAATGATAATCGCTTGTTTTGATAAGTAGAATTTGGAGTTGACGAGAGAAAAAAATTCTTGAGCGAAAAATTAAAAATCAAGACAGTAAGGAAAAGGTCGACTTCAGTCATCTGAACAATCGAATATTTTCCGTACTCACCAACCTTTACCAATTTGTTTCTCTCTCCGTAATAACTTGGTGGAAAAACACTCGAAACAACATAAAATACAAACGTATGTAAAACAAATGTAAAACGGCAATTTTGTTCTGCATCAATGATCCCCCTACTTGTCAAAGTTCAGCAATAAAACATCTTCCTCTTATCTTTTACTGCGCTCTGATGCGTGCAAAACAAAACAAAGGGCTTTTCATTTGCAAAGGGGAAATGATGAAGACAGTTCTTTGAAATAGAAAATTTGTCTCCATTCCAGTCGTATACCTCTGTAAGTTAGATAAATTACCCAAGTGCCTGGTTAGGGCGGTGTATTAATAAGTCTTTTCCCCCTTTATTTGGCAAATTTTTATTTTGCCAAATACAGATTTTATGGCCTCTTTTCTCTTAGAATTTAGAGAAAGAAGCATTTATGAACACAGCATTCTTCGAGAAAACTGAGGAAAAATAAATTCTTGCTTGCGCAAACCTCCAAAAGACTAATATTGCCAAGGTGCCAAACAGGTCACTTGGCAATATTAGTGAATCAACGGATAGCAACAGAATTAATTGGGTGATAAATGTCTGGCCGTTACACATGTTTTTTTCAGATATTTGAAGAGGCCACCAGGCACATTGATCGATTTATCAAGATGACTTAGTATCATTTCTCTCACGATAAGTATATAAAATCGAAATCAAAATCTCACTTTATCATATGCCATTCTTCTTGGCGTCGTTGAGCATTTTTGTTGAATTAATTTTTGGATTGTAGGTCTTTATCTTTAAAAATGAGCCACAGTGCTCCCCCCCCCCCCCACACACACACACACACTTTTAAAAGCCCTGTAATCGCTTTAGTGGCGATACCGAAAAATAACAGGATATGATCAGCCCTGGCCTCCAATTTTTACCTAACACCAAACCTAAAATTTCTATTTTGCCTGGATAAATTTATTTTTGATTGAAGATTTCATTTTGGATGAAGGACTCAAATTTAGGAGAGATATCCTGCGCTGCAGGGGGCGCCTGGTTGAGTGATCAAAATGATTGCTCACACAATAACTGTATTAAATTAAAATCAAAATCTTACTTTACTGGCCCATATATAACTCTGCCGTCGCTGAGCAACTGTTGTCAAATTCACTTTCAGATCCAGGTTTCCAATTTCCTTTCAAGAGTGCCTCTTTCCGCTTTTACAAAACTCATTTAGAAGATTCAAGTGGGTTCAGTCATTGCAACCATGCAGAGAAAATTCACGAAAATAGTAAGCGTAAGATAGGAAATCACTCTGAGGGGCAGACCTCAGATTTTACTTTAAGTTGAATGGAATTCAATATCAAGATACAGCCAAAATGTCCAAAGCGTTAAAAAAGATTGCAAACAAAAAACCACCTTCTCCCCCTATACTCATTTGCTAAGCCGATTTCTTGGCCCTCTATCTGTGGAAAGACAGTTTAGGTAAAATAAAATTCTTGTCCATGTATCATCTATTTCTACAATACATGGCAGCCGCTGTATAACGAGACACCAATCTAGTTCATCAAGGGTTATCAGACAAACCCCAGGAGCTTGATACATTAAAAATGCACTGCTTTTAAGTCGATGATACAACAAAAGCTGTGGCTGAGATAGTGTTTTCCAACCTCTCGGCAAACTCCCCCTTTGTGAATATAAAAAACGTTTAGCGCCCCCTCATCCCATACCTCCGTTAAATTAAAAAAAATCCTTCCTCGAAATTTTCAACAGAAGACAATTCGATGAAATCAACTTTCTTTTCTCTAAAACAAAATTATTGGTTATTTGATTTCAGAAACGCACAGAACAGCAGTTTACTTATGAATTAAAAACTGGGGATTCAAAGGTTCTCATTGAAAATGAAGTCAGTTAAGTCGTTTTTAGAACAATCAAAGCCATTTGCTAATTGACTAAAAATATATATGTATATAAAATTAAAGTACTCTGTTATGCAACATGCGGTGTAATTCCTGATAAATGTTGTCAACTCCCCAAAATATTGAGTTTCTAATGCTCGGTACTGAAAAAAACCCCTACGATGTATTATTACTATTCAGTGTTCATTGCGCATCTTGTGCCTGATGAGATTGGACTAATGCACTGATATCTGGTTGATGTTGGAGAGAAGGAGTCTCAGATCTCCCCTTGTTGTTATGTCAAGGCGATTTCTCTGCTTATTCAAAACCTGGAGCACAGCACTGAAGCCTTTTTCGACCAAATATGAGGTTGAAAAGGCGAGCACGAACAATTTAAGGTTTTCCCACAGAGCGGGATAAGAAAAGTGTTCGTAGATACAAAAAGGTTTGTAGTCCAGACGATTAAACCTGGCTTTAGCTTCAATATCGTTTTGCATTTCGATCATTTCCTCCTGCAACTACTGCTGTAGTGTGGTCACATTCACATGGAATGGTTGTATGCCCACTGGCATGTATGCCTTAACTCCATCAAGGTGGGCACAATACTATTTATAATCAGACTCATCGAGTTGATTTTCAAGTTTCTTGCAGACTCGGAAAATAGTGTAGGCCTTCACGGGCAATATTTTGTTTAAAAAGCGTCAATATATCAATGAAAGACATTGTGATTTATGCCTTAGCCTTGCAGATTTCGACTCAATTGATTCATTTTTTCGAAGAAGTCACACAGATATGCCAGATCATGTTTTGAAGACGGCCGATGACGGGCTCGCAGAGTAAGCTATCAAGTTTTTCTAAAAGTTCAATGATCGTAATATAGAGTGTATAAAAATGCTCCATACAGTTGCCTTTCGAAAGTCAACGAACCTCTGTGTGAAACAGAAGCCGTTCGAAAGTTTCGTCATTTTCATGACAGGGCTGGCGAAATAAACGATCGTTAAGAGGATGAGCCTGAATTGTATTCGCAGCTTTGATTACGGTATGCAATGAAGAGTTAAGGCGCTCACTCAGTCTTTTAGCGACGAGATGTCGACGATGGAGTACGCAGTGAATCGCAAATACTCTAGGTGATTCGTTTTTTAGGTGAGCTATAAAACCACGCTGACTACCAATCATTGCTGGAGCGCTATCAGTAGCACATGCAATGATATTTTTCAAAGGAATGTTCTTCTCATTGAAAAACTCCTATAGCACTTCAATTGTAGACGTTCGTGTCCGTGGTTAGATATCGCACAAATAAAAGTTCTCTGTGACAGGATTATCTCTCAAATAGCGCACATATGCTAAGAGCAAGGGTTCACTATCTCGTAAGTTAGATTCATCTAACTGAATGGCAAATTCGCAGTTCTTCAGATCGTCACAGAGCTTTGACTCGATATTATCACCCATCTTGTCAATTCTGCGTGACACAGTTGTTGCTAAGCGGGATTAATGACAAGATTCTACTAGCATCACTCTCCATCACTGTAGTGATAACTTCCTTCATTGCAGGTACAATCAGTGTCTCTCCAATGGTATGCGGTTTGGCACATTTTGTGGTCATCAAGGATAGGTTGTTAGAGGCAATAAGGCCCTTGTTGTTTTGTTTTTCTGCCTTCTGAAAAAGAGATGTAACAGTCGTTCGTTTAATGTATTGCTCCTTTAATTTTCGAAAAAAGCTCACATCTTCATTGGCCTTATCTCCTTGTTTACTTTCCAAACCTTGATGGTTTCATAGCTTCGTTCGAAAATACAGCTTAACACAATAAATATATCGGCTGCTGTTCATTTAGAGGTGATGGAATGAATCCAAATTTTAATAATCAATTGAATAATGACAACACTTTCTCTTCTCTGCCATTTTCCTAAGAAGCCAAAAACCGCAAAAATCTCTGCTATTTGTCTCCTAAATTGAAATCCAAAAAGGGGCGTATCTGTCTGAAGGTAAGTTTAACAAGTGAGACCCTACACAAGGAATGGAAATTGACATTAAAGTGCATACGGTTATGGAGTTTCGACGTGGGGTTAAACTTTGCCACAACTACCTCCAGGTCACCTTTGAGCAAAGTGTATTACCTGTCAGCTCTCCCCGAGACTTTAAAATACCAGATTAGCATCTGGCGGGGGTTAGTTTGACTCATGGGTAGGTGGTAACTTCTAAGCCTTGGCTGGCGACCCTCCTTTGCTGCGAGATTGTGAAAATACCACGTTGGAAAACTGGCGCGGATTAGCCTTCTCTTAATGATGGTGGATGGGCCTCTCTAACCCATGTTAGGCAACCCATTTAGTGATGGTGTTACGATAAAAACACCCTTGATAGCTCTAACGGAGCATCACGTATTCAGCTACTGACAAGATTATGAATTACACTACTAGCTGCAACAGGGTTCCAAATACTCAGGAAACCAACTAACCTGGTTCACCTGTAGATATTGCTCCACCCCCTGCTATTCTCCGTCAAGGTCTTGAATCTGTCGCAACTCTGAACCTTTCGGGGCGGGACTGATGATGAAGGAATGAGATCAAAACTTGTTTCATGTAGAAGCCATATTTTCATCAGCACATCAGGATGGGAAAATTGATATAATTGCTGTTCAGGAGTATCTCTTCTTTTATCCTGACACTGATATTGTGTACCACAAAATCGAAGACTATTATCTTGGTACTGCCTCTTGTTTGAAAAATTCTTTCAACTCTTCCATGGGTGGTGTAGGTCTCCTACTGTCACCAAAAGCCATGGAAAATTTATCAAACATAGAAATGTTATCATCAAGAGTCATCATTGCCGATTTTGAGGGGAATCCTAAAACAACTATAATATCATGCTATAGTCCACACAACCTTACTAGCGACGCAGATATCGATCAGTTTTATAACACTCTGTGATCTTCTCTTGAAAATGTTCCAGCTCACAATTTTCATTTAATCCCCGGCGATGTCAATGCCAAACTTGGATCTGACGATGCTGAGTTCACCTTTCCTACCAACACCACTCGTAATGGTGATCTCGTGGAGGAATTCAATCTTTGTTTAGCAAACACCAAGTTTATGAAATCCAAACACAAGCTGTGGATGTTTGAATATCCTAATGGCCACAGAGCCCAACTAGGTTACATTTTGGTCCGTAAGAAATGGCACAACAGCATCAAAGATTGTCGAGCACATTTATCTTTCTCTTCTGTCGGATCCGATCACCGTATGGTCTCTGCTAAGTTGAAACTAAGCTTGAGAGTTTTGAAGACACCACCTTCCGATCCAATGAAAGCCATAGATTGAAAAAAAGTCTCCCTTGATAAAAATATGTCTTCTCAGTATGCAGTGAGCGTATTCAATCGATTCCAAGAGCTTTCTCATCTTGATTCTGATAACATCGACTCGATCTATGAAAATTTGATTAAAGCTAACGGGATAGTTGCTCTATCCACACTTTCCAAAAAGCCAAAATAACGTAAAAATACGCTATGTGTAGTACTAATGTAACAGAAGCTAGAGAAAATTTCAAGAAAGTCTCATCTTTCTACCATTTTTATCCATCTCCAACAAATAAAGACAAGTTAACAGCTGCCAAAAAAGCCCTTGATAATGCTTATCTTGAGGCCGAAGTAGCATTCATAAATGAAAAAATAGATGATATCTCCAATCTTCATATCAATCAACAACACTCTACAACCTGGAAAACTATAAACCAACATTCTGGGAAAGGATCAAGACCACCAACAACGACCAAAGGTGCCATCCGGGAAAAACGACTGGAAAACTGGCTTTCTCATTTCAAAAATCTTCTTAGACATCCTGCAACTCTGCCTGGAAATAAATCCCTACCAAAAGTTCAAATTTGTAATTCTTTGAACATTCCAACAGGTGAGTATACCATTGCAGAACTAACTGTTGTTCTGAAGAGTACAAAAAACAAAGGTCTTGGTCCGGACAGGATCCCGGCCATTTTGTGGAAAGACCCTATTTTTCACCAATTGCTTCTCGATTTATGTAATTTTGCATTTGCCAATCATGTTTCCCCAAGCATCTGGTTACGTTCACAAATCATGCCCATTCCCAAAAAGGGTGATTTGACACTACCAACCAATTGTCGTAGTATTTCATTGCTTAACATAGCTGCAGAAATATATAACAAATTACTCCTGAATTGTCTTCGTCCAAAAATAGAGCCTTTCTATGCAAAAACCAAAATGGTTTCCTCTCAGGTTATTCTACTCTAGGACAAAGTCTCATACTACGTAGAATAATTGAAGAAATTACTTTTTGTGATAATTCTCATTTTGTTAAATTCAGCAAGGCTTTTGACTCTGTTAACCGTTAGACAATGTTCGAAATCTTAGAGCTTTATGGCATTCCAACAGAAATCATCGAAGGTTTTAAAGTCCTATATACAAACATACTCTCCACTTTTATGACCCTGGAAGGCGAAACAGAGCCTTTTGACATNCGTCCAAAAATAGAGCCTTTCTATGCAAAAACCAAAATGGTTTCCTCTCAGGTTATTCTACTCTAGGACAAAGTCTCATACTACGTAGAATAATTGAAGAAATTACTTTTTGTGATAATTCTCATTTTGTTAAATTCAGCAAGGCTTTTGACTCTGTTAACCGTTAGACAATGTTCGAAATCTTAGAGCTTTATGGCATTCCAACAGAAATCATCGAAGGTTTTAAAGTCCTGTATACAAACATACTCTCCACTTTTCTGACACTGGAAGGCGAAACAGAGCCTTTTGACATTCTCGCTGGTATTCGCCAAGGCGATACACTTGCACCATTACTCTTCATCATTGTAATCGATTACATCATGCGGATTTCCGTGGATAAAGTGAAAGAAAATGGACTCATGTACCAGCCCAGAAGAAGCTCACGTTATCCTGCTCTTCATATCACTGCTGCTGATTTTGCTGACGACATTGCATTTTTGTCTGACAACCTTATTAATGCCCAGGCACTGCTGTGTGCCCTTGAATCAGCAACAAACTGTACAGGGCTCCATTTGAATGCAACCAAAACAGAGTGTATGCCAAATAACATTCGCAACGACATCAAAATTAAAACTCTTTCAAATAACATTCTCAAATGTGTTGAAATATCTAGGATCACACATAATAAACTCTGAAAAAGATTTTAATACCAAGAAGGGCATGGCATAGGCTGCATGTAACAAAATGGATACGATCTGGAAATCCCAGCTCAACCGTAAGATTGAAAATCAGAATTGTTTGGGTAATAATCGAAGCCATTTTACGCTAGAAATCTGAAACATGGACCCTTTCCGCTAAACAACACCGCCGCCTAGATGGATGCTATACCCGTCTCCTCAGAAGAGTATTAAATCTTTCATGGAAAAAAACATCCAACTCTTGAAATGATATAAGTTAACCTATCTAGGATATCAACTTAGCCCAAAGAAGACCCGTCCAGTTTGCTGAACACTGTGTTCGTCCTAAGATGAACTTGTGTCGCCGTTTCTCATGTGGAGGTACCCATCATCACTCAAGCGTTCTCAACCCAACTTTGGTCTTTGGGTAGCAGTCTTAAGAAGTATCGTTCCTTAAGACTTACAACTTAATTCGTACCTAGAAAATTCCAATAAATTACTCAAATTTAAGTAAAAACAGTATAGGATCATACTTAACATGCCACGTCCTAAAACTACATCAGGTACTTGTAAACCTTCCATAGTAACAGTTCGTAGCAGAGACCGGTAAAATGCAACCCCCAACCTGCTCTAATCACGATTTCTTTAAGAGATTTCAGCTTCATTTCCTTATGCTAGCTGATACCGAAGAAACTTTAAAGTTTTCCAGCTATACTGCAACAGAGCATTGAGAACTCTTGAGCGTAACCAGATGGAGAAAGACTATGCTTGACCTTACAAGACCACTGTTCTGTAGATAACTGCCAGTTCACCACCCAGATGTATGGAAGTGCTATCGTGGTACATCAGGGCTCCATCTACGAATAAATGATTACTAGGTATGTTCAGACAGATCTCAACAAACCACATAGGAAACCACGAAAAGAAGTAATCTAGGAAATAAACCTCAAGAGGTCATCACTGCGGCAAAGCATTATGTAGGTGAAGATTGAAGCTACCTGACACAGTAATGCAATTGATGAAATAAGAAGAAAGAAGAGTGAGTTGGTTTCTATTGAATACCTCACTGTTTTAAGAGGGCTTCAGCGAGAGTTTTCTGGTTTGGCTTTGCCCCCGGCGAGTTTGTCGGTAGTTGAGCTTCGAATCCAAGATCGAGTAGTTGGGGAGCATGATTTGATCGAGGAAAGGCTGTCGTTGCTTTTTTGAACAAGTGCTACTTTATCAGCAATCCAAAATAGAAGATATGTTTCAATACTCTCGCAAGATGACTTTGGAAATAGCAGCATTATAAATACTCTGTGGTATCCCTTGATCAATACAATAGTCTGAGGATTTTTTTTTAGACCTTTTTCTCTGTTTTCAGGCCAGTTTTCAAAGTAGAAAGCACTTGAAGAATCCCAGGTTCGTGTACTATAAAGGAGATAAAAGACCTTATTATACTCATGGAGTAACAAATGGTAGAGGAGAACAAAGGCAACTTAGGCAAATATATTATTAGCTACAGCAGGATTAAGAGGAAACGAATTCCATAAAACGATTACCTGAAAGAGGAAAATCCGGAGGGTTAATACACTTGATGATGAATGGTCACACTAAGAATTTGCTGTCCTATCCCGCCTCCATTTTTGTTTGAGAACATTCTGTGCCCGAAGAAGGAAAAGCTCAATTACACCGAAACAATCTATTTTCTGCCTACTTGGTACCCTGGCTACCCAACATACACAGTCTTAGGATATTAACTATCTTTACATCGGTGAGGCTGCAAACTGTACAGAGGGCCAGTTCAAATCAAAGCATTTTATCGTATGCGAAAGGTTCAAATTTTAGACTGATATAAGGTGAAAACCTGAAGAAACTCTTTAGGAGTTGACATCTTGAATCCACAAGAATGCTGCTTTCCGTGAAGAATCATCACGATGAAACATTGCCTAATCACTTTATCTGCTTTATTATCAATGAAGCTATGCTGAAAGTGTCTTTTAAGATCAAGGACGATAAACTGCATTTCTCCCTAACCATTCAGTAGGCTGGTTAAAAAAGATAGGACTCTGAAGAAGTAGCCAAGGAGATTACGCAACTCTAATTCAATTTTAAACGCCGTTTCATCGTCCCAACCACGTCATTTGAATTTGATTACCACATGCACATCTATGATCTGGTTTTCTTTTTATTTGTATTACAGTAAGGCTGGACAGTTTTGATTTAGTTATTGCAAATTTTGGGCGATTCAGTCACAAACATTTGTATTCCAACAGAAAGAATTTTCAACCAACGAATATTTTTCCACAGAATACTTTTAGGTGATAAAAAAAGTCATTGTTTATTTGCTGTGTGCCAAATAAAGATGCAACAAAAAGTTTTTTTTAGACTGAGCAAGTTGAATTGCTCTGTTACTGTCAAAAAGAAACTTGTAGTACACCACGGGCTCGAAGAACTAGAATTAACAATTCTAAAAGGGTCAATGGAAACCAAACGGACAAATTAGAAAGAAAACATTATTTACATTACAAGTTACTTGTTCAACCTTGGAGTCTCTAAAGCTATATTCATTTTTTCAGAAGTGTCCCCTACACTCTTCGAAAGTATCGTCTGGCTTTGTGTGGAAAATTATAAATCTGAACTGAGCAATGAATTGTCAGGGTCAAGTTTATCCTTTAATAGGAAGCAAAGCAGAAATATCATTCTTTCACCTATTTTAATTAAAAATTAAGAAATACATAGAATAGGAAAGAACTTTTCAGGTTTTCCGTGCATTTTATGAGAGTTTAATCGCATTTTTTAAGTTTTATGCTTTTTTTTAGATTACCATGCACCTACAAATTTTAGTGGGTACATCCACTCTATAAACCTCTGAAACTGCTTCGACGAAAATCGACCACAAAAATATTAGATAAGAAAGATTAGAACACAATTTATGCATGACATTGTAGTCTGCTTGCAGACTTATATTATTAAAGATGAATTGATTTTGAATGTAGACTAGCTTCCCTCCAAATATGAACCAGATAAGTAAAAAATGGATGGACGAGAAATAGAGCCCATTCCAATTACTTGAGGTTATGGTAAATGTGTCATGACAATTACAATTGTTGAACGTTTTAGTGGTGTAACGATTTCTTGAAATTAAAAGGGTAAGACTAACATATGTCTTACGAAAATGCTCGATACCATGAAGATAATTTGTGTTTTCAAACAATAAACGCCACTGAAGCAAGGAGCAAAATAGACTCCTTTTAAATGACCCAATCCCGATGCAGTATCGTAAGAACGTCGAAAAATAGTAACAGCTTAGAAACAAAAGTGTTTTAGACCCAGGACGCACTCAATAAACAGAACAAACAAACAACTCACAACAGGATTGTTAACCATGGTATGGTAACTGTAATAGTTCGACAGATCCCGAAATACCTATTATAGGTCATTTGTATCATCACAAATGCAACGTTTTCTAAACGCAAAAAAGTGTTGCAGTTATGTTTCTTCTGTAATTACCAAGGAACATTTTTAAAAATTGCATTCTTTTTTCTGAGCGACTGTTGAAGAAGTTGAAGCGAATCATAGTTTGAACGAGTAGCATTACTGATTTAACCAGCAGTGATTGAGATGGCAATGTAATAACGTTAGACCAGCATCAAAGAAAGCTTGTCTATATCACCATGCACCATATCACAATAGTGAAAATGGGAAGAGAAATAAGGTTTATGAATGATACTATATACATTACGAACAATACCGCATCAAATTTCTGGCTATTTTCTTCTCATTTGCCAAAAAAGCCAGCCAAGTTTCGGCTTTAACCTTAAAACATAAGTTTATCTGGCACCTGTATCTCACGTAGTGATTTTCCAAAAGGACTAAAAGAGTCGGTGACAATGACGTCTCAATATCCACTTACTTGTTTCCCTCTTTGACAAAGGAGTTTAAATTTTAAAGATTGCTGATACCTCACACTTTAAATAGTATTTAAACTGCTTCTTTATGTATTAAGCATTCTTGGGTCTTGAATAATCTCCCCTCTCAGTTTTTAAATTTCAAGATCTTTTCAAGCACTCCCCCCTCCACCCCCCCACCCCCCACACACACACCTCCTTCTCCTCAGTTTACTAAATTTTTTAATCCACCTAAAGATATGTTCTATTTAGGGTGTCCTGCAACAGTTAATTATACAACTGAATTAGTAAAATTTAAACTTTGGACTTAGAAACTTAAATTTAAAGCCTTAAAGAAAAATATTTAATTATTCTCTAAATAAACGTGTACCCAAGCAATGTCACTTACAAATAGATGGTTTAAGTGTGCTGAAGGGTTGGCAAAGAAAAGNATTTCAAGATCTTTTCAAGCACTCCCCCCTCCACCCCCCCACCCCCCACACACACACCTCCTTCTCCTCAGTTTACTAAATTTTTTAATCCACCTAAAGATATGTTCTATTTAGGGTGTCCTGCAACAGTTAATTATACAACTGAATTAGTAAAATTTAAACTTTGGACTTAGAAACTTAAATTTAAAGCCTTAAAGAAAAATATTTAATTATTCTCTAAATAAACGTGTACCCAAGCAATGTCACTTACAAATAGATGGTTTAAGTGTGCTGAAGGGTTGGCAAAGAAAAGGGACTCAACAAATCTCTGCCTCGAATTTTTTCTTTCATAGTAGTGTTGTGAATTGCAATACACAATTCTTGAAATTATTTTCTAAAGATTGCTATCAAAATTTTGAAAAGCAACAGAAGTAAAAAGATTATCTCCCATTCGTACTGAAAAAATAAAAAATTCGAAGTTCTACGTACTTTTTATTTCTATTATCTCACAAGGTAATTAAACAGCCCTTAACCAATTTATAGATAGCTCAGGTGAACAAAAATTGCTTTGAAATCCTGCAAAAATGTTCAAAATGTTTGTAAGAAAAGTGAGGGCGATGGACTTAAAAATCCCATCCGATTTTTCACCTTTACTTCTAGATTTTCTGTTTCTGAACACACCTATACTTGGAAAAGCAAATAAATTTGGTGGGTCGTAGAAATTTTGGTAGGAAAATACCCCAAAGATGTAATTAAAAACTAAGTCTTCAGAAAATATTTTGTAAAAGTAACAGTCAAATTCTTTGAAGTAAAAACAAACAAAAAGAACAGAAGAAGGCCAAGATATCGCAGTCAACGTTTTCATTTGGGTTTAATGCCAGAGTGTTCTGCATCTCAGTGATCATGTTTCATTTTCCAATGCAAGTCAGGTATTATTTCAACGCCCAGTTTCCGTGTTATTTTTCTTTCATTACTTATTTATCCGGATGGAAATGCTTATGTTATTTATTGGCTAAGATAATCCAGATACAACAGCAATACGATAATAAACGATAAATCCAATAACAACAAGATCGGCAATAGGACTTCTTGACCTTGTGGCCGCTCGCTAGCTTGTCTCCTGTCACCTAAATTAACCAATGCGGTGCAGTCCAGGCTCCGCACATAACATTTGCTGTTTCAAACGCTAACATCCCCCAAATTGTCTGAAACATAATCCAAAGCAATATGTGAGAAGTGGGTTTTAATAGCCATGTTTGGTCCAAAATCAGGAAATTTGTCAAGTTTAATGTTTACTAAGTCTTAATAATTGTCAGCCCTATTATTTCCAACAAAGCTTTAAATTACCTCCACGAACTCTGACTAAGCTTCAATCTGTGCTCTTTTCATGGGATTTAAAACACCTATCTAGTACAAGGTTCTTGATTTGAGGACCATAAAATACCCAGCCTTTAGTTTTTCCTTTCTACCAGGTCCAGGAGACATTTCGCAAATATGGAAAAACAAGGTATCATCCTTATCAGTTTTTTAATATACTGGTTCATTAAACACAGCTTACTATGTAGTATAATTTTTCCCCGTCGGTACCAGCCCTACTCCAAAAGACATTCTTGTCTTCCACCATCAGTTGTTCTTCAACTGGCCACTCTTTCCTGATCCAGTGGTTCATTTTGTCTCTGCTCCCTCAGTGACACAGAAACCGACAGAGTTTCATATAATCTCTTTGTTAACCTAACAACCAGTTCAGCATTTTTATATCCACACAAATGACATGCTTATTTTCATCATACTCAATGTGTTTAAAAAATTGTTTGGTATCTTCATACTTTTCTGTCAATATTGTAGAATGTCCCATTGAGAATGAAGCATATTCATTACTAATATAAAGAAGTACACATTTTAAATGTTTTTAACTATCTCTAAAAATCTCCAGATATCAGCTATAAATATCTGTACTAATTAATAATGGTTCTAATATTGTTTCGATTCATTTGACAAGGGTTAAGTTTACTCATGCAAATGGTAAGGCAATCAATTAAACTCTTATTTTGTAGCAATTGATTTCGGTTCGAGAGTTTCTATGCTTCATTAAATATATAATAGTTATGTGTACATGAGGAGAGTTCTCATCTAACAGGCAATAACCTTCTCGTGAACAATTTAACAAGTCTCAAATCGATTTTAACACACTCCTATTTTATACCATTGTTAAGGTCTTTCTTGAAAAGATTGTTTATCATTAGCAGGAAACAAGGCTTGATTTTGCAAAACATAGGCATATTCTGAAGAGAAAAAACTGGTAACAGTCAAGCAAACTGAATGCCGTTTCAAAACCTGAGCCCCCAAATTGCTAAGAATTAATCCCAGCTTTGCTTCTGTCAAAATATGTGTTGATCTGTGTGATTTATTAAGCTACTTGATCAATAAATAATAAATAATATAAATAAACAATAAATAAACTAAAACAAATAAAAAAAATTCATACCTGTTGCCTTTACAAGCAATGTGTTCTTTTCATCCGTTTTAACATACAGCTATGAAACTGGGTTTTTTATTAGTTTGTGATCAATAAGGGACAAATAAAAATGAAAATAGAAACTTGAATTATGTCAGCATATTTGCTTCCTTGTCAATTAGCCAATGTACAATACGTTGTATGCGAAAGTACAAGATACATACAATGCGTTGAATACACAGAGGGCATAGGTATGATTTAAAACCACATAACATTCCCTCTTTTCTGAAAAACATCAACAAAGCTTTAGGATAACACATTCATTGCTTTTATCTCTATGTTTTATATATATTAGTTGATAGTTAGAATATATAAAATCATAACATTTTGCTAATAAATCTATTTTACATCCAATGCACAGCTCAATGTAAAAACAAATGAGAAAGTAATTTCACTAATTTCCTACTAAACTTTTATTTTCTGCCTTATAGATAGAAAGAACATTTCATAACTGGAAAGGGCAATCATCATATAGCAGAAATTTACCCATGGCAAACTCCTTCAAACTTAAGTCATTCAATAAATCCCTTCTCAGTTTTCGTAATGGTTCTTCCACGTAAAGAAAATCAGATCTGTGTGCTGCCTCCATTAATCGAGTTCTATCGCTAAGAAGACTGGAGTTCCCATTGTTTAGTTTTTGTCCTTTCAATCCAGTTGTTCTGTAGGCAATGTCTAGCGCTTTTACTATTGTTGGAAAAGCAATAGAATGTCGGATACCACTTGATCGGAATACTTTAGCTAATTCGAGATAATCCTTACGATAACATGATGGAATATAAGCAACAGTTTTAGTAGACCAAAAGCTTCGATAATTTCCTCTTCCATTCCAAAGCCAGATGTTAAGAATATTATTGATATCCCATGACGGATTCCAGTCTCCTTCTGTTACTTTGCTCTTGCGGCTATCTGTATAAGCCATTTCAACTAGAGTCTCGTAAGCCTTTTCTAATGCTCTGAGTCCCCAGGGACTAGCCCACCATTCCCAAGAATCTGTTGTTTGACGGTACAGAGCTGGACCCATAACAGCAGTTGAATCAAACCAAATCGAATCTCGATCATTTTCGAGGAAGTTCCAAAAATTAAGTAATACTTCTTCTCCCACGAAAAGATAGCCACGAAACTTGGTATACTTCTTCATAACTGATGTTAAACAATCATATAGGAAAGCTCCTCTGCGGGTATCAACAACGTGTAAGTCGACGTCAGTTTCATTTGTTAATGCAGAAGGTCCGCAATAAACCCGATTTCTAAATCCACCTTTATACAATAATTCCAGTAATGGCATACTTTCATATTCTGACTCCATCCCAAAAGCTATTAACAGTAATATTTCCTCAAAGTGTTCTTTGTGGCATCTTCTTGTGTAATCAAGTGTACCATTGTTGTACAAGCTGTTACTTATCTTATGTGGTGGTGGATGCTGACGAAATTTTTTCACTGACTGCACCGTATACCTTCTCGGTAACAATAAATGTGAAGTATAGATCATATATTCTACAACAAAGGTACAGAAAATTGTTATTTACATTATTTGAAATTAAGTCTTTTTAATTTCTTTATATATAATTGATATTCTAAACCATGTATTCTTTTTCATAATCCCGACAAATTCAGGCAACTTTCAGTGAAAATGGGAGTAAAATAAGATATTCTAAAGAAATAAAGGAAATTGCTATCTTTTCCTTGATTTACCTCATCCAGAAACAACTAATGGCTGGTGATGAATGCAACCTGCCATAGTTACAGTTACCAAAATCTTCCCAAACCTTTTTGCTTTCTCTGAAAATGTTTAGTGCACCTCAACGTGTTAGATAGTTTCGCAGTTAAACGATGGTTTTCTATTTCAAAGAAAATACTAAATACAAAAAATCATAACAAGTATTAAATATAGTAAAATAAAATTTGATGAAGTTCACTAAATAAGTATATCCTTTTGACTCATTAAACAATCTCACTTACTGTACTTCTATGCTATTATTTACAGCGTCAAAACAAGTGTTTAGTTAAAGAAAGCTTTCATTTAAAATGTCATCTTGGAACTGCCACTGTCATCTGAGATCGCAAAAGCTGGTAAGAACACTTGATTGAAAGAGAGAGCAAATACTACCAGTACTACACTACAAGGATTTTGTATATTGCTCTGCTATATGCATTGAGCACTGTGTGATACGAATACACAAAATTACACACACATATATATACCGGTGTCGAAGTAATTATTAGCTATCGACAGTGCCCAATAAGATAAGAAACTTAGAGCTATCATTCACCGTACATATATATATATATATATATTATATACTTATATACACTGTCGATAGCTAATAATTACTTCGATACAGGTATATATATGTAACCTGGAGAGTACATATGCCAGTCCATAGGCCATTAGCACTAACAACACTGAATAAATTTTATTCTGTAGGTTTTAACAAAATATTTATGTTGAAACATTCTGTCAGAGTACATACATATCTTTCCTCTAACAAAACAATTTACATCCATGGCTGTCTTGTAAAACTGTTTCCTTAACAAGCTTAGAGCAATTTGGACTTAGAGGAAGCCACAGATGTGAGACGCTTGTGTACGGAAACAGGAGGTCAGCTATTTACCGTGAAAGTGTTCTGTTTCCTACATTGGCAAATCAAAGCGTTTCTTGTGACAAAGGGAAAAAGAACACAAGAGAGGTGTTCAAAAAATGTTTTACATTTTGTACAAAAAAACCAGACAAGAAGATCATAAACAAGTCGTAAACTTTTCAATGTCCTGTTTAGTGGACAGGTTGAACAATTCAACAAAAGTATACCAAGAAAAAAGTCCACCAGGAAGTAAATAATATTTAATGTCTGACCTACAAAATGATGCGGAGAATTAGGGGTGGAAAAACATTCTGATTTGTATATTCTGCAATTAATCTAAAGAACTCCAGATAGTGTTGAAAATGACCTGATTTGGAATTAGGCTTCACTGATTTCCTTAGCTATATTTTCCGTCAAATTTCTAATTTTGTTATTAGCACACGTCAACATGTCAAACATTTCCTATGATTACTACAAAAATTGCCTAACTCCTAGTTTTATTCCTAGTTTTCTTTTACGTTCTAAGCACTTGTCCCTGAAGACAAGACTGAAAAACCATCAGTCTCTATGTGCGATTTTAGCATTTTATTTATTTTGTTTTATTTAATTACTGAGCCATGAAGTGTCTATAAACAAACTCTGAACTTCACTTAATACATGGATGGGTGTCCATTAAGTCCCCATTCAAGTCAGTTTCAGAACTGACCAACTTATTGTTCTATTACACAATGGAGCATGCGTACAGGGCACGCATTAAAAATTAGTCTATTATTATGTAAATTGTCTGTAAGAAAAAGATAAATCGTTAAAGAACAAGAACAAGAACAAGAACAAGGAAAATACAAATATTAGAAGCGCGGCAATACTTGCTCGCGCTTAAAAAAGTTTTCAAATTGATTGTGTGTTGACAGAGGGTAGGGAATACCGACCAAGTGGGAACACTGACTGATTGCTCTGGTATGATTGCTATTCCAAATTGCATGTTGCCACTTACTACGAACACAGCACCCGTCCACAGATGTAAGACCCTTGTGTTTGGAAACAGGAGGTCAGTTATTTAACGTGAAAGTGAATGAAGCTAACTTCCAGAGTAAGCGACTAGTGGAGTTATTGGACCATTAAATATTGTAGTTTACAGACTACAATGTAATGGTTGTCCTGTTTGCTACATTGGTAAATCAAAGCGTTTCTTGGGTCAAAGGGAAAAAGAACACAAGAGAGGTGTTCAAAAAATGTTTTACATTTTGTACAGAAAAACCAGACAAGAAGATCATAAACAAGTCGTAAACTTTTCAATGTCCTGTTTAGTGGACAGGTTGAACTATTCAACAAAAGCAGCCCCTTGCCAAATGTAGTTGTCTTTGTCTAATTGTTAAGCTGACGTGTTCTACGAATTTACACAATATGTCTCTTAGCTATATTTTCCAAATTTCTAATTTTGTTATTAGCACACGTCAACATGTCAAACATTTCCTATGATTACTACAAAAATTGCCTAACTCCTAGTTTTATTCCTAGTTTTCTTTTACGTTCTAAGTACTTGTCCCTAAAGACAAGACTGAAAAACTTTCAGTCTCTAAGCGCGATTTTAGCATTTTATTTATTTTGTTTTATTTAATTACTGAGCCATGAAGTGTCTATAAACAAACTCTGAACTTCACTTAATACATGGATGGGTGTGCATTAGGTCTACATTCAAGTCAGTTTCAGAACTGACCAACTTATTGTTCTATTACACAATGGAGCATGCGTACAGGGCACGCATTAAAAATTAGTCTATTATTATGTAAATTGTCTGTAAGGAAAAGATAAATCGTTAAAGAACAAGAACAAGAACAAGGAAAATACAAAGATTAGAAGGGCGGCAATACTTGCTCGCGCTTGAAAAAGTTTTCAAATTGATTGTGTGTTGATAGAGGGTAGGGAATACCGACCAAGTGGGAACACCGACTAAATGCTCTGGTATGATTGCTATTCCAAATTGCATGTTGCCACTTACTACCAACACAGCACCCATCCCCGGAGAACAACAAGCGAAGAACATGTTAATTAATTTATGTATCATTACGCAGCAGACCCCAAAGTTAGTTTAGATGGATGTAGGAAATTGATTGTTTCATTTTGGGGTATTGTTTAAAATACCAGGGATCTTTTCAAACATTTTGAAGAACAGGTAATGGAAAAATTGCTTCATGCTGATCCTAAAAGTCATATAGTATTTTAAAGACAAAAACAAAGACAATATGCCCCTGGCATCAAACACCTGGACATAGAAACAACCCCTTTATCTCAAAAAGCTTGGGGCCTTATAAAATCTTAATCCACCCCTGGCAATATCTTTAACACAGAAGGGGCATTGTCTTAAAGGACTCTTGAAAGTGCTAAGAGTTATGCCCTGTTTATTGATGACAGCGTACTGGACAGCCTAGTCCAAAACACTGATTCAAATTTTAAGGCTAATATATCCCACTGAAGAATTTTTTGTTATCCACAAATGATTAAGTGTCCAGTCAGTGAACTATACACAGCTTTTGCAGTTTGTTTTTGTGTGACAAAAGGTGCTGACAACATCACGAGGTATGTCATGGTCACAGAATATCTGACCATGTCATACAGACTACGACAACAGGAAGGCTGCTCTACAACCTCTGACGCTCCTTACACCTGGAAAATGTAAAGGAAAATACCAACTGGGAATGACAATTTTCAGGTACCAATTGGCAATGGCGATTGCAGTGTAGAAACAACTGCTTCGCTACTGCTAGGTTAGTCGCCTTAATAAGTTTTCTACTAAATGTACACTGAACTTTCTCTCCGTATCTGATTCCACATTATTGAATGACCATGAATACACCACCTAGTTTGTCTTCCACTGGAATCAGCTCAGATTTTTTTAATTACAAATAAAGTGTGCGAGTATGTAATGACACCAAAAGAGTGATATTTCTTGTGTTGATAATCTATTTAGCCGGTTTTGTGTAGATTTAAGCACTGTCAATAACTACTCTTTTCAATTTTTTCCTTTTACTAAGTTTTTAGAGGTGTCTAGAACTGCTGGATGCCTTTCAATGATAAGAGAGAGAGAGAGAGAGAGAGAGAGAGAGAGAGAGTTAATGTCATTGTAAATGGACTCCAAATTCTATCTGGCTACTAAATTTCAATTCTGTCCCTAATAAATAAAATGTAGTGCATTTCGTTATGTAAAAAAAATTAAAAACTTAGGATTTGGATATAGGTAAAAGAATCAAGCACAAATAATCAGTAATAAAGTTATCAATAAGATAAAAAGAAAAACATGATGCAGAGAGATTATCAGTATTGGAATAAACATAAAAGTTAAGGATTCAATGTAAATATATGTAAAGAAGAAAATAGAAAACAGCAGTGACATGAAGATCTACAGTTTTCTTTTTCATAGAGGTTATAGATGAAACCGAAATCATGTCAAAGAGCGGTTGTCCATAACCAAATATCAAATAAGCCTTATATTCTGGGTTAATTTCTGCCTGCATACTGCCTAATAGACCAACAAATGTCACCTTTACCACTTTTGGTTCAAAATGTATATATTGTTTTACGTACTAATGCGTCACAGCGTATCAAAACAAAAACCCACTCGAGGATAATTGTTGAATGTGGTAAATGAATTGACAGGTAAATAAAGTTGAATTTGATAAAAGGATTGTAAAAATAAACGAAATGAACAAAATTTGAACAGTTATAAGAATGGTTTTGACAAATGTTTACTGACATTAGATTTAGATATGTCGATGTTAATATCGACCAGAAGAGCAAAAATATAACAAGTTGTTCCACAAAACGGACACTCTTTGAAAGAAATTCCTTCGGAATTCCTTAATGCTAGCCCAAGTTAGTAGGTATTCATACAGAAATGTTCCTGATATTAGATTAAGAGATGCCAATGCTGTAACCATCAGAAAAGTAATATTATGACAACTTGTTCTACAGAAGAGAGGTTCTTCGAAAGAAACTCTGTCAGAATACCATAATTTTAGCCCAAGTTACTAGGTGTTCATACAGAAATGTTACTAATATTAGATTTAGAGTTGCCAATGCTAAAACCATCAGGAAGTCAATCCTATGACAACTTGGGAATACTGCCTCCTCATTTTTACTCGCTATTTGTTGCTTTTGCTTTATAATGAAAAGGAAAATAACACTCGACCCGAGGTCTTAATGCAAGCTATTAATTTTCATTGCTGTTGATAAGAAATTGAATATGCTGCATCCTATTATATCCATGAAAAGCAGCTTCGTTAAATGTGTCTATATAACAATTAGTACTTACTAATAGAATAGTGTAGATGTTAGTCAGTACTAATTAATTAAATCCTTTCCTTATTATCCAATACCAAGCATTTATTGTAATAATGTCTACCCATTTTTACTTGATATTACTTGCTTTTGCTTTTTGATGAAGAGGGAAATGACATTCCACCCAAAGGCCCCAATGCTAGCTATTAATTTTTATCGCTGTTAATAAGAAATAAACTTTTCTACATTTCATTGTATGTAAAGAAGCTACATGCACTAACTGCGTCTGTGTAACAACTTATTAAGAATGATTTAAATAAGTTGATGAAAAGATCTTTTCAAACATGACTAAAAACTGCTATTGAAACACAAGAAAAGTAACTACAAATAGAAATCTTGATCATATTTACCTCTAACTAACATTCCAAGTGTTACGACAAATGATGTTCCTGCGACGAGGTAGAAAGCAATTACCGGTAGACGTGCCGTCGACGCAAAGCAAATACGCATAACAAACCAGTGAGTTTGCCGAATTCGGCCAAAATAGCATGTTTTTCATAAATAGTTGCCTTGATTATGCCATTTTATAGTTTTAAAAATCCTCATCTCTTTATGTATCTCTAAGCCCTTATCTGTGACCTGTTTCGATTAGTCCTTAAAGCTGCCATAGTTTTTTCCATGGCCAAAATTATAGGCAAAAGCCATATGTAAATAGAATAACTTTTAATAGGCTCTTGATATTACTGTTAAATTAAATAGCCCCATTTTAAAAATAGTACAGAAACAAACTGGATCGTACGAAAAAAATTCCTCTTAGTCGTCTTTGACCTTTGATGTACTGGTGAACATGTGGTGCATTCTGCTCAGCTGCTTTAAAGAACAGGTTAGTGTTAACTTCATATTTTACCTTTAGCAGGTAAAAAAGGAATCGCATAAAGGCTTGCACAAAAACTGTCTTTTTTCAAATATGCAGGTATCGTGTAATAAATTTACTTTTCAAGTCATCAGTTTTTAATACCAGCTATGAAAACTGGCTGACGACAATAATGGTAAAAGAATATTATTTTTAATAATCTTTACAGGTCGAGTGAGGAAGAATCTTTGTCGTCAAAAAAGATTTAATAAAATATCTCAACTACATTTCTATAAACTCGATTTTACTATTTAGCTATTGATAATGGGTATGTAAGCTTCCTATCAGGTAACATGGTGAAAAATCCACCAGCTTACATGCCAAATCTTTTGAATTTAATTGGAGAACGTTCATTTTTTCTGCTCCTGCAACTACCGTGATGAAAAGTGTACTTGTATATTATTTTTCAAACTACGTTAATCTCCACGGGCATTCCTATTCAGTTCCCACTGTTTTCAAATGAAGTGGGCTGTCACAGGCCACTGTACGAAGCAATGTAATAAACATTCTTCAGAATTCTAGATTTTGTAGCTAATGTTAATTCAAGATTCGCTCAACATATCTAAGACACCACTTTTTAGCATTTAATTGATAAAGATACCATACAAAAAAACACAATAAGCGTGTGATCTAGGCAATCCTATTACTAAAAACCAGAAGGTACTCAAGTATTTTGGAAGTTTTTACATACTTATAAATTTTAAAACAAACAAAAACTGTCAACCATCTTAACTATACTCTATTTTAACAATATGGTCTTTCTACCAGTCACAAAAATGATATTTCAAAAACCAATTAAATGATTTGTGTCACAAAGATTGAATATCACAGAAAAAAATCACGTTCATTTTGGTCCAAAGCTTTTTTGCTGGCTCTCATCAAGTAAGGTTTTATCAATACTGGAAAAACAAAGAGAAGATCAAGAAAGCCCCTCAACTTTTTGTGATTGGCTGAAGAAAACAAAAGAGATTGATGCAAGCACCAGCCAATTCTTCTGACTGGTGGAATAAAACAATTAAAAACCATACACAAGTTCTTTGATTTCAAAGAGGAAGTGCTAAAAGTTGAATCTGGATTCCCTCTAACACTCCTAAAGGGGAAGCACACCTAACTCTAACAATTATTTTGAATTTCTTTTGCTTGAACTTTTTACAGCATTCATCACTCAGCAGTAAGGGCTGTGCTACACCTGAACGTGATTTTAATTATGACATTTCAAAATAAATACTTAACTTAAAGGCAAATAATGAAAAACGTATGTAAGTAAATGAGGGATCTGAATCGAAATAGTCTTTTAGGTTTTACCAAATATATTTATGCAGGATTTAGGTAAGTGCATTGCATAAGAAATTCAACAGTGAAACAGTACGCCGTGTACCTGTTGAAAATACGTTTTTCTCTTCCTTTGGCACAAATCAACATTATTATTAGAAATTTACAATAACACTGAATAATAAAGAAAATTACTGAAATGGGACAACATTTTCAATCACACAATAATGCATTCTTGAAAAATAATTTTTCTAAACACAAAGATATTTGAATTTCTTTCTCTAAAACCCTTACACAAAGTATTACTTTCTCTAAAACCCTGTCAATATCAACAGATACTGCAGTCTTAATAGTAAAACTCACTGGATGGACTATAAGAACTAGAACCGTAGCTGTACTTGCCCCCTATGGGTCCACCATCAACAACCTTGTTGCTGGGGAGTCATGTTTATGAATTGGAATTGGAATATATTCAAACCAGATCACAATGCCATTGCTCAAAACTTTCAGGATTTTAGAAGTACGAGTCTTTGTAGATACAATAGCAAAAAATGGGGTTTCTTGGAATTACAAAACATTTTCTTTTTCAGCATTCTATAGGAATTTCATCATACATGTTTAGTTCACTTTAGGTATTGGCTTCTTAAGAATTCTCAAAGTGTTCTGATGTATTGATAACAAGAATGCCTTTATTTTTATTTTGCGAGCTAAATCACTGTTATTCTGTCCATTCTTTGAACGTCTACCACAAGCCTCTTCAGCTAGATGTCTAACCAATTCAATTTAGCAGATGTATAGCGTTTTGATGTTGGCTTTATCAAAATATGAATCAAGAGAGATGCCTCAGGTGCCCCAGCATTATTATTCTAATTCCTATATTTTCTTATGGCCTTACATGCCATTCTTATTTCATTAATTTTTCACGTCTTTGACATACAAAATCAAGGTGGTTACGTTCAAAATATACTTAAAACACCAAGTAAAAAAGGAGACTCTTGACCATACTCTTTACACACAGATAATATGCCAAACTTCGTTTTCAGGCCCAGAACGGTAACGTTAGTACCTAGGCACCTCTTGTAAAATATAGGAATTAAATTCATTAATCTACTTTGATTGATTGGATATAGTGAACACAAAGTTTCTGGATATGTGATCATATGTAGCTATAAGATCTACATAGATTCCAATGAAGATGTATTTATTGATCAACCCGCTGATATTACTTTCGTAAACCTCAGATTCTGTCAGTAAATATTTTTGCCCTGATACAACTCACATATGCACGATGTACTAAGTTAATTTTTGCTTCACAAGAGACATACATGTTCAAACCAATGTAAGTAGTATTATGAGAGAGAACAACGCAAAAAGAATAGGGAAAACAGTGCCAACAAGTCCCCTGCTGAGAGAGAACACTTCGAGACTAGGATGGTCTGACTGGTCATCTACACACCGACACACCCCTATCCCTGAATGACTAGATGGTCCTTGTTGCTCCGAAGGAAGAAACACACAGAAACACACACAGAGAGAAGTTGCAAATGCTTTCGCAGTTTGACACAGTTAGTTCGACTGGAGCAGTCTTAGCAGGGGCACCGCGTGCAAATCTGTGTCTTGCACCCTGGTGAGAAATAGGCCATTTGTGCTGACTAAGCCTAATGGAGAACAAAGCTGGACTCGACGACTGAAAAACGGTATTCCACAAGGTAGCGTAATAGCTCTTATTCTCTTTAATATCCACATAGCGGACACTCCCGTCACAAACTCCAATCAGTACGCCTATCCTGATGACCTAGCACTGGGCTACATTGCCCCAGACAAAGTTGAAATCGAACACACGATGTCTAAAGATATTACTAAGGCTTCGTAATATTTCGGTCAATGACGATTACATTCAAGCCAAGCAAAAACTACAGCTCCCTTTTTGCATCTCAACGACAATATGTCTAAAGTAAACTAGTGAAAAAAATCGATGACACCCAAACCCTCCAATACACCTTCACACCAACATACCCAGGTGTAAATCTAGATCGTAGTCTGATGTATAAACAACACCTTCAAAAACTGACCAAAAACGTTAGTGCAAGGGTCAATCGCCTAAGAAGACTAGCTGGAACTACATGGGGAGCCAACCAGAACAGTCACAGCCCTAGTATTTGCGCCAACTGAAAATTGCTGCCGGAGTGCCCTTGTCAAACACATTGACACTGCCTGAGGCAATTCACAGGCTGTGTCTCTTATACGCCAAACTGCATCCTACCATGGCTCGCGGGAAAAGATCTCAATCAATGTTCCAAATAAAGCAGTCTACTTTGACTACCACCTGCTTAATGAAACCATCAATGAGACGAGACAACCTAACCTCTTCAAGTCACGGAGCGGAGACCATAGCCCGAGACCTACCTCAAAAGCTTGGTTACTCTTCAACTGCAGAATGGTTAGAGGAACAAAGGAGAACTACCTATGAGAAGTGCGCAAGGTTACAAAGATTCCTTCCAGACGCAACACACCATCCGATTGGAGAATTCCACCCACGCATCATAACTTGCAGCCTCCACCATTTTCTGTAGTGAAGCTTGGAAATTTAGGAGGAAATTTACACAAGATAGGACTAACAGATTCACCCTACCGCCGTCGATGTTAAAACGAGAAAGAAACAGCCGACAATCTCCTGCGATGTACCGGTTTCATGGACAGCGACCTCATTGTGTTGGAAAATGAACTCCATAAGATGCTGATGGAAACGGATGCGTAACGCATACGAAAGAAGAAGTAGTAAAATTTTTATAAGGAAATACACCTTAAATGAGCATATGTACTGCTTATATAAGTTTTTCTTTGCTGATAGGTTTTAATTTAGTTCAGCCTTGATATCGTTAAGCTCAAAATAAACTTCAAGATGATTCAGCTGTGGTAGTCCTATTAAGGTTAGTAAGTATGCAGAGCAGTGATTTTTGAAATGTTTCTTTAGTTTATTGAAAATACCTGATAATTTCAACCCTTCATTTATTGCTGTGTTTTTTCTTAGCCTTTGCATGTTCTTTGTTGACCTCCCTTGCCATTAGTGCAGAGCTACTTTGAATTACTGACTTATTTACTTATTTGTTTATTTATTTGTGAATCAATCTTTGTGCAGAACAAGAAACATTAGGGTATACAAGTATATAAAAAGACATAAAATGCAGCTCTGTTACCCTTGTTTGTCCTTTTTTCAACTATGAAATTATTTAAAATATTACAACTAATAACAGCAACGTAAAATGTTAAAATCCATATTAACTAAAAGTTATGATTAAAATTGTTTAAAAATATGTGAGCTGAGCTCTTAAAATTCTTCTCCCAACCTAATTTCTATTGAAAGTCTATTACAAATCTTTGCTCCAGCAAAGTAAAAACCTCGTTTTTCAAGATTAAGTTTTACTCTTGGTGATTCAATCAACGGTTTATTTTTTCTGGTTGACTTTTCATGATTCTATGTTTTTAAATAGTTGTCAAAAATTAAGATATTCTTTTGTTTTTCGAGATATTTCTTAACCATTTGACAGCTCTGACGTTGTATTCCACCCAAAATACAACTGAGTTGTTTGTATCCAGTGATGATCTTTACTCTGATTGAGAGATGCAAAACGATCTGCCTAAGTTGAAGTATACTGCATGGCGAGTAAAGCTTGACTGGACCAACGTAGTTGAAAATTGGGAGTATCATCATAATATAGATCTCTGTACCAATAACGAAGCTAATTCACCGTCAGCAGATGGACCTAAGCCAGAACGATTTTTCTTAAAGGGGCGCGACTCTATTTCTCAACTTTATTTTATAGAAACAATACCCAAGTAACTGACAGGACCAGATGAATTTTTGACTCTATTTTTGACAACATGGGCTACGTGATACATTAAAGTCATAAAACAGACACTAGATTGGTTTTTTTTTCATTTTATATAAAAGATATTAGCAACCTGTATTTGCCTAGGGAGGTCACAATAGGCTGAAATATTTACATATTTTCACAAGGAGACGTAGACTCCTTCACCCCTCAGCTTCGGGCCTGCTCTGTAGCTGCATAATTGTTAAGATTATTTCTAATATTTTGTAACAGTCTCATGTAGCGGCTTGCTTCTTTCTGGGCTCGATCAAAGCTAGTGTTTAAAGCAATTGTTTTCTTCAGCACGTTTCCAGGGTACAGATATTCTTTTACTTAGAGTAGTACTCATTTTTTAGTCTATGTAATCTTCTCTTGATTCCTTTCTTTATCACTCTAATAAGTGTTGGTATCTCCCAGAGCTAAAAGGCAATAAGTCATTATATTACTACATACAAATTCAGATATTTATTTTTCATGTAAAACAACCATCGTTTTGAATGTTCTTCTGTTTGTAAATACTTACCCAAATTCCCCCGACATGCAAATAATCTCATCTTAGTTCGAGATCAGAAAGAGAAACCAATACCCTGACCTGTTCTTAAACGTACCATCACTGTTACCACTTCAGCATATTCAAAACAACTGATTCTGTGAAAAATTCCATTTATTATTTCATGGCCAACAGCAGTACTTGTACAAATGCCATACATACCAGTTATATTTTAGTTAATGTATATCCAAAACGTTGTGCTCGGTAGAAAATCTAGCCGTGACTTATATAGCTCATTGTACTTGTACTAAAAAGGTGTAAAACTCTTAACCTTCCATTCATGAGTTAGAATAATAGAATGTTGAAGCCGCATGTTGTAAAGAAGAAGACCATGACAAACTATGTAATTTCTCCCTTCCTTGCTTCCTTGTTTCCTTGCTTCCTTGCTTCGCTGCTTCCTTGTTTCCTTGCTTCCTTGCTTCCTTGCTTCCTTGCTTCCTTGCTTCCTTGCTTCCTTGCTTCCTTGCTTCCTTTCTTCCTTGCTTCCTTGCTTCCTTGCTTCCTTGCTTCCTTGTTTCCTTGCTTCCTTGCTTCCTTGCTTCCTTGCTTCCTTGCTTCCTTGCTTCCTTGCTTCCTTGCTTCCTTGCTTCCTTGCTTCCTTGCTTCCTTGCTTCCTTGCTTCCTTGCTTCCTTGCTTCCTTGCTTCCTTGCTTCCTTGCTTCCTTCTTTCCTTCATTCCTTTATCCTTAGTATTTTTTCCTAATACATCATATCAAACATTGAGCAACATCTTGTCTTTATTATGCATGTATGGAAATCGTATAATTCTTGAAAACCCGACTTTCACTTTCAAACAGTAACCATGTCTAAAATAATGATTCTGGACTCGTACACTTCGAATAGTTTGCTACATTAAAGTAGAACAATTAAAACAGCAAACTCGACGGTCAACTGGGAATCCAACAAAAAATATCGAAAGCTCCACAGGAAATAAAAACATGGAAACAGAATGAGCGACTTACATATTTTTCTGGCTATCCAGTACTACCTCACACTGTCAACATGGCTTCCACGTCTTCAAAACAACAACGAAGAATGAAAATTTCAATGTGGAAGCTAATTTTAGAAAAGGGGCTGGACAGAATCATCGAATTTGCTCTTACATACAAATATAATCTAAGACCTACAGCCATTCCCGGGCATTATTTTGGTAGCCAGAAAACAAACATTGTTGTTGTTGTTGTTTTTGTAAAAAGCTGTTTTGCAAGAAACAACTATTGTCGATGGGGAAAACTTTGTGAACCTTTCAATAAACTAATAAAATACTACTTATGTTACTGTAAAAAGAATTTCAACATATTTAATGAAAGCATACGAATTAGCAAAGTTGTTTATCACCTAATGTCATATTCAATATTTTATCACTAACTATTAAATTTTAACTAATAATAAAGAATAACAAATCAGAAAAAAGATCTTATGACGAGAAGTCCTTAGTTACTTACTGGTTACTTAGGTCCTTCAGTTCACCAGACACCGGGACCCAAGGCAGCGCCACCGAACACAGTCTTCAGTCACAGCTTGTAGATTTGCTGTGTTGGTGTTTCTAACTTTCAGGTCTTCTACAAATGTTGACCTCCAGGTTCTTTTGTCTGTTTTGTTTTCGGTGACCTCCTGTTGCCCTCTAGCATAGGGCTTGGTACATAAGTCTTTTATGCTGAAGGCGAAGTAAGTGCACCGTTAATCTCCAGCCCCTCTCAGCCACCACCTGGTGTTGTGGTTTCTGGTCTGACCTTTTCAATACTTCCTCATTTGTTATGTGGTCTCTGCGCCCACTATTCTTTGTAGGTTGTGTTGATGGAAGGAATTGGACGACAAGTAGAAGGCCATAAATCATTCAAGTTTTAAATTAACTTAAATTGGTTTTCAGCCAGCATTTTTAAGGGCAAGATGAAAATGTTTTATGGATGATTTCCTGGATGACAAAAGTTTAAAGGTCTAGCATAGAAAGCTTAACCTTTTAAAGATTGAAGGTGCTTCTACATGTCAACTGGACAAAAACCTTTTTGTCTTAATTTACAAGTAGTTAAGTTTCATTAAGTACTTATTAGGTCAGTTAAGTAGTCCAGTTCCTTTCTTTTACTGTCAAATAAGATTTCATACTCAAAACCCTCTTTTGTTAGAGCCTAATTACTAGAAGCAATAGAAATTAAATAGTCCTCCGAAGTATTATCATACGACTTGAGACTTTTGATGTAGGCTGCTGTTTTTATTGTCACAGAAACTTGTAGCATGTAATATATTTTGTTAGTTCATTCTTTCTTATACATGCTTACCGTCAAATTTAAAGAGCTTTTGTCTACAACTTATTATTGTTGCCTGTATTATAAAACTAATTTTTTTTAAGAAAAGCATAGAACTAAATTAAATGAATATTTAAGGATTCAGTTAAGATTGGAACATTCGATAGGTTTAAAAATTAAAATAAGTTAAAAGCCCTGCTGACTACGCAAGGGTTTTAACCAACTAAACCAGGGCAAAAGCAAAAAAGAAGCGTTTGTATGTCATGCTGCAAATAACTGTAAAGAACTTGCTTACTTACTTATTTACTTACTTAACTCTCCGAGACACGCAAGACTCTGACACCATTCTTCGACCGGTGCTGGTGTCCAGCTCCATTTCATGTTGAGTTCCCCTGTTTCAGCTTGCTCCATTCCCTTCAACTTTTACCATTCTTCACCAGGTTGTTGTAGGGAGACCTCCTTTCCCCTGTCCTTCATGTATTCACCCGAGGGCTACAGTATAGTCGTCATTTCTGTCTTTCCTTAGGACAAGGCCGATCCAGTCCAATATCTGTCACCTCGACTCCTTGGTTTCCCCTTCCCCTGTCATGCTGCCACCAGACGTGATGCTGCCACCAGATCTTGAAACCTTCTTAAGACACTCTGTCTCACAAATGTTGAGCTTCTTTTCCTTTGTTTTCCTCAGCTTCCAGATCTTGCATACATAAACTACCACTGACAAGACAAGGCGTTTTAAAAAAGATGATATCGACTTTCTGCTAATGTAATATTTGCAATGTATTTGATAGTCTCTTGATCTGTTTGCTGGCTAATGCTATTCTTCTCTCTGTATTTGCCGTACCTCTACCACCCTTTTAAAAGTTTGCACCTAAATACGTGAAGCTCTCGATATCTTCTACCTTATTTCTTCCAACCTTCTTGTCGTTACTCTTAATATTGATTTTCAGGACTTTGCATTTGAAATTATTCAGCTATGATCCAAATTTGACCACATTGTCTTCAGATTTTGTTGTTTTGTGTTGGAATTGATTTATTTTTGAGGATAGAAGAGCAGTTCTCTTCCCTTCGCAATTTGTTTTGTATCGTCCAGTCAATTGCTACAAGAAAGAGGAACCCTGAGACGGTCATCACTTGGAACCAATTTGTTGTTCCATTTTCCTTAATGATTGAGCACTGACAGTCCTCACGCAGGACCTTGATCATCAGAGCATGCTTTGTGGAGATTCTATATTGATACAAGGTGATTCAACATCTGTCTCTCTGGATTGAATCAGGTGCCTTCTTAAAGTCGACAAAGGAAGTGTACAGAATAGCACTTTATTTCTTGACTTGCTCCAAAATATTCCTGAGTTTAAATAGTTGTTTCTCTGACAATCCTACAGTCGGATTTATTTTTTTTAGTTATGCAGCTAGTTTTGCTTGTGTCTTCGCGAAAATGATACCGGTGAGTACTTTGCTAGGCAGGGACAACAAGGTAACTCCATACCAGTTTCCACAGAGCTAAAGATTGCCTTTCTTCGGAATTTTGCATACGAGTCATTGTGCTGTCCTGGCTATTTTGTTCTTCAGTAGCTCTCCTTTCTTCACTCTTTCCTCTTGTCTGGATACCAGTCCTGTCTGCTATTTTACTATACTGTACTGTTCTTTTTTGCCTTATATTCTCCAATCCGTCCCGAACTTTTTCTGCTTTCTCAGATATTTACTTCCTCTTGTTCTCTCTTATCCACCTCCTTACCCCACGTTCTTTTTCGCTGTACTCTTCCTCCATTCTTTCGTTGAATCTCTCTGAACATGAACTGTCAACCTTTCTTTGATGGCTTTTCTTTCAACTGTCGGCATCCAGATGTTTTCACTTGTCCATAGTTTGCTTTCCTTTTCCTGACGTCGTGCACCTCTTTCGCTAGCTCGACGTATGTATTTTTCTGCTACTACCACACTTAATCAATGCATGTGCTCTCTTTCTTAGTCTTTACCAACTTCCTCCTTGCTATTTTGCAGTACCTCGTCCTTGTTTCTTCACATTCGAGGTAATTCGCATCAAATTTCGGCTTGGTCGTCTTGCTGTTCTTGTATAAGATGTAGTTGGATATGAGTCCTCACACACAAGATAGTGGCTACTGTTGATATTAGCTTCCCACTGTACTGGAAAGGCCAGTACCTTTGACCTCCACTGTCCACTAGTCATAGGATGATCATTTTGTTTCTGCACTCTTCTGTTAGCTGACACCTGTGTTGTTTTGCGGATGTCTGTGGAAAAATAGTGCTCCTGTTATTCCAAGTCGATTCAACTGACAGAGCTCGCACAGTCTCTCTCCATTGTTGTTCTGTTACAAGTCCATGAACGCCCTTTGTTTTTTTCGTGTCAGTTGCTGTTAAGCTTAGCATTTAAATTTCCCGTGATAATCATGTCCTTCTTGTTGCAACTGTTGCAAGTAGAGTACAGCCACAAGATACTGGGCCACTTTTTTTGAGGAGCCATGAAAGCGAGGCTTTTTGAGGAGCCATGAAAGCGAGGCTTTTTGAGGTGTCATGAAAGCGAGGCTTTTTGAGGAGCTATAAGATACTGCGCCACTTTTTTAAAGGAGCTCAGCTAGCCCTCTGATTGGTTAATAGAACAATGGGGTAAGTAGAACAATGGGTTTTAGGTAGACCGCGTTCAAGCAGGCAGGTGTTAATGTAGACAAATAAGAAGAANAAATAAGAAGAACACAATAGATTGAAAAAAAAAAAAAGAAAAAAGAAAGGCCAAATAATATAAACACAAAATATAAATAATAAATAAGGAAAACGAAAAGGCAGTCTATGATTTTCACGATGCATAAACGAGTAATGGTCTTTATAGATATAAATAAATATAAACACAAAATATAAATAATAAATAAGGAAAACGAAAAGGCAGTCTATGATTTATAATTTTATAGATATAAATAAATATAAACACAAAATATAAATAAAAAAAAATAAGGAGAATATGCAGAGTATGAGGAGAAAATGCAGAGTCTATGATTTGCTCAATGTACAAATGAGTAATGGTAAAACACCCACGTTCATAATTTAGCTTAGCCTAGTATTTTAGTTGTGATTGTAACTAACTTTCATTGTAACTCATTGAAGCCTAGTGCCTAGATAGACCAACCCTAGTTTTTTCTATGTTTCTGTAACTCGCCTCTGTAAAGCAGATGGTTATATAAACAAAATATAAGTAATAAATAAATGAGGAATGCGAAAATGCAGTCACCTATATAAACAATACAGAGTCTATGACTGCAAGACGTATAAATAAGCAATAAAGGTATAAACTATGCTTAAAAACACGCTTTTGACTTCAATTACAAACAATGTAGAATAACAAGTTCCTACTAATCTTTTCGTTCGGAAACCGAAACAATATATATTGATTAGAAATTGCTTGTAGAAAGAAACCGCTTTGGACTTCAAAAAAGCTATAAAAGGTTCAGTGAAACACTGATGTGAAACAAGAAGGATAGTTAATTTGTCAAAGAAAGTTAAAACGATTGGCTGCTCTTCTCTCTATCAGGTGAGATGATTCTAGATTTTCTTAATTACTGTTTAATCTGTTGTGGGTTTTTTTATTATGCTAGGTTTATCTTGATAATTTTATTTTTTTTAGGGTTGTGTAGCATGTAAGGCTTCATTACTACATAAAAGTAGCTTTAGGTTCTTGATTGTGATAGAATCATTTTACAAATGAAAATGCGTTGCAAATGGTATAAAAGGGCTTGAAATTTTCCCTCCTCTCATTTGCTTTAGCAGTTAGTGTATAGGTTTACCATCTTTTATTTTTAATTGAGCACCTTAAAATGGAGGTTAATCTTTTCCTCCGTCATCCTTTCTCATGTGTTTTTGCTGGAAGTCGATTTACGGGGAAAAGTAGACTCATTTATGAGATTTTAAAACATCGGCGGTATATGATCGACACCACCATAGAAAAAGTGTTGTTCTTTTATGGAACGTATCAGGAAGAATTTTTTGAAGAACTTAAATCGGTGGTGCAGAATATAGAGTTTATCAAAGGAGTGCCATCTCAAGTTGAAGACTTGTTTGATTCTGTTTCAACATTGGCTATTCTCGACGATGTCATGGAAAGTGCAGAACACCAAGGAGTGGCTAATTTATTTGTGAAAGGACGCCATCTCAACATGAGCATAATTTTTGTTACACAGAATCTTTTTGACAAGTCTAGATATATGCGCACCATATCTTTAAATACAAATTATCTTTTTTTGTTTAAAAACATGCGAGATCAAACCTCCATTGGAGTATTAGCCCGGCAAATTTATCCAAATAACCCCAAATTTCTAGCCGAGGCCTACCGCGATGCAGTTAGAGAAAAATTTGGTTATGTATTAATCGATTTACATCCATTATCAGAGGATACAGTGAGAGTAAGAACTAAAATACTTCCTGGGGAGCAAATGATTGTGTATCTTCCCAAATGATTTTCCAATAAAGTGAAAAAAGTATAAATAGGGGGTTTCACGATAAAGAAAAACAGTTTTATTTATGTAATGGGTGTGTACATAGTCTCACCATGTCGAGAACAGTGAAGAAGAAATTGGGGTATTTGCAAACACTAGCTGCGTGCACACCTAAACAGCGAAAAGCGCTTTTATCACGTGCAGATAGAGATACTGTAAGGGTGATTGGTGACTGCTGTCTGAACTTCTTAAAAAACCCTCGTGTAAGGATTGGGAAAGAGAAAATTAAAAAGTTGAAACCATATAAAAAAGTCATACGATCTCTAGCATCGCCTAAAGTAAGCCACACGCAAAAGAAGAAATTGATTGTGCAGAGAGGAGGATTTTTATCCACGCTGATACCTGCCGTTGTTGGACTATTGTCCAATTTGCTTTTAAAACCCTAAATTAATCGTCATGGCTCTATCCACGCTGAACCCACTCAGTCACACGCAACGGATGGTACTAGTTCCTGAAGCGATATACAAGGCAAAAATTAAACCTTTGTCCTCTAAAGTTCAAGACATACTTCATCCTGAAAAGAAACAATTGTTGGTAGCACGAGATGATATGAATGTTATATTAGATCAACCATGTATGGATGAGGAGACAAAATCAACATTACACCAGGAGCAATTGGGAAATTTTTTACAGCTGAAACAGGACATGGTGACTGAAGGAATTCGCCGTCCAAAGAAGCAAGTAGATGCTAGTGCTGCATCACATGATGAGAAAGAAAAGGAGAAAGGAGACGCCAAAATTGAAGAAGAAGTAATGACCGCCACGCCTCCCACCTTTAAAAATAGAGTCAAGTTATTACTACAACGGATAAAGCAACACCCAGATGTAATTTCATGGAATGGAAAAGGACAGTTCATTTATCAAGGAACTCCAGTCAAGGGCTCGAACGTGGTTGATCTTATTTTATCTCAAGTGCGTGACATCAAGGATTTTCAGCCAGAGCACTCAGAGCTGTTTTCCCAAGCATTGACGGAAATTAATATTCCCAAATCATACCTTCATCAGAAAGCGAGAGGGCGCGCAACGAAGCAGGGCGCACCAAGAGAACAACCGGACTTTTTTTCCATGGAAGTTAAACGAACCCCTACTAAATATAAGAGACTTACCCCTTCCCCTAAGCCACTTGTAAGTAAATCCCCGGCCAGGCAGATGCGAAAAGGGTCGAGCTGGCTAACGTTACCAGCTACGTAATGTAAACAATAAAAGGAAAGCAGGGTTAACTAAACCTGCTAGTTGATGTAAACAAATAAGAACACAATAGATTGAGAAAAGAAAGAATAAATAATATCTTGATCTCTTTTTGTACTTTTACTCTATATTTATTACTCCATTTCACACTTTTACAGGTTGGAAATTAAAGGGAATTTAACAACTGTAGAGATTGGCATAACTGATTAATCGAAAATTCCGCCACGCTCTTTAAGGAGGGGGTAAACAAGCGATAAAATCTACGTACAAAGTGTAATATCATATCGTCATTCTTTAACAACTGAGTGGGGGAAAACTTTGATAATATCCTGTAAAGAGAGTGTCCTCGGCAGATGAAGTGTAAGAAAAAGATTGCATACTGTCCACATAAATTAGAAATGGGACTCTGAACTGGATGGGGGACAAACTCGACGCGAGCACAATTCCTGTTTAAGAAGGGTAAGAACTTCTGTCCATAAAATGATGGGGGCTTTCCAGCAGAGTCTAAGAAAAGTCCAAGTCGCTTTGATGGGAAATAAATTGCAATCCAGTGTTCCCCATCAGCATGGTGGGAGTCGGTGTTTACCACAAAGGCAGCAGGATAATGTATCAATTTAAACGGTAATAAATCGTAAGCAAAGACTCCGTAAAATCGTGGTCGAATGATGGGGTCACTTGTTAATGCTGCCTCTAACTGCTGTGTGTTCATGATTAGTTGGTAAAATCAGTCAGCACGTTACGATGCTGGTCCACTTCTACAATGGATTCGTACTCGGCGTAGGTAATTACTGTAATAGTTTCAGGTAGCGGCTGTGCGAAATGAAGCTCTAGTCTTAAGCTGCCCTGTTTCTTTAAAGACATGTAATCCCCGTCGGACAAATCAGGTGTTAGGTCAATTGCAAATAGCGCATATCCTTTTGGGTAATCCTGGCGTGTGATTCCATTTCCTGTGTCATAGAATGATTTTCCAGTCCCTGAAAATAGACTCTGATACCCTGTCACGTATTGGTTCCTGCTAAAATCGAAGCGTAAACTTTTCTCTTGAATGGAACTTCCGTTGACATGAACTCCTAAAGATGATAAGTTATAATGAGAAAAGTTGAAAGGGTTCTTTTTATAGGAACCAGTAAAAGCTGTGTGATCCACCATGCCTACTACTAGACGATTGGGGAGTGTTCCATAGAAGGCATTGTCGAGATTGGCAACTAAATTTCCTGCTTGAACAGTAAAGAACTTGGGGCTGATTCTTGAAATAGGATATTTGACTGTATGTTCCTGAAGCACACTGTTGATGCCATTGTAAACAGCGCTAGAAAGTTTAACACTGCGTAGGTACAAGATAGCATCCATCACATTCAACTTGTAATTGGCGTCAGCGTCACTACTCATCAAACAGAAAGCATCCTTTTGGCGATGTAGCTTAATTTTAAGATCTAACCCATTGAGAATCAAACGCGGCTGGTGAAATAGATCTTCATGTAAGCGTCCCAGCAGTTCAACAGGTTGGCTTTTCTGTGTCCATGCATTTCTTGCTTTCAAACCTACATTGTCTTTGGTGGGGTTAGCTTCATCTAAGTGGCCGGCTGTATCTTTGTAAAATAAAGCACTCTGTAATTGGGTGCTCTTTGCATCTTCTCCAAAGCTCAATAACGTTTCTAGCATGGCGCGATACCCATAAGAATTTGATGACGTAGAAATGAGTCGGTCACCTAAAGTGACATCCGCTTGACTGAAAATAGTGGCAAGAGGGTAATTGATTAAAGAGACGTTGGTTGTATCATCAAGGTCACTTCCATCTGCTTTTGTGATTTTAACTTTGAGATAGAGAAAGGTATTAGCCAAGTCCAAAAATTCCTCAGAAGATCCAGGTATTGTAAACTCAATGGGAGCCGTGTGTGATAAACTAGCGATGGGGTGAACATCGATAATTTTATAATTCGTGAGGGCAGTTTGTAAGGGTGGTAGATGAAAGAGATCAATTTCACTTTTGCTGCATTCTCCTTGGTGATTTTTCCTAGTTTGTTCCATGATATACTCCCTTGTGTTTAGATACTACTAAAAATGTCAAGTGTTTCTTGCTCTGCTTTTCCCGCTCCTTTCTGTACCCGTCTTCGTTTAGAAGTGTTTTGCGATCGGCGTGAGCCTTCTTTTATACCTGCAACCAAGGTAGGGCGCTTTCCCAGCAATTGGTTAGCCGCCTTAGTCATTAGCTGTTCCCCTGCTTTCTTGGTACGTTGTTTAGCAGAAGCTTTAAGGCTTTTACCCCTGCTAACATCTGATAAGATGTCTACACCAGTCTGCAGCGCTGTTTTTCCCAAGGTAGCTAATCCACGTTTCATGAGCGGTGTCGCTGATCTGAGAACACTTTTAAATAAATTTCCTAACCCATATCCCTTCTGGAGGGGAGGGCCTTTAAACCCCCTAATGTTTCCTCCTACCTGCTGATAATATGGTTGGGCTTGTAAACGAAAATATTCTTCCCATGAGTGATGTGATGCCATGATAATTTAGTAAAGAGTTGCTTTCACCCGTCTAAAGTGGAGTGTCACAATCACCTTACCACTAGCAAATGAAATAGGTTGATTTGTATCGTCTTTTATAGCCAATTCTAGCGATTCTAGATGCCTGAGACGCATTGGTATGTAGAAGGGTTTATCATAGATGCGACAAGTCATGACTCCACGCTTTCCTCTAATAGGTACAACACGAAGGAGTGGAATGTCAAATTCACCCACAATTTGATTGCTTACAATATCTGTATACACATACATGCTTTGATGGTGAATATGCATAGAAGGGGTAAAGTCACTTTCCACCGCAGCATTGTCAATGACAGTGCCATCTTTAAATCCAAGGCAAGCTGCTATATCTCCCTTTAACAAGAGGCGTGATCCTTTAGAGCATATGATTTTCACACGTTTGAGGGCTAGCTGGTACTCGAAACTAATGTTGGGAATATTTTTGAAGCGGGTTATGAGTGTTTCGCATAACTCTTCCACTGTAGAATAGAATCCTTCAGGTACTTTCATAAGAAGCCAGAGGTCGAGGTTATTATCGTATTTGATGATATTGTGACCATGTCTCACATTGTGAAAATCGAAAGGGTATTGAATTTCAGCCAAGCCCACTTCCCACTGTCCATCCAGTATCAATGACCTTGGCAGTTTTACTCGATAATTGGCAAGTGTATTGCTTGGAAAGATTGACATGGAGCTATTGCTTGGTAGCGTTAAGTAGAATTGTTGTAGTTGTTCCATAGTGAAAGTGATGTCATAGACGTTGAATATCCTTCTGGTTTACCCAGCTATTGAAGCTGTTTGGATATCCTTTCCATTTGACGAGAAGATACATCTGACGCTTCCCCACTTTTTTCCTTTTTATAACCTTTTCTATCCTATATGCATCCTCTGAAGTGACATTCACCTTTTGCAATTCTTGTTCGTAGAACATCCCATCAAGCTGTTGATTTTGCAAGTCGTGAAGACGATACGTCGTTGGTTTACTTTGAAAGACTTTATCAATCACAAAAAGTTCCTCACTCCAGTTTGGTAAGTAACCCTTTTGAAATGTTTTTCTCAATTTACTAATTCTCACATGATCTCCTTCATGCAGCTTGGGTTTTACACCCTCGATGGGCGGGTAGAGATGTTGACGTAAGGCTGTTTCATTTTCTCGGGAGACATCAGCAGGACTTTCTCCTAGTGCACGGTGTTTACTGTGGTTATAAGCATAAACGAGGCTGGGGAGTACATCTATGTAGCGTAGTGTGTTATTGGCAGTAAAATATTTCCACATTTTTGTTTTCAACGTACGATTAAATCGTTCCACCATGCTGGCTTTTAATTCACTAAACGTGTAAAAGAATGTTATTTTCTGATCTTGTAAATAATGCTGTACTGTGGCATTTAAAAATTCCTTCCCTTGATCTGTTTGAAGTCGTCTTGGTTTACGACCAGCATTAAACACACCCTCCAGGGCATGTTTTAGGTCCTTTCCCGTTTTAGACTGTAAAGGTACTACCCAGGCATAACGCGAAAACACGTCAATCATGGTTAGCAAATACTTGTACCCATCGTTATATCGTTTTAAAGACATCACATCCACCAAATCTGCCTGAAATTGATGATCTATCCCAAAGACCTTCACTTTTCGTCTGGGAAAGGTTTTACGTAGAGGTCGATGAAGGTTAAACGTCAATTGTTTTTGTAACCACGTCTGCACTTGCCGAAGAGTAATTGTTGGTAGTTCTTTTTTAGCTGCTTTGTATAATTTTTGTGTGCTACCAAAACTACTTGGTTCTTTAGCTGTATAAAATAGGCGGTGTAAAACTTCTTCCATGTTTCTCACTCCAATTGTCCTTTAGCGTTCTTCCACCCCCAGTACAGTATTCCACTTAGTTGACCTAAGATGGGGAGTGTTCGACAAAGATGTGACCCTAGCACATAATTATAACCAGGCCCCTTTTTATAGTGTGAGGCGATAAACCCAAAGGCATCATGATAGCAGGCGTGAATCCTCACTATTTTAAACCGTTTGAGCAGACGATGCATCACAGGGGAGTACCCAGGGCCAATCATACCCCCAGACGGGTTTTCCTTGATAGCTTGACCCCAATCGAGATCAATGATACCATAGATCCATGCTAAACAGTGTACGATAGTAGCATAACGTAACTGCTCCTCTGATCCCCAATGCTGTGACGTGAGTGGAACCCCTGGACCTGCAACATCAGGTACTGTTACTCCTAAAGTGCACATGCGATGTGCATAATGCACCATAACCGTGGGGAGAGCTTTCTCCACCGTGTCATATAAGTCTATTAAGGATGGATGATGGCTCATGATGACCTATCACCATCAACACTGTAAGCCAAATGAGGAGGCTGCCCTACTTTCCGACGCTATTTATAAGTGTTTTGCTAGTAAGAACATTGACAACAGCAATAATACCTGTTTATATTTCTTTTATTGTTAAATCAACAATCAATACAGTATTTCAAAAATACAATAGGCATGAATCTAATATATCCATCGTGTTTACGTAACAAGGTTAAAGGTCTCTTAATAGCTCCCAGCGTACAAGCGTTTGAAAGATAGGATCTATCAAATGTTCTCGGTTTTTCTGCTCTAACATCACAGTGGATATAGCAAAAGCTGTATCTTTGACTTGATCGAACCACTGTTGTACAATGGTGTAAGAATCCAACTGCTCCATGGCCGTTAACATAAAGCGATTTACTTGATCCTCCCATGGGCTCATTTGACATTCATGTCCTAGTTGATTTTCATAACCTACGGTACAGCCATCGCAGAAGGTACGAGCCAGCTTAGGAATCTCGATTTGCAGTTGTGCCACGTAAATAAATACCAGTGGTTTCCAATCAATGTTCATCTGGTTCGTGCAGTCAATTTCGTCGATGACCAATTCCTCTACTCTGCTTTTTTTCTCTTGCTTGACATGACGTGGGTAACTCCATTTTCGCTTGTGGATATCCGTACAAGTGTTTTCAATAGGGTCATTGTTTTCTTCCTTGTGTTCTCGTTTTGGTTTCATTGTCGATAGTTCTTCCTCCTTTTTCTTAATGGCCTCTTTTACCAGTGGTAGATGTGATTGTAAACGCTGACACTCGTCACAAGTGAGGGCAATCCCTGTTCGGGTGGGCTGTAAACATCCTTCACGTTCCATGTACTGGCGAACGTGGATGAGGATTTTATTCTTATACGGGGTGATGGTCACGTAGCGCTTGGTGGCTTCAGATAAAGGGAACTTGACTTCTTTTCCTTCATTCTGCTGAGCTACTTGCATCACCTTAGGCAACAACTCGACAAACATGTTGTACTCCTCCTTGGATAAAGCAATACCTTTTAAGGTAGGTTTTAACATCCCTTGATCCTCCTTGTAATCTCTTAGATGAATAAGGACTTTTCCTCTGTATACCTTGACAGAGACATGTCGTTGCTTCTCCTCATTGAGTATGAAAAAATCAATGTTTGCCATGATGTTACTCATTTCCAGTTTTGTTACAAATGATGTGCTCTCTCTCATAAGCTCTTCTTTTATAGACTTCACGATGTTTAATTAGGTGAACAAAACGAACCAATCAGATGAGAGATAACCTAACTATTGATCCTATTCTTAACCAGCAAGCATGCAAGTAATTTAAACAATGATGTCATTTTGAACCAATCAGATAAAAGAATAGATGGGAACGGAGGCGACTTAACCAAACGTGCCCTGACTTGTCCAGGCTGGTTTAACCTTACCCCTTCTTCTTGTGTGTTCAGAGTAAATAAAACATAAATATTAACCAATCAGAGGGCTAGATCGTATGACCATATAAGGAGATAGTATACAAAGATTTATCATAAATACGAGCACCGAATTTTAACTTAGTTCATTTTGTACTTGTTGTTCTGAGAAACGCATCGTGGACACACCCTGAATTGTATTTTTTCTATTTTCTCTCAACAGCATTTCAAGAAAAATGGATAGTTTTATATGTAATGTTTGCGGAGAAACCTTCAGTGTAAGGCGTAATCTGATTCGACATCAGAAAGTTCACAGCGGAGACAAGCCATACCCCTGTGATCGTTGTGGCAAGCTATTTAGACGAAGGGATAATTTGGAACGACATAAAGCCCTCCACCAGAAACGAGCCGCCTCAGCCACTATCCGAGAGGATCCCTTGCCGCTAAAGAAAGCTGGGACGGACGGAGAAGAGATTGCTGCATGTTGTACATTTATCCTCGAAGATGCACTGCTTGGTACCCTCACAAGCTGTCAAATCATCTTCCCCCAAGGTAGTCAGCCTTTACCCATGTTGGCTCAAGTGATGGAACAACTAACGCCTTTTCTTGGTGAATACATTCATCATCCTGAAGGGATCAAATGGTTTGTTTCTGCCGAAATTGTTTTTCATCAAGGAAAGGATATGGACATTCTAACAGACCCACCTGTTGTCTTCCGTGCCCCCTCCTATGCTGCCTACACTTCTGATACGCTGGAGCATGATCTTACCGCTGCTCACCAATACATTACCAACGCTATCGATGACTTTATTCAAAACGGGTCTGGCTGGGTCCTCAACAAAATTAATAAATTGGAACTCGGCATCGTGAAAGTCGCACCCCTCTCTGGCTCCACCTAAGTTCACACTTTCTTTTTTTTTTCTACGTTGTATATAGTCTTCGTTGTATATAGTGATATAATAATAATAACACAATTTGAAGTACCCTACATGCCTATTCTTTTGTTCATAGTTCATTCTGCATCTTGTTCGTCGTCTAGGTTTTGTTGCGTTTTTTTCTACCTGTTTTTAAGCATAGTTTATACCTTTATTGCATATTTATACGTCTTGCAGTCATAGACTCTGTATTGTTTATATAGGTGACTGCATTTTCGCATTCCTCATTTATTTATTATTTATATTTTGTTTATATAACCACCTGCTTTACAGAGGCGAGTTACAGAAACATAGAAAAAACTAGGGTTGGTCTATCTAGGCACTAGGCTTCAATGAGTTACAATGAAAGTTAGTTACAATCACAACTAAAATACTAGGCTAAGCTAAATTATGAACGTGGGTGTTTTACCATTACTCATTTATACATTGAGCAAATCATAGACTCTGCATTTTCTCCTCATACTCTGCATATTCTCCTTATTTTTTTTTATTTATATTTTGTGTTTATATTTATTTATATCTATAAAATTATAAATCATAGACTGCCTTTTCGTTTTCCTTATTTATTATTTATATTTTGTGTTTATATTTATTTATATCTATAAAGACCATTACTCGTTTATGCATCGTGTAAATCATAGACTGCCTTCTCGTTTTCCTTATTTATTATTTATATTTTGTGTTTATATTATTTGGCCTTTCTTTTTTCTTTTTTTTTTTTTTTCAATCTATTGTGTTCTTCTTATTTGTCTACATTAACACCTGCCTGCTTGAACGCGGTCTACCTAAAACCCATTGTTCTACTTACCCCATTGTTCTATTAACCAATCAGAGGGCTAGCTGAGCTCCTTTAAAAAAGTGGCGCAGTATCTTTAGCTCCTCAAAAAGCCTCGCTTTCATGACACCTCAAAAAGCCTCGCTTTTATGGCTCCTCAAAAAGCCTCGCTTTCATGGCTCCTCAAAAAAAGTGGCCCAGTATCTTGTGGCTGTACTCTACTGTTGCATCATACACTTTACTGACTTTTTCTTTCATTTCTGATTTCTTTACATCATCTTTACAACATCTGGGTACCTGTAACTTTCGTCTTCTTATAAACTCTTTATCATTTGTCATCTGGCAAAGTAATTCATCAGACTAGACGACCTTTCCTTATTTCATTACAAGTGCAATTCTCAAAATAGGGGTCAAAACAGCGCCCAAGGACTTTAGGTTATGTAGTTTACACATTATTTTGGTCTAGTCCCATCATTTTGGATGTTAATCTGCTTTTTACATTCCGGGCAAGAAGGTAAAGTCACTTCAGTTGGTCGAGAACCAAACTGACAGGGAATTTTTTTCTCACCAAATTGAGTGGGGTTCAAAAACCCTCTGATCTAAATATGAATATTCTGTAAAAACATAGATTATTTTAGCACTAGCCGTGCAGCTGGGGCCAATTTTGGGTGTTGTAGCAGGCAGCCCTATCTAACCTTCATTTCAGATAGGTTTCATGCATCTGCATCAAGTACTTTTCATACAAGGGACTGGGAAAGGCATGTCCTGAATTCCCATCAACTCCGTTACAACAGCTCACAGCTGTCATCTGCACTCAACCAATTAAATTAAACACAGTAGCCAATCACAGCATTTGCTACAAGGAGGGAAATTCAACATGGAGACATGAAATTGAAAGTTGGTTTCCAGATTTTCTTTGGAGAAAATTTTAAAAAGTCCGTAAGTAGCTTTTATCATCCATCACTTCTGTCACGCTATTTGCGAAATAAATAACCATAGAAACCTAGGAATGCCTATGATAAAAGTCAGGCACCACAAATAGATAAAAAATGATGTATAAGATTCAAGTCTGTCACGTGCCATGTAGTCACCAGGTGGGAAAATATTAAAAAATCATCAATGGCGTCACGATCAACTCCGTTACATTTTTGCTGTAACGGAGTTGATGACTGTTCACAAATTGCATTTCCAGGCATGCCAGGGCAGTTTTTACTGGGAAAGCATGTATTTCCAATAGGAATGAAATAAAACAATAAGACATAAATTCTGTAGAAGGCATTTTTAGACTCCCGAATTTGATTATATTTTTCAGGTTGGTATACAACCATGGCAGACTGCAAAAGAACGAATGCGGGCTTATAAAGAACGCATGAAAAGAGGTCCAGCAAAGATTGCCAACGTTGGCATGAACGAAAGAAGCCAATTAGTGAACTTTCCACTAACAAGCAAACAGTCATGAGGAAACACTGGAAGAAAGTATCTTGCGAAAAACGGAAAAGACAGAAAACGGCAGCCAAAGTTTTGCAAGATATCTGTACACCACCAGAATCGCCTGCACCAGAAGCTGTAAATAACATGAACGAAGGGGCTGAAAGTGAAAACAACCAGGCCAATGCTGCACAAGGTGGAAACAAGGCACGAGGACAAAAACGTCTACGTAATGACCGCACGAAAGTTTATCGGGACAATACAAAATTAACAGTGAAATTGTCGAGTTTGACAAGGGCAACGTAAAAATATAGAAAAAAATATAGAAAACGGGCTGAACGGGCGACGGCTAATTTAGCTAAGGTACTACGGGAAACACCAAGGCGCGTTACCAAACGACTTCTATCTGCAGGAACCAAATCTGTCAAAAAAACAATGATCTTCCACCACGCGCTTGTGTCCGAGATCAATTCCTCCATGTCTTCAGTGTCAGAAAAAGACCGTCAGGTTATTTCCAAAGTGTTGAGTGGCAAAGTGCTGAAAAAGTATCGCTTGACAAATTTCGCAAAGAAAATATGCCGTGCTGTTTCTAGAAAAAGAGTGCTTTCAAACATGATACGAACGGAAGCGGTACGAACAAACTAACGAAAGAGCAATAGAAATGTCAATACGAATGAGACCAGCAGTCATCAAGTTCTTTGAACGAGATGACAATACACGAATAAACACGGGCGTCAGAGACACAAAGACAGTGACTAGTGCAAAGAAAACGAAGAGGTACCTTCTCGACTCGAATATGAATCTGTATCTTAAGTTACGGTCTGAGAATCTGTATGTCAAAATTAGCTTCTCTCAGTTCTGTAAGCGTAAACCATTTTGGGTTTGCGCTTACAGGGACATATGTTTATGTTAAAAGCACGAAAATTTGCAGTTGCAAGCTGATAAATTGCATGAACTGCGTCTACTGCAGGCAAAGCGTGTAGAAGAGAACACGAGGTTGGTGGCATGTGACACCAACAGCCGCGCTTGCATGTATGGTGACTGCCCATCATGTCGCAACGATTTGACATTCCCGGATAATGCTCAGGATAATGCAGCATGTTTCTGGTGGGAGTGACAAACAAACCGCGAGAAATACATGACCAAAGACAACGTCAAGAAAACTGCCCAGAAAACTGTCAAGGAAAAAGTTCAAGGAACTGTATCCCAGTTGAAAAACACATTTCTAGAAGGGCTGAAAGGAACACTTTGTCCACACGTATTCAACATACATCACCAATTCAGATGCTATCGTGATCTGAAGGAAAACCTTGGTGATAGTGAGGCTGTTCTGCACATTGACTTTTCCCAAAATTGGCAATGTAAACATGCCCAACAAATTCAGAGTGCACATTTTGGTGACTCAAACAAACAGACCACACTCCACAGTGTAGTATGGTACCTTTGGCAAGCACTGTTCCCATTTTGCACGGTCTCCAAAAGCCGACGACACGATCTAGTAGCTATTTGGGCTCATTTTGCGCCTGTACGAACCAAGTTAAAAAACCGAGGAACAACCTGTATACATTTGTTCTCAGATGAACCGACAACCCAATATAGAAATCGCACCAACATGTATCTGTTTTCGACACTGCTGTCTAAACAAGGGTTTCAAGGGAGCACGTGGAACTTTTTCGAACCTGCGTACGGGAAAGGGGCTGTTGATGCCATTGGCGGGGCTGTCAAAAGGAAAGCGGACGATATCGTTGCACGAGGAAAAGACCTCCCAGATCCGAAGGGTTTATATGAGGCACTATGTGAACACGAAAGCTCAATAGAACTTCGCTTTATCGACCAAGCATAAATTGATGACATGGATGAGAAGATCCCACCAGTGATAAAGCCAGTAAGTTAGATAATGAAAACCAAACAAGTCTGGGCTTTGTCAGAGAAATAGACCCTCACCAAGAGTCTTAGTTGATTTTGTTCATGGACTACACCTTGCTCATGCTACAATGAAAAGTCCTTCACACTAGGCGAACCGCGCCCAGTCGAAACAACAGGTGAAACCGAAGAGTGTGTTGCTTCAGAAAATCTCACTGTCAGTGTTGACACGTCCGAACCTATGTCTGATACCGATAGTTTGGCAACATGTGAAAATGCCAAGTTTTCAAAGGATCATGATCTCCTAAACGCATAGCTTGTTGTAGATTATGATTCGAAGCCTTTTGCCTTTATTTCCCACGAAGACGATTCTGTTGAAGTGTAAGACCTTCGTAAAGTTGGCATTAACAAGTTTGTAATGCCGGACAATGAGGACATGACGCTTTGGTATAACTGTGACAAAATAAAAGCTGCTACACCATCCCCAGTTTATCAGACAAAGAGGCTGCTGAGTATTGACAACGAAAGTTGGGACATCTACTTTAAGTGACATTACTTGTATGTAGGCCTAGTTGAAAACGAAAGCCAGGACTCTGAAGCGTGCGAAACATTTTCTTCGCAAAATTTGTCAAGTGATACTTTTTCACCTCTCTTGAATCAACTCCGTTACATGACACTTATCATTGCATCATATCTTGGATCAAGAGGATGGTGGTATTTTTTAAGGCTTGCACAGTCATTTTTTGGTAACTGTAAAGTATGCACTTGTAATGTGTTGAGTTAAAATATTCTTATATCGAAGAGGCAAGTTAGGAATTCTTATTTTGTTCGGTCGAGACAAGTTCAGCTGGTTACTTTTTAAAGTTTGCAAGCATTCCAATGGAATACTGCACAATATGTTAACTTTGCGTTATTTTCTTGTTACGCCTAGATTCTGGCGATTCGTTAGGCATAATATCGTTGAAAAGTTCCTAAATTTTTCATGAAATTTACTGTTACCATATTTTATTCTTAATTTTCAAAAAAATATGAATTCCATTACATATTCATACAGTTCAAAAAGCGCTGATAACATAGTCTACACTTAAAGGAAAGAACAATATTGAGCTCGCTAGGCTGTGGCTGAGTTGTGTCACGCAATAATTCAGTAAGATGAAATTAATAATCCAGGCCATTCTTGTACATTGTGTTATAATGTCCTTGTAATTCTCGAGGGGAAATTTTAGTTGCACTGCCACTATATTAATATTAAGCTTGGAAAAAGCGTGGGCCTCAGTTAGGTCAAAACTCTTACTGATTTTGTGTAATAAACCTTGATAAGATTCATTCTAAAAATGAAATATTCATGTAATTGTAACATTTCTGTTTGAACTTTAATAGTTTATGAAAAATAAATTACTGTAACGGAGTTGAGATGCAGTTCAGAGTTAGTTTATTCCATTGTGAAAATAATGCCATGGAAGTGCAAAAGTTGCACTGCTCATTGTGTTTTCTGTACTCCCACATATCCAGTTTAATAAGATATTGGGAATGAGGATGTTTGGAAGACCTTTTTTTCCTTAATACTGTTAAGTTCAAATTGATCCCTGTTCTGAGAAAAACACACAAATGATGTACATTATTCGATGCCCGATTTCAATCCTACGTCTGAGCTGTAAACTCTGCCGGTATTTATGATTCTACAACTTTCTGGGTCTTCCTTTACGATTTTAGATCTTCCATATACAGGAAGTGGTTGATCTTAACCCTATTTGATAAAAACTCGTTTTTATCAAATAGGGTTAAGATCAACCCGATCAACCCTGCGTTTTTCAAGATGCTTTTAAGTTGGACCACTGACATTACAAGGATGAGAGGACATCTCTTTGAAAGATACCTCTTCCTAATCTTATTTCTGGTTATAATTTGTCTCTGCACAATATGTCAACTCTTCATTATTTCATTTACATTTCCCACTTAACAGATTTCAACATTATTGTTGTTATCATTATTACTATTACTTTCTTATTTATTTATTTATTTATTTTGTTTGTTAATGGTGAAATGATTCAGATTTTGTTTAAAACATCTACCATTTTTCTATTATTATTGTTTACTTCCACTGTATGTCAGTCATTACCAAAATATTATCAGTGAACATCACATAATATAATGCAGAGGCATAACTAACAATCGACATCATTAAGTTATTCATGGTATGAATAAGACTAAAGAGACCGTTCCTGTGTTATTGTTTAGTTGTGGTCTTGCTGAGCCAATTAAAATACTTTCTTTGACTTGGAGCATGTGGTGGTTGACAAATTGGTCACGAGAAATTGATGTTGCTGTGCATGAGTTGGACCTTACCTACTGCTTTGGAGCAAATACCTGCATTCCATTTAAACATTACGGGTGACTACAGAGAATATGTATATGCTCCTTCAGACGTTTTCCCAGTATCTCTTTGTCGAGCCAATATAGCTGAGGCTGGACACATTTTTAAAAATATTTATTTATTTATTCATTATTATTACCATTATACTTCCATTGTTATAACTACTATCCTTAATTTATTGCAGCTTTCTTTAAAGCCATTAGAACTTTTATACGAAATATTTGGAAAAATGATTTTAAAAGCGTTAGTACACTTTTATTTCTTGTTTGAAGACCTTATAGTTTGGGACAAAAAACTGAAACATTCCTTGGCCGGACTTGAAAATAAACTGAAGAATTATTTTCGGTACAAACTTTTTCAAGTAATGGTTTTAACGTACAATGAACAAATTTATTTACGACCGTCCTGTATTTAAGAACTATTTAATAATCTGTTTTCACAATATTATCTCCCTAGCAGTTAAATAGTACAATATGAAGTGAGAATTTGAGTCTGTCAAGGGATTAATTGATAATATTGTTTAGGGGATTTTAATCAGATAATATTAATGGGATTTTTGTGTCTAGAGATAAGTTGCGTCTACTGGAAACCATAAATATTAAAGAGGCATCCCGAAAATAAAGAAGATGTCTGAATAATAGGATTTCATAGTGTGGTATTTACCAAGGGAGAACTCTTGCCGATTGACTGTTTCGGTGCTGCGTCCGATATTCTATTTTCTAGTCTTCACAGCACCCTAAACTTTGTGAAGCTAATTTTCACGAATTGTTTAAAGAAATCTATCTAGATCGATTCAATACACATACAAAGTAAGGGTAAGTAAGATTTTTACTGGAATTTTTCCACTTTAGCATTATTGTTGTTCATATGAACAGTAAATATTGAATTTCTTGTATTGAAAAAACCGCGCTATACATAAACTGTTTGTTGGTTGCGAGCAAAGACCATTTAATATTTTAATTCTTTCGGCAATTTTAAGAATTGATTTGTAAGCGGTGTAAGGATAAGAGGAGGGTATCAGTTTCTACTGTGTTCGGCGAAAACTAATCGTTTTCTAATTCATATTTAATTCTAAAAGAAATATTAAATACCGGAAACAAATACCCCTGCTTCATTGCTTGCTGTAGCAAATACTCTTTTTCGTCATCTTAAAATTCTTAATGTTTATTGAAAACAGTTAATATATTAGCAAAAGAAAATCAGTAAAGTGATAATAGTTTTCATACCCTGTTATATTTAGACTCATGGCAATATAAGTGCCTTGATTGCTGAACCTTCCTCACCATCTTTCATTGATTCCTCTTCAGCAGAGAATCATTACTGTAAACATGTAATACAAAATATAATAAATTTTACTAAACCTACATTTTCTTAAGGATATTGTATTTTGATACCTAATATATTCTTAATACATTACTATAATTTATGAATATAAATTTTGGAATACTGTTAAAATATTTAATAAAAAACACGTCAAAGTTTAAATGTGGTACAGAAGTTTCTGGCTTTTAATATACCTCACTGTATGATGTTTTGATTAGTTTTCTGGATATGTATAAAGCCTCGATAATTCTTGTATATTTTTATATACATTCTGAAGAAGGTATATGAATACCGAAACATGTAAATGATGATAAGGTTAAAAGCTATCTTGTTTTTTTATTAAATGTTTATCTATATTTGTACTGAATCGCAATTTTGGAAATTTCATTCATGATGTTGCACAGAAGTATGAGAATGGTATTATTGTTACTGTTAAAATAATAACTACATTTATTAAAGAATAGAATAGTGTTTTTTCGTTTTAGCCTCAGTATTCTGAATTTTTTGACAGATATCAACAACATATATTCTTAATAAATTTTTGGGAAGACCACAGGTTATTTTGAATAAGTCCATCCTTTAAGAGTTATCTGTTTCTTTCTTATATGAGTTTGATCCATCTCCTCACATTCTAACGACCGAGTGACCATCCACATCCATGAAAACATACGACTGAATACCTTGAAAGAAATATGCGTTGTTGTTACTGATTGATGTCACAGCGTTCGATTCCAATTGCTTGTCTTCTTTGAAGTTATTACATTGTTATTTTATTGTTTTGGTGATGATTCGTTAAACGTTCAATTAAGTTGCCAGTTATAAATTGATCTTCTATGACGTAAAACAATGAATGGAATAAAATTTCATGCTGGCTCTATTTCTAATTCAATTTAAATTTCTAATTTTTTTATACAGGATATAAAACCTTTAACGATTTGCAAAAGTGAATAACTGTTATTAATGTTTATCTTGTAAAGAAAAAGATAATAAATAACAAAAATAATAAAATTAAAAACATACTCTATTTACATACAAACAAAAAAAACCTAAATCCCATAGTGTTCCTTGTGTAAAACCTTAAAATCCTCAATACCTAAAGTTGCACGAATTTTTAATGGCAACTCATTAAAAATTTTGCACCCTCCAAATAAAATCTTCCTCTGGCAACTTCCAGTTTTATTTTAGGTAAAACGATTAGATTAGAATTGTTTCTCGTGCTTGATTTTGATAATTTGAAATTGTCTTTAAACATAATTTTGGTATCTAGGATAAAAATTGGATGTTTTTTTCAGCATATTCTTAATTTTTGACCTACTTTCAGCCGAATATTTCAATATAGTATATCCTCATGAAAAAACGCGTGTAATACTATGACAAAATTACACAAAAGTCTCAATATCGCATTTAGCCCTTAGGTAAAGGAATACATATTTTCAAATAATTTTGAATTGAAGAGGGAGCTGGAAATTTATTTTTATCCACTCATGTTGAGGCTGTTACATTTTTATGTCTTTCTTGAATTTCAAGTTGCATGAACCTTAATATTCTTAAAAACTAGTATCTTGTAAATAAGTGCATTGTTTCTCTAATAATCTTGAAAATTCTGAACTTTATGGACTCAGAGGAAGCCATAGATGTAAGAGCTTTGTTATGTCTTGAGACGTAAACATTTTCTGAGCTACGTTTTGAGAGATACTTCTCCCATCATCAGGCTATTGAAAAGACTAGGTACGGCTGTTTTCATACCTTGGTAGTCTGGATCTACGTGTAGACGGGGATTGAGTTGTTCCGAGGAATGGAGCCATACCTATGTTGTGTTTGTTTTGTTTGTTGTATTTTTTTCTTTAGTGCTGGAAGCCATATTTCTGGAAGGGTGTAGGATATATTGTTGATGTGATGTAAGGAATGTATTGTTTCTTTTATTTTCCTTGTTGTTGTGTTCATTTCCTTGTCTAAAATCCTTTCATTTTCCCATTCAAAGGTTTGATCTTGTGTCCAACAGTGTTCGGCTTTTTCATGATTCTTGGTGTCACCTTTTTGAATCGCTCTCCTGTTCTTTTTCCCTTTGACCCAAGGAATGTGCAGTACTCGTCATGCATAAACTGACGTCATGTACAAAACTTTCTCAGTGAAGCATAATTCCAGCAAATTTAATGAATTTGACAATTCGTGAATGGCAGGAGTGTTCTGACTTTGATTACCAACTTGCGTTTTTCTAACCTATATACAGGTATCAAAATCCATAATACAGGATTTTTTTCTTCATAATGTCTGTAGTATTGTGTAGCAAAACCACTTGTTTAATTTAAAGGATAAATAGAATAAAATAAAACATTTGTGCAGTATATATGTGTTCACTCATTAATTAATAATTGATAAAAAATCTTACCACAAATATGAAATTCACGACAGATAAAATGAAGATTGTACAAGAAGAAGGTTACTTTCAGAATATCATTAAAGTTACATACACTCCAATGAAACAAATGACAGACAGTGGTTAGCTTATAAAGAAAAAAACCTGCATTATGGATTTGGATAACTGACTGTAGGTTTAAAAAAACGTAAGTTGGTAATCAAAGTCATACAAAGTGTCATATTTATTAAATTTGCTGGAATTATGCTTCACTGAGAAAGTTTTGTACATGAGGCCAGCTTATGTATGATGAGTTAATCATTTCATTTTTCTATGGTCTGTTGAGATGCAGATATTAAAATTTTATTTTCTTTGCATAGTCTGTTATTATTAGATATATTCTCTCCACCGTGCTTTACAGCCCATTTCTTACTGTCCTCTGTCTGTAGGAAAAAACACAGTTTATTATTTTCTCTTTTATATGAAAGAGTTATTCTTTTACTTTGTAGTTTAAAGTGCAGAAATTGATCAGAAATGTAAAATGTTGTATTGCAAGAAGACATTATAGCAATACTATTACATTTCTATCGTCAGTAGGGTATTTTTATGACACCAGACTAGAAAATCGAAAAGTGAAGTAAAACATTAAAATCAAGGGGTAAAGGGAAAAATAATAGTTCTTCTATTTAAAAATTATTTCAACAGAAATTATTTTTATTATTATTTTTATTATTATTATTATTATTGATTGTAGTGCTCTTTACTTCCTCAGCCCTTTTCCCCACCTTGCAGAAAAGCTTCCATCAGAGGAACCAACACTAAAAGTCAAATTTTAACTCATGGTAACGATGGATAACACCCAAACCGAACAGTGAGCTAGCAACCATACAGTAGACTCCCTGAAGACAAAAAAGAGGACAAAAGTGGCATATCGAAATGTTCAGACATTGTATCAGACAGGGAAGTTGACCCAGGCAGTGAAAGAGCTCGATGCGTACGGATTAAACGTTTTAGGAATTAGTTAAGCAAGATAGATAGGAGATAGAGAGAGGACGCTAGCATCTAACCACACAAAACTGTATTCAGGAAGACCAGAACAGCACCACACAGAGGGAGAGGTCCTGATCGTTAGCAGCAAGATGGAAAAGGTTTTGTTAGAGTGGCAGCCAGTGGAACCTTGACTTATGAAGGCCAGATTCAAGACTAAATACACCAACTTAAGTGTTATAGTTTGCTCTGCTCTAGCCAGAGATGCAGAGGAGAATGACAAAAACATTATCGACTGAGAACTTAAAGCTGCAACACATGAAGTCAAGTTGCACGACACCCCGCTAGTCAAGGAGACATGAATGCAAATGTTGGCGATGTGAACAGAGAAAGAGAGCGTTTCATGGAGAGACAGGGTTGTGGAGACATCAACAACAATGAAGAACGCAAATGTGACTTCTTTGAGAAAATGACCTAGTGATTGGAGGAATATACACCGTAGCAATGATATATATATATATCCGTTAGACAACGTGGATTTGTCCAGATGGTGCAACCAAGAACCAGATAGACCACATCCATAACTTAAAAATTGTTTTTTCGGGTAACTTTAAATGTTGTCGCACTATTGAAACTAGCCCCACGACAACTTTTGTCTCGGTAATAGTACTATTTAATGAAATCTTGTAAGGCTCTAACCCGGGTTTGATTCTTCTACGACACCTGGACCTATCAGCAACCTATGCATCAGATCAATAAAAACTTCGAGCCAGTTTCTGTTGAACCCCGTACAGCAGTTTCAAATTAAGCAACGAAACGTATGGCAAAGCATTACAGAAACCTTCAAGAAAAGTGGAGATACATACTACTGGCCCATTTATGATACTACTTAAGGCAAAGCGTTTTGCTCAATTTGCAAAGACCCAACTCCACAGAATAAAATGTTCCCATAAATTCAGAAGCAACGAGAAGTCATATGGTCAAAATGACTCCTGCAACTGGAAGACAGCGAAAACAGATGATATATGAAAGTCAGATATACACCAGTTAGCAATGCTATTCCTTGCAAGTATTCGAAAAGAAACAGTGATTGAGTTGTCCAATAAAGAGAAAGCAGATGATATGAAAGGGAACAGAGTTGCCTTTTAAACTTTTTTACGAGAACGAGGTGTATTCCCTGCTTGGAGATACGGGAAAATGAGGCAAACAAATTCCAATTTCATGACTTTATTAGAAAACAGAATGAATTACGTCAGTCACCTGAAATTTTGGTTGGAAAAAAAAGGAAAAATGCAAATGGTTGTCTCCTACAATAACAAAGAAATTCTGTTTTACTTAAGTCATGCTTTATTACGTAAGCTCAAAGATCAAGTAAAGGGTGAATCACACTATAGCATATCTCTTCATGAAACCTTTAATATTCCATGCAAAGAGCAAATAACCACATCTTTTCGTAGTATTGAAGAGGATTTGACAATAACTGAACGGTTCTTGGGATTTTATGAAGCTTCTTCAACTGAAAGTGACGTACTTTATGATGTCATCAAAAATGCTCTTTTGAGATTTGAGTTTTCAATAAATAAATGCAGAGGTCAGTGTTAGGACCGGAAATATTGGTGCTGCCAATACTTTCGGTCATGTAGTTGGTTTGCGCAAAAGGAATAATAAGAAAGAAAGCCATGGTATATGTGTTCACTGCAGAGGTCATAATGGTGAATCATGCTGTACAAAATATATGGAGCTGATACACAATTTATTATCACACATTCGTACATCACCAAAAAGAATATCTTTGTTCGATCAGTTTGACGATTCATCTAGCAAAGATAAGATAAAGTCATTCAAATCATTTTGCCCGAGTTGCTGAATGATGAGATTAGTCTTACTTCAAGCAATAACAAGCAATTACAGGAAAACCATAGAGTGGCTTTAATATGTGAAACAGCACGGGAAAGACAGATGCTAGAGTAAAGGCAAGTGGTTTATAGGATTCCATGAGAAAGTGTAATTGTTTTTTCTTAATCCAGACTTTCAGAATGGTTTTCACTATCGCTAAGGGTGAAAGCAGTAGTTTGTTACGCACTTAATTTTCCTTCAGGAAATCTTAAAAACTGTAATATAGACCAATAAGGCAGTTCCAAATCCAGATCTCAAAAACGATTTGACAGCATCTTGCAAATCTTGGGGGGTTTTTTGTTTTAACGTCATTTTTCCAAGTAACTGGGCTCAGGCAATGCCCTTCAGAGGGACTTGGTTTTGGCAGTGAGGAATTTCTTGGCCGGGTGTACTTTCTGAGACGAACCAATTTTCCTTTGAAAAGTTCCAAAGTCTTTCCACCCCCTTGGGAAATTGAACCCGGAACCTCTTGGTTACGGTGCAACTGCACTAACCATTAAGCTAGGGCTCCCTTCATCTTGCAAGATGCATTCAGATGCTGTCAAAAAAGCAATAGAGTAAAATAATGCCACACAAGAAAATGACCTTTCAGAATATTGTTATCTAGACAGTAAAAAAGGTCCCAAAAGAATTGATGAGAAAGCAGAGAAGTCATATTTCCCGAAAAATGTGACAAAAACAAACAAAACATTTGGTTTACTAGATCGTGGACTGCTAAAATACCGGGACGTCCAACAATTATTACGGCAAAATCAGATAAGCGTTAAAATTTTAGCTTTGGTCCATCATTCAATGTGTTAAAAACGTTGTTTACTGCTTTCTTTATCACCTCCAGTTAGACCATACTTCCCAAGGTATTAAGGCACAGTATTGGAACAGGAAAGAACGAGTAACCCCCTTAAACCCTTGTAACTATTCCTACTTCTGAGATAGAGAGTTATCGCTTCAGGCATATCGTCATGTGAATATGAACAGTAGTGAACTGATAAGATTTGTTTGCCTGTGAAAGTCACTTTTCGTCTTTTATTCGCATCATCAACCTCCTCCGCCAAACTCAAAACTGAGGTCCACATGAGCGCAGCTCATTTTAAACGGCAAGTATCGTATTTTCCAGGCAATTAAGAATCAGATTAACTTGTGAAAAACGAGAGAGTGTGTTTCTAAATTCAGACATGATATCTCGTCTTACTATCTTGTTGTGACCACGATAAGCTTCAACATTATAATCATCATTTATTAACAAGGAAAATTTAAACTCTGGAGGAAAATCATCATTTAAGGTGAAAAGCTTTAGATTTTTAAATGTTGAAGTACTGAGAGAAAACTTGCTACAATAATTGACCCAATCATCAAATTTGACAATAGCATACTTGTTGACGGCATTTTCCCTTATTGTTGTGCACGACCTTCTCCTGTCACATTCCGCTTTGGGGGCTCACGTAGTGTTTGTGGAGTTGTCTGAGTGAAGAGTGATAAATTCTGACTTCCAAAGATTGAAGGTGGCTCGACCGGCACTTTGGGTCCACCGCCCTGAGCTTTGGCTTTAAAATCTTGCAGGAAATGTTTATGATACACAAATAACATAACTTTTAAATCTGCTATTCTTTTCATTGGGGAAATACAATTTGCTGGGCGAAGACAATGCCCAAAATTTTTGTTCCTCAAGATCGCATGAAAAGCGATCAACAATTCCACCTTCAAAATGATGTTTTTTTTGTTGCACGAAAACTAGATATAGCATTTTACAACATTTATTCGGCATCATCAATGTGCAATTCGGCATCACCAAAGTATGGTAATACAGGAAAACGTTTGCAAAGATTATGCTTATGGCAAGAAACTGGTTCTTTATCATGCTTTTTGAAAGAGTTGCTTTTAAGTCATTTGCCCTTGAGAGTTTTTTTTATTCAACCAGTGTCAAGCTGGACACCGAAAGAGTCTTTTTTTTAGACTCAGATGCTTGAAAACTTGTAAATGAGCCAGAAACGATTGACTGCAATTAAATGATGAATGTACAAAAAGAAACCGAAAAAGATATCAAACTTGATTTTCTCATAAATGAATTCATTTTAGGAGCACCTGTACGAAAAAGTACCTCTTTCAAATTGTTTAATTGTAATTTATTAGGGCGCGTTTGAATCATCTTATCTGTTCTCCTTGGTATTAAAAATCGATTCATTAGCATGTCTACAAGAAAGATGGGAGATTATTTCATATAACATCCTAATTGTTTCTGACTCCCCCTTATAAAGCGTAATTATACACCTGTGTGTGTATATATATATATATATATATATCATAAATCTATAAATGAATAGGTAGATATACAAGTAATTGCCTTAGAACAGAGACTGTTACTTGAAACAATACAAAACTAAATTAAACTTTTACCTAAGTTTAAGAAGGAAAAGATAAAAGAAAGTAAGTTCCGATTAGGTTTTAACTGTCAAAGAGCTTTACTCTTAAGAATTATCTTTCTACACGATGATCGTTTAACATTAACTTATCCTTGTGTAAGCTTCTCCTAATCTTCTTATATGATAAAGAGTCTCTCCTCTGATTCAAAATTCTTATTTTATGTTTGTAGTCACAAAGACATTCATTCGAGTCAGTTTGCTTAAAAGAATATATATTGTGTGTTGCAAACGTGTTTAAAATAACGAATATCTTTTTCCAAGTTGACCAACGTGTGATGGAGATAACAAAATGAATGAGGTAAGATCATGTCATTGTGATGTAAAATTTGATTTTGTTTTTAGGGCCTTATAAATTAAGCATATTCTTATTTATCACTTAATTTATTTTTTATTTTTCATCAAGTTTCCTTCCAAAAAGGTTGACCGTTTGTATCGTACTAGAGGGTACCTTACGTCTAAAGCTATTTTGTATTAAACTACCATCCGTCCTTGCATGGAGTACTGTTATCGCATCTGGGCAGATGCTCCCTCGCCTCATCTTAAAGTTTTTGATAGAGTTCAAAGACATCTTTGTAACTTAAAAGGTCCAGGTCTTGTTGCTGCTCTTTAACCTTTGATTCATCAACGAAATATGGGTTGTGTTAGTCCTTTCCATAGCTATTATCAGGAAACCGTTCTAATGAACTTTCCCTGCAGGTGCCAACTCCAATTTTTCGCATCCCATGTGACTTATTTTCCTCAACACCTTCACCCTAATGCAGTTGTTGCTTCTCGTCGTAATAAATCTTTTTATGAACATTGTCTCTTCCCAAGGAGAGCCAGATCAGGGAAATCTTTGGCTTCTGAGTGCTTTCCTTCATCATTTGGCTTGATTGTGTTTAAGCTAAAGGTCAACTCTTACCTCTTGCTCTAACCTTTATACGTTTTTTTTTCTTCTTCATAGTTCCATGCACTTAGTCGATTTATGCCTTGTATGCTTCTGAACCAGGAAAAACAATATGTTAATGATTAACATTGACAACGTTAAAAAGTAATAACAATCATTAATATCAATTATTTAAATCATGTAATTCTTTCAATTTTTCAATTTCTGCAGAAAAAAATTTTGGCGTATCGATGGACCAATTGGGACGTAAAAGAAGGATCATTTACTATTGTATAAATTGGGAATGATCATTCACAATTTTCCATGTAATTTTTTTATATATGATAATATGATGTACAAATGTTTTGACAGATAATTTACGTTTTATTTAACATTTGCTTGTATACGATCAATCTGGAAACAGGAGCTGATATGCCACCTTAGGCTTTATGGAAAATTAGGCAATTCATCCTGACTTCATTTCAAATTTGAAACCAGATTTGAAAATTTCTGAGATAAACAGATGGTGTAGCAATGGGAATGCCAACCTCTTTTGTTATTCCTGAAGTTTATGTCCAGGCTTATAAAAGTAAGACATTAAAAATGGCATTAAATCCAGCGGAAAGGTTTTTATGATCAGTTGTTGATTACCAGCGGAGGAAATCATTTATGAAAATATCAATAACCTGAACAACAATATGAAGCATACTATAAGGTTATGAATGTATCTCTCTCATTTTTGACGTACAGATAAGGTAAAACAAGCACAGAAGTATGCATTATTTCCTCGATTAGGCGCCCAACCTTGATTAAGCACCCTTATTTTCCATTTTTCTTAACATTGATTTTTATGACTGTATATAGTAAATGAAATGATTTAGTATGGCATTTATTCTTATTCTCGTTTCCCTCGAATAAGTGTCAGCCTTCGAAGGGCGATTTTTTAATAAGGATTCCTTATTCGATGTAATTCAACATGATTATTGATCCGTATCAATGCTCAACCATGAATATCAATACTTAATATTCACTGAAACTAAATGAATAGTTACGTCTTGTTGAAAACTGAGACATGAAAAGTAAGCAAAATTGTTTCCATAATTAGAAATTTGCTGACAGTTTTGAGAGGGAAAACAAATCGGTAATCGATCGTAAACGAAAACGGAGTGCACGTAATTAAAGTAGTAAAATAGAAAATACAATTTTCAAAGAGTTCTTTAAATTTGAGCACTTTATAAATCCATACTAAGCCAGTTATCTTTTTTACATAGAATTTGGTCTGGATACGCGTTTGTAGGGCGTGAATGAATGTCGTTTTCTCCGATTTTAAACGTAATCGTGCATGCGGAATTGGTTATATAAACTGAAAAATGCAGAAAAATCAGTGATTTCGAGTATGAGGGGTCAGCTAGAACATTTGTGATTTAGGCGTGTCAGTGAAAAAAAAAAGGGGGGGGGGTAAGAGTCTAGAAAGTAAAGACGTAACACCTAAAATAATTTCGTTGAAAAATGGTAAAAATTTTTAAAAAACCAAATCGTTTATGAATTTCTAAAATCGTCAATGCTATAATATTATAAAGTTGTGTACTATTTATATGATCTTAGATAGATATATAATCTTCGAAAAATATAAAGAGAAACTTAACCAGGAAAGGCATAAAAATGTCAAAGACCGCTGGAAAGGTTCAACACTCTAACAAGAATATCAGACAACAAATATATCAAAAATACATACGAAATAAAAAATAAGATAAAAAAAATTAAAAATTAAATAAAAATTAAATAAATACAACAAAAATATCTGCTCTTTTACTGTAAGGAAGATGTTAACAATATTTCTCAAACAAAAGCTAAAAATCAAATAAAGAAATTGCAGGCTGAAATGTTCCCACCAACTCGGATGATTGAATTGTTACAAACTCGGTAACAATTCAATTAAATTTCGGGAGGTATTGCTTTCTTAAAGCAATACCTCCCGAAAGTAAGCCACTCGTCTGCCATTGGATCAATCACACAAGAAACCATATCATACCATATCATATTATTATGATTGTTCTTGTCTTTCTTAATTTTTGAGCAGTTGCTATTTAGCCGTCAGACGGCTGGACATCTCGAATCCCATTCTACCGTCATTGACGAACGATGGCTAATTTGTACCGGATTTCATCTGGCAGAATACTGGAAACCCAATTGTTTCTAGATGTAAGAGCTTTATCATGTCATGAGTCGTAAGCTTTTTCCGAGCTACTTCTTCTACCGTCAAGCCTGACGATGGGAGAAGTATCTCTCGAACCGTAGCTCGTCACATTTTAAACAGATGGTTCGAATACATAGAGGAACTTTATCATGATGAAAGAGGTCCACCACGCGAAATCCAAAACACAGATGGTCTTGTGGTACTAGAAGAGGAGGTATGCAGAGCCTTCAAGAAAATGAAAAACGGAAAGGCAGCAGGTCCTGACAGCATTCCATTTGAACTTATTGCTGCCTAAGATGAATTGGGTGTGAAAGCTGTCACAAAGCTACTAAACAGTATATATGAAACAGGCACTACCCCAGAAGACATGAAGAAATCAGTTTACATCGCGCTTCCCAAGAATCCAGGTACAACGGACTACGATCAGCACCGTACAATCAGCTTAATGACCCATCTAACCAAAGTTTTCTTGCGTGTTCTCATGAACAGAATGAGGCACAAAATACTACCAGAAATATCTGAAGTAAAGTTTGGTTTCATGGCCGATAAGGGTACAAAAATGCAAACTTTGCCTTGAAAACTGTCATAGACAGGTCCGTAGAGTGCAGAAATATCTATACCTGTGCTTCATAGACTATTCCAGGGCATTCGACAAGGTGCGACACACTGATTTGTTCAACATTTTAACTGGGCTTAACATTGACGGAAAAGACCTTAGGACTAGTCCTCAGAAACCTTTATTGGGAACAGGAAGCAGCCATCAGAGTTGACAATGACTATAGCGACTACAGACCAATACGCAGAGGAGTGAGACAGGGATGCGTTTTTTCGCCAGACCTATTCAATATTTATAGCGAAATTATTTTACGCAATATTAAAAATCAAGAGCGTATCAGTATGGGTGGACACAACTTCAACAATTTGAGATATGCAGACGACACTGTCCTTATTGGAGACTCCGAAGACAAACTGCAACGAATACTATCAACAGTAGCAGATGAAAGCAATAAAAAAGGATTGTAACTCAATGCAAAGAAAACTGAATGCATGGGTATCTCGAAAAAATCGGTAATCCCAAAGTGCAACATCAAGTGTAAAGGAGAGAACATTAAACAAATGGATAAATTTAATTATCTGGGTTGCATCATCACACCTGGTGGTAGGAGTGATACAGAAATCAAGAAAAGGATCGCAATGGCAAAATCCTTCTTTGAACAACAACATGAAGAGTACCTGTATATTTATAAGCAGAAACATAAAACTGAACACTAAAATCAGGATCTTGAAGACTTACATATGGTCAATTTTGCTCTATGGTTGCGAATGTTGGACACTTACAGAGGTGATAGAACGTCGTTTGGAAGCAGCGGAGATATGGTTTATCAGACGAATTTTAAGGGTCTCATGGGACAGAAAGAAAAACAAATGAAGCGGTTGTGCGTATGGCAAATTACAGCAGATTACTTATCAATACGACCCATGACAGGCAATTAAAGTTCTTTGGACATGTAATGCGAGCTGATGGGATCGAAAGAAGCTTAATGCTAGGACAAAATTATAGGGAAAAAGAACGAAAGAAAGAAAGAAAGATTGTTTTCATAACTGGGGGTAGTCATTCTTGTCATTTCTGCCACGCTTGTCATCCCTGCCACACTGCACATGAAAATTAACCAAAAGCACGAAACCCTGTAAAAACTGTAATCAAAACAATAAAAATAAACAATCATAGAAATTGTGGATAACATCTTCTCGTTCCGAATAAATTCTTACCTTGGAAGCTCGTTTTCTTGCAAGATTTTGAGGTCAACCTTAGGAGTTCAAGAGTAACTCAGTTCAAACGATGCTGCCCCCGTTTTTTTAACAGAAATATTACGATCTCGAGGGTTTGACGCAGCTTTCATTTCTGCTACGCTGGTCATTCCTGTCACACTGCAGCCATAAACTTGATTGAATAGGTGCGAACAGCTTCTGTCATCACCAATAAGTTAATTAGTTTACCTTGAAGTTTCTGCACCATTGGATACCCAGTCCTGCATTCACGTGCCTGTTTCACTCAAATTTCAAAATAAACTCTCAGGGGTATTTTTAAATTTGGTGTTCAGGGTAAAGAATAATACAGTGCATAAAGGCTTCGTTGGTCGTCACTGCAACCTCATGTGATCTTGATTGTGTTTGTCCATGTGAGTTTAACTCAAAAGAGCCACGAGAATGGTGTGTGAGTTTAAAATTTTCAAACTAAACATGCCTGAACACACTTAAAATCACAGAAGAAATGTTAAAACCCGGGCTCATTCTGTCCATACATTTATCACTGTCTTCATTAATCATACGCAGATCACGTTTACGGAAGTTGTGATCAATTTTACGCCATCTTCCAGTTTCAACCGAAAGTTTGTGGTTTGTTGTCTCAAACTTGCACAACGGATGAATTAACTGGGTTCGGCAACTTGATGAAATGTTATTCCATGTCATGTTTTCCTTTCTTCAGAATATACATTTTCCCCATTCATGAGGATTCCAGTTCACAATTACATTGCTGTAAAAATTGGTCTTTAAGAATACCTTTGATTACTTTAATTATAGATGTACATCCTGGAAAATACTGTAACTTCCACACGAATGATGTCCCGGTCTTATCTAGTGTTAGCTTAATTGTGTTATTTCATTTGATGTTTGTACCATTAATAAATTGTTGATAAAGGCTGAGGTATGTTTGAGTCTTTCAGCTTCACTTCTTTCATTTAACCCATATTTCCTTGAATTTTGACTTTTTTTTGAAGGATTATTTATTGGTATTCTCCAAACTTTTAGTGACAGTGTCGTATCTTGCTTGTGATGGCCCTTGATGGCCCTTGAATGGCCCTTGAATGGCCCTTGAATGGCCCTTGAATGGCCCTTGATCAAGATGATTTGGGAGTAAACTGACTCGATTTTCGGTTTCAACATTGTAGTGCTGCTGTAACTCGACAATATGTGCTAAAGCTTGAAAATTTCTCGCAACATTTGTGGCTTTTTTTTTTTTGACGTAATTTCGGGCGGATTTTTAAATGTGCAGTTGCTACCCTATAGTCTTAATCTATTTCTCTTGTGAAGTAGGGTCCACAGTCTTTAAGAGAGTTTCTCCATTTTCTCCTCATCATGCTGTGATATCTGTGCTTTGTTGACCCCATTTTAGTGTTTCCACGTCCAGAAGTCTCCTGTTTTGTGTAGTAGGTGATGGAATGCTAGCAAGAGCAAACCTAAAGGCCCTCCTTCATTGATGACATAAGAATAGAGGTTCAAATTATCAACCCATAATCTAAGTAAGAAATTTGATATTACGTCACAGCTACACAGAAGCAAAGGTTGAAATTCAGCTTCGACTATGCTCCATTCGTCAGAGCAAAGACACTTGTACTTGTAAAGAAAACCTGATTAATTGTATCTCTCAGGTCACTAAAGATAGTGATTAGGTCATAAACATGCCACTGCAATGTAATCCACAAATAAAAGTAATACATCTCTATGCTCAGACCAAAAATGCAGATGCAATAGTGAAGGACCTGTTCTACAATCCGTTTAATGATGCTACATCTAATACTCCAAACCACGACTTTGTTGTTATTCTTAGAGACTTTATGCACATATTGAAAAGGATTCGCATGAAAAGCTCCCCACAATCCGTTGGAAGACACACTTTTTTTCTTGACAGAAATCTTTGAATGAGGGTTTAACAATGGTTGTGCGAAGGTTGGTTGTGATCGTGTAAAAGTAGTAATCGTTAATTTTCCAACATCGATCAATTGGACCTCAAAGTTTTGCCAGGTTATACTACTTGATATTCAGTCCCATGCATAGATTTAACTTACAGATGGCCGAGGCTTACCACAATTACTTTCCCCTGGGTGACCATTCCCAGCGTGTGCATCCACTGGTAGATATCATGGACGCACTGTGCATAGAATCACCCATATAGTTCTTTACCGAAGGCATTGAACTAGGGAGGCCCTTAAGATAAGTTTCCCATAAACCATATAATTTGGTGTTATCTAATAATCTAATATCTAATAATAATTTCAATTCTAACTTTTTAACAATAGCTGTGTTTTCAAAGTTCAGATTTCAGCACCATATAGTAAAGTTGGTTTAACCAGATTGTCGCATTATTTGATTTTTAAATCAATGAACATATCATTTGTTTTCTATAGAATGAATCTCATCGCTTTGTTAGCCTGCACTTTTCTATATTTCTTCTTCTTCTTCTTGTGTCCTATCCTATGACATTGGCGACCAGTTTATGCCAATCGTTCCTGCTTTCTGTGCATCGAATGACTTCAATCGCTGACATCCCACTCCATTCTGCAATTCTTTGGAGAAATGTAAAACTTTGTCTTCCTATTGCTCTTTTTCCTGCTATCTTGCCGGTAAGTGTCAGCTTTTCCATACCGTCTTTTCTCATGCAATGTCCAAGGAACTGTAATTGCTTTTTCTTAATTGTTTTCATCAGCCTCTTTTGTGTGTCTGCTTTAACTAAAATTTCTTCATTCGTTGTATGACTTTCCCATCGTACTCTCATTATTCTCCGCAGAAACCATATCTCTGCTGCATCGATTCTCTTTTCCATTTCTTTAGAAACAGTCTATGTCTCACTTCCATATTTAGGACCGGCAACACGTAACATTCCAGTACCCTTAGTCTTGTTGATATGGTAATTTTTGGGTTGCACAAGATTTCCTTTAGTTTTGAAAAGGTCTCTCTTGACATTGGAATTCTTCTTTTGATCTCCCTGTCGCATCTACCGTCTGATGTGATCAAGCTTCCCAAATAACTAAACTAGTTCACTTGCTTAATTTTTGTGTTATGAACCCAAATGTTACAGAATGGAATGTCCTTCTCTTTGGTTACTATCATGCACTCTGTCTTATTTGTGTTGACATGTAAGCCCATTTTTGCACTTTCTAAGACTACCTTATCTACTAATTCTTGAAGTTGTTCTACCGATGTGGCTACCAGAACTGTGTCATCTGCATAGCGGAGGTTATTAATATTTTCCCCTCCTACAATAAGCCCTGGCATATCTTCTAATTCCCTTAATATTCTTTCACTATAGAGGTTGAATAGGTTGAATAGTTCTAATAATTCTATATTTAATTGCTGCTAAAAACCTACCATTATTTTGAAAGTAACTCCCAAGTTTCATTTTCATAAATATCAATTAATTTCTATTTTTTTTTAAATAATTTTTTTAGTTTTTTGTGGGTTGTCTTTCAGCTTCCACAATCTTCTATATTTTCTAAGTTACTCAATGAAGTTAGTAAATCTTTTTTTGATCTCTCAAGTATAACTGTATCATTGGCGTATTGCAAGACTAGTAATTTAAGGCCGTTTTCTTGAGAGATATTTGAGGTGACATAGTCTGTTCCTTCCTTTCCTAAGTTACAAAATGCAGTTTCTGGATCGTTTAGAAAAAACATAAAGAAATGGTGAGAGGTTTTCTCCTTGTCTTATTCCAGTTGAGTTTCACATTTTTCTCAACAAGAAACTTGATTCCACGGTATATATTTCTAATTGTAGACAAACACTTCTCTTTGATATCATGATTTACTAAATTTAACCCAAAACCTTTTCTCCGTACCATATCAAAGTATTTCTGATAGTCAGTAGAAGCAAAATACAGTTTTCCCCGTGCTTGCAAAATAACACAGGGAAACAATTTTTTGGGACTCTCATGTTTTCTTTAAAAATAAAAGTGTTTCTGAACCAATTTTTCGTGCTGAATCCAAAAATGATATCCATTTGTTCCCATCACGTCTAGTTTTTCTGCCCATGCTACACCTAGTTTTCATAAAAAACTCTGCTTTAGCATTGGGAAAAACTTTCTTCTGGTCATGCGATGTCCTTTCAAACCAATAAAGAGGGCTAAAATGTGATTGTTGCAATTCTTCTTCATCTAATTGATGCTGATATTCTGATTGAATCACAATTGACCTCTGGATTTCTTTGATTCCTTGTT
>RDPX01000042.1:1515019-1550788 GCA_003991215.1 Morbakka virulenta
GAAGGAACAGCAATATCAGGGCAGATGGGATGTAAATATGATGGCTGATTACTGCTGGTCTATTAAGAGAGACTGCCCAGACATCAATCACAGAAGGAAGTCAAGGAAGAGGAAATTTCTTCCTTAGTTAACTGCAGAAAAACTTTTTGTAAGTATTTTGTTTTCTCTTGTTCATTTTTCCTCTCGTTTGGTTTGCTTGAATTTATTTGCATACTCTTTCATATGACAACAAGATCAGGCGCCAACTTTGCCTTAATTTTATCCTATTCTGTACGGTGCATTTTTGGTCAGCGAATATATGGGCACGGATTCTGCCCCCTAAAATCTTAGGATCTATTCTAGCTCCAGTCTTGAAACTTGGTAAGGTGGCAGAAGAACAATGCTCCAAAGAAATTAAAATACAAATTTTTGGTGATGATGTCATCAGACGATCGGTGACATCATCATCATATTTATTGGCCATTGAAATTTGGCGATTTTGGCCAAACTATTTAAATCGCAGAACGAAATTGAACCAACTTTTTGTACAGAATGGCCCTTTAATGAATCTGATCACTTTTTTAAATGCATTTTTCAATGAATGATGAAAAAGAATGATTCCATCAATTTCACAGTCAAAAAAATCACATGTTGGCCGAGTGGCAACTTTGACCAGTAACAAAACGGCCATAAACTTGGACTGGGTCATCACATACGCTTGAAAATTGCAGTAAAACTGTAAAAATATGCCTCAATAGTGTCAAAAAGCTTTGAGTTCACAGCTGGTTCCATATGGAAAATATAATATATATAAACGAAATAGGGTTGAGTAAAAAAAAGGAATCTATTCCGCAAAAACTAGACGTGGTGGGAACAAATGGATATCATTTTTGGATTCAGCACGAAAAATTGGTCCAGAAACACTTTTATTTTTAAAGAAAACATGAGAGTCCCAAAAAATTGTTGCCCTGTGTAATCAGTAATCCTACAGAACTTAAAAATGTGATCAATTGTTGAATATCAAAACCTAAAACCTGCTTGACTTTCTATCAATTGTAAACAATCAATTGGTATTTTTGCTTTTAATATTGAAAGTGCTTTTATTGTGAATGTTTCAGAAAGCATTTTTATAGTCTTGAATATGCTTTAAACAGTGTTTACTATACGGTTAAAAACCGAGATTTAACAAGCAGCATAAACCTTTAGTGACAACAAAAACCTGAAATACCTTTCTTTTCTATCTCGGTGTATACCGATATTTTCTTTATATATAAATGTTGGCTTTTGACTTCTTTTTCGTTCTATGGGAAAACATTCCTACCCTTGATTTCTTTGGTATGTAAGTCATTTAAGTTATAACTCTGTGGGACTGTGCAAATAGGCTTAAATATATGAATGAATGTTTTAACAATGTTATGGTTATATTTTCACCATTGTATTGATTTACACACAAATCAAATAACACAAAGAAAAATTGCTGATATCATTAACGTAGATCATTGTTCTTTAATTGTAAGACCTCCGATTTTTTTTTCAGTTTACTGCGGTTTTCTTTTAATCAAATCAGAAAAACCGACGATTATCACCTAATTTCTGATCCCAGGAAACATTTCATTTCATTAGCTTTTGTGAGTGAAACTAATTTTGTTGACCACAAGTGTATGTGTTCCTTTTGTCAAACTCTTTTGCAGTTTATAATCACAACATAACAGGTTTTACCGCAGCTCACTTGAATATTTACTCATGTATTTTTATATGTTCTGAAACTTAGCAGTGTGCAAGGAGCTTCACGCTTTAAAAAAGAGTCTCTATCTATTTATACATATATCTATCTATTTATCTATCTGTTCATTCATCTTTTTATTCATGCATCTTTCCACCAATCCATCTATTTATCTATCGGTCCATCTCCCCCCCCCCCTCTCTCTCTCTCTCTCTCTCTCTCTCNATCTCTCTATCTCTCTCTCTCTCTATCTATCTATCTCTCTATCTATCTCTCCCTCTATCCCTCCATCTATCTATCTATCTATCTATCTATCTATCTATCTATCTATCTATCCATCCATCCATCTATCTGTCTGTCTATCTATCTATCTATCTATCTATCTATCTATCTATCTATCTATCTATCTATCTATCTATCTATCTATCTATCTATCTATCTATCTATCTATCTATCTATCTATCTATCTATCTATTTATCTGCAAGGTAAAAGAGAAAACTCAAAACTTGTGCATAAAACTTCAAGTTTCGTGTCTTACACTCATCAGCTAAACTGGTTAAAAAACGTTACAAAAATCACATAATGTATTTTACAGGTCATTGAGAACTACAATAATAGTTAAAAATAGAACAACAGGACACAATAGGTTGTTAACACTGTTTAAATATGTTAGTCTTGATTTGAAGTAGTTTGAAGTTTAAAAGTTCGCTTTTGTTATGGTAGTTTAAAATTTGAAACTTTTCTTGTGAACAAAGTGAACATGTGCGCCCATTGGTTGTGTAGGTGTTGGCGTGTTTAATTATCGACCATTTCAACTTTGGAGTGGTTTTGTGATTATCTTTCATGTCCCATACTTGAAAACAGTGATGTACTATTTTAGTACTTTTAAACAAAAGAAGTAAACTAATACCAAATGTCGCCACACGAACAAATTCCTCATCGCTGATTCCCCGTCGCGCTTGGCAGGAGCAAGTGGCACGCTGTGGTGGAGAACTGGCAGACACCCGCCACCCGAACAGGAGATGGCGGAGAAAGGTGAGAAAATAAAGATAGTGAGCTCACCATCATTGCAACTACCAGCAATAACAGGGCCATCGCAAAAAAAACCAACAAACGACATAGGTCCCCACTCTATAATAATTCGTCATTCTGGAAACATTATGTTAATTTATGTATAATAAAGTATAAAAAAAGTATAATAAATTATGCTCGAAGAAGATACTGCCTTCATTTACATACGAACAGGCGTACAGAAAAGCAAATGTTCGCTTTGGCCATTTCCAATGATGAATGAATGTGTAGTTATCAGGTATTCAGCTCTTTGCGACCACGACCATTTCAAATTTGTCAAGTTCTGTAAATCTTTGAAAGACTTTGATTATATATTAACCACAATATTTGTCTCGACAGTGATGACCAGAAAACTAAATTTTGTAACAAATGTTGTTATCTTTCAGCTTGATACTTTAGTGTTTTGAGATTTATGTATGTTATTACGCATGCACGAGTTTGACCACCCTGTTGAACAAAGATAGAAAACCATGAAATTCTCTCAAATTTGAATTTCTTTCAATTTGAATCTGCAGCAATCTGTTGTTATGGTGCTTCAGTGACAACATACCTACATTAAAGATACTCTATGGCACTATCATGCCAAGTGATCTACGTACATCCTGAAAGGTGAAGGATACACTAAAGGCAAACTGGTCACAGTGGTCAAAATATTACAACACCTGTGCATTAGAAGACTTGTGTCCAAGTGATTTTAATTACGGTAGGACGAGCAGCAGTTACATTAGTAGCAGTACCAGTGGTAGTAGTAGTAGTAGGAGTAGCAGTAGTAATGGTAGTAGTAGCAGGAATTATGGTAGAAATAGCTGTACTGGCAATAAAAAATTAATTCCTGTAGTGTTATTTTTATCTTTTCCTTTGTTGTTGATATCATTACCAATTGACTGTTTCTCACTGATATCAACTAATGTTCTTGATTGGTATTGTCGAGTTCAAATGGTTGCTTGATTTTCTCGGGTACTGGTAAAATTAAATTTTCTTAAATTTCAAGGAGATTACTAAAGATTCTTGAGGACGTGAGAAAGGTATTAATAAAACTCTTGAAACCCCAGTATTCCAGAAGTTTTTAGAATTTTCTTCAGTCTTTCAGACAAAGGTCTTGTTGTTGTGCCAGGGCTACAGTTGTTACTAAAACAAATTAAATCTTTTAATGTCATTATTATCATCATCATCATTACCATTACGATTTGTAACGTTTCCTAGAGTCTGACTTTGGAGAGTTACCTCCAGTAAACTGAAAGAACAATGTGATTTGAAAAAATCAGTCAATCCAACAACGTTTGGTTTCCATGTGATTCTGAGAATACCAACCAGTTATGGTAGTTTAATATGCCGAGAACACAGTATTCAACTTTCGTACCTGTACAATAAATTAAAGGCACCACTGACATGGGTTTCTTTAACTTTAGTGCAAAGGTAGAAAGTGCTCAAATGAAGTTTTAAGACTTATTTGACGTTGTGTATCCTCATTATTCTGTCCATTGTCTAACTCGTTCCTCCTGCCTGAATAGCTGAAACGGTGGGTGATTATTCGACAGCAGGCAACGTCCAACATCAAGTTCAGCTAAAAATATGATCACAGGGAAGTCCTAGTCTTACAAGGGTTACTTACTTGCCCTGGTCAAGGGAAGACTTGGTAAATTGAATTAAAATTTTATTGAAGCAAACCGGGTGTTTTAGAAGTCGTCTAAGTATCTTCTTCGCGTTACAGTAGTTTAACGTTTTGTAATTTAACAAAAAGAGAGTGAAACACTGTTACATTAAAATGAGATTTCACATGAATTCTGTCTGTAGCTCACAGGATAAAATTTTGGCCATTGGTTCACTGAATCATTGTTGCTCTAAAGATGCCGCTGTTTGTTTTGCCTCTGCTCTGTCAAAATTAATTAAAAACAGTTGATCCCTCTCAAATGGGTCTGATTTTGCCACACAAAGAAATGATTCATGATGTGCTGACCATTCTGGCACCTGTTGGTTGTCTGAGTTCTTAACAAACTTCTTCAGTCTGGCAGAAAACACCACGCAGTGCAGTGCCTTTTATTTTGTGAACAAGATGTGACAAACAAAGACAATTATGAAGAATACAACTGTGTAATATCAGGAGTGAGAGCACAGAGGTGTGTACCTGCTACCCATGATATGGCAACTCTCACAATGTTTGCGTTATATCTTTTGTAATAGCTGTCAATTTTGTATGTCAATGTTTTGCTTAAATTGTAATTGTATGGGCTAGACTGAAGTATTTTTCTGGTTATGAATTGGTTTAGATTGGTCACCATAATTGTTTTTGTCTTTGTAGTTTTTACGACTCAATAGACTCAATAGACGCAATAGACTCAAAAGACTCATACGACTCATTATACCCAATACAACTTGGAGTCCGTAAATTAAAATGAAACTAGTTACTCCTCAACAAACTGATAATTACGCGGTAACTCACAGCGAGCTGTACTGTCAAAATTTCCAAGGAATGGAAAGGTCAAACCGACAAGATAGGTCTCTCAGAAGGGAGAAAACGTAGATGCAAAAAGGTAGAAACAAAAGATCTAACCAAGGCTTTTGACTACACATTCTCGTGAAAGCTTTTAATGAAGCGAAACAAAAGTTAGTGAACAGTCTCTGTAGATACTGATAATGATGACATGACTTTATGGGTTGGGTATGTTATTTTCGCAAGTACGGTATTTTCTTGATACTGGTAATACAAGACCAAAAATAACAGGGAAAACGTGGATTATAGTATTGAACTAATTTTATTTGGTAATATAAGTAAGATTTTTTTCTTGATTCAACCGAATTCCTAAAGAATTTGGTTGAATGGAACAGCTTCAAAATTAAGCGTTTTGTAAATACTAAATTCTACCTTTTTGAATTTGCATAATATAAACTGAACTGTGTGTGTGTGTGTGTGTTTTGTTTTAACGTCATTTCTTCTGAGTACTGGGGCTCAGACGGTGCCCTTCATAGGGACTTGGATTTAGCAGTAAGGAATTTCTTGACCGGATGCCCTTCCTTACACCAACGAATGGCTTTTCTTTTGTGAAGTTCCAAAGTCGCCCGCTCGGGGAATCGAACCCGGAACCACTTGGTTACGGTGCAGTTGCACTAACCATTAAGCCATGGCTTCTCTATAATATAAATTGAAGTGATGTTGATTTATATATATGTGCGTATGAGCTAAAAAGTATGAATGTTCAACTATAAAAAAAAGTCATATTATAATATAAAGTTTGTAAATTGCAGCCACTGTCGAAGCTCTTTGTTCACAGTTTGCACGTCCCTTGAAAGCCAATGGCTCTGCAGTGTAACACGTGCTCTGGTGTTTGCCTTTCCCCACATAAGCACTGGTTGCTCTGTGCTAACCCGATTCTGTACTTGAAGCCTGCATACTTTCCGTGGCCTGACCTCAGTCTGTTAAGCAAAACCCAAGGTGCCCGGGGTAGATCGTGCCCTGGAGGTTCAGTTGACGGCTCTCGTATGTACTGCTTCAATCTACACTCGGTGCTGTTCCACCTCTCCTGCCACTTCTGTGCTGTCAATAGATCCGGAGAGCTGCCGTTTGCGTCACGAGCAATATATTGCATTCTTCTGGATAGAGGACGTCTGGATGCGAGCCTTTGTGGGGCCTGTCTGTGAGCAGTTCCTAAGAGATACAACAGGTGAGATGGACGGTTGAGCGCTCTGGTGTAGGTTTTAAGAATGATTTTTTCTACAACTCTCCTGAGATCAGGTGGCTGAATTCCTGAGAGGATGGGAGAGGGAGGTGTAGAGCGGATACAGCCACTGATGATGCGCATGCTGTCACTAAGGGCAGAGTCTAGATGTTTCACATGCGAGCTAGCACACCAAACAGGAGCACAGCAGTAGAGTAGCAGAGCGATAACGCGGATGTTCGGAGGACATAAAATGAAGCACCCCATCGATTGCTTGCAATGCAACGAAGTAGATTTGATCTGGCGTGAACTTTTTCTGTAATCTTCTGAAGATGCTCTTTGTATGTTAAAGATCGGTCAAATGTTACATCGAGGTACATCGGATTTTGGGGGAATGATATGGTGTTTGTGCCAACTTTAACTTTTAGACTGCGATGAGCTTGCCTGTTTGCTAAATGGAACACGCTTGAAACAGTTTTGCCCGTGTTGAATTTTAATCGCCAGAAATGAAAGTACTGCTTTAGTTCATTTAGATCTTCAGACAGGATCTTTTCAATGCTCTCAAATGTCTTTGCACGGTGCAGAAAAGCTATGTCGTCTGCATATATGTATCTCCTGCTGATGCAGGTAGGGAGGTCAGCTGTATAAATGTTAAATAGCATTGGTGCTAACACTGACCCTTGTGGTACGCCATTGATACGCCGGTGAGGTTTCGATTCCTCATCAGCAAGGTGCAATGTAAATCCACGGTTACTGATAATTTCCATGATCATTCTGACCATTTCTTTGCTAGGAATGCATTGTAGCAGCTTAAGTGTTAGTCCTCGATGCCACACGGTGTCATATGCGGCCGAAAGATCCGCAAGAACAGTTTCCGCCTTTTCCTTGGCAAGATAAGCGGACTCAATGTCCTCCGTAAGAAGGCAAACCTGATCAAGGGTACTTCTTCCTGCTCGCAATCCAGCTTGTTCTGGAGGTAGTTGCGAGTCGACAATGCCTTTAATTCGGTTGTAGATCAGGCGCTCCATGATCTTAAAGCCGATGCAGAGGAGGCTTACCGGCCTGTAGCTAGTAGGCGCGTCTGAAGGTTTCTGAGGCTTCAAAATGGCAACGATCTTTGCTTTACTCTAAATCTTCTGGAGTTTCTTTACTCGAAGGCAGGTGGAGAAGAAAGAGGCTAGCAATTCAATACAGTTATCATGGAGGTGGTTGTAGAATTCAGGGTCAAGGGAGTCAGGGCCGGGACTCTTACCGGATTTCTGGGACTTTGGGGCAGTTCTCAGTTCATTTACTGTAAAGGGGGAATAGGGGTCTTGATCGCGAAAAGGGATGTGCCATGCTTGCTTGACTTTCCTGTTTACGTCTCCAGTGAAAGCCTTGTCAAACTTATGTTTTCCATTGTTGACAAGGCATTTTGCAATAGAGTTAGCTGAGACTGCATTCCTAGTGGTGGCTCGCCTCTTCCTACCAGTCAACCTATTGACCTTTGACCAGGCTTTCCTGCTGGAGTGCTTCATATCAATGCTGGTTACGGCAGAGACCCAAGACTCCCGACGACGATGGTTGATATGGTCTAACAAATTACTAGCTGCTACCTTTTTTTCCTCCAGGGTAGTGACTTGGGCGTGCAAGGTTGCAAGCAAGGTTGTCACACTGGCGATCCCAGCATGGAACAAATCTCTTTCGATGTCCTCTTGGTACGTGTCGCTTTGCAACACTCAGAACTTGTGACTGGAATGCTCGAAAGGAGCGATCAACATCTTCAGAGTTGCCTGGTGGAAGTGTTTATGGCAGAGTAGCAGTAGTTTCTTTTAAATTGGACTAATTCGCTTTGTTAAAATTCCATCTTGGAAGAGGGGTTGTCGGAATGACTTCAATGATAGCAGGATGCGAGATTATTGTGGGGCGATGCTGAGATCGTGGAAAATTATCCCCAATTATGTGACTTGGGTGTGGTAGAATACTTGATGAGTCATGGCTGTTGTTGAGAATACCCAATTCTCTCTGATTCTTTAGTACGAGTGACAGGATCCGATTTTCATTGAGAACGCCTAAAAAGTTAAAAAAGCTGCTTATAATTACACTTCTCTAAAAGGAAATACAAATTTATCCACCAATCAACGAAATACAGAATTCAATACATAAATATAATATTGCCCAATCATAGTTGAGCATTTCCATTACGAATCAAGGTAGTGCCTCGGATTAATACTTGAATACCTTCAGGTATTTCCTGGTGTAGCTTTCGCAAGGAGACCTTGACGTCATGACATGAAATACTTCATCTGAAGGAAATAGCACTTAGCAAAATTTGCTTCCTAACTGGGCATGCACTGGGAATGCTGGAAAACTCATCAGCTGTTGAATGACAGATCAGGATTGGTGAAAGTATTCCAAATTGCAGAATGAAATATTTTGGGTAGCTTGTGGTCGTAGAGGAGCTTGAGATCAGCATGGGATGATCATTGAGTGAGTTCCTCGCCATCTGAGTCGCTATTTCGATAGCCCCATGATGTGTGATGGCAATTAAAATCTCCCGAGTAAATTACGGGGTGATGGAAGACTGGAAGACCGCTAAACATGGCTCTGGGTGGTTTGTACACGTTTACGATACGGATCGAGTCAGAACTTAGTTCAATAGCCGTCCATTGCAGTGGGCTTGTTGAGATAGATCTGTCAATCTTTAAAAAAGTTAGATCATTTCGTACAAGGGTTGTAATGCCGTGATGTGGGTGATGTAGAGCATCCGCAAGTGTATATCTATTCAGTTGGATGCTATCATCCTTCTGCGAGTGTGTTTCTTGCAACAACACTATCGAACCTGAGTGCTTGCGGCACAGATGTTGAAGGAACTCACACTTGGCTTTGGTTAGACCTTCAACGTTCAGCTGTAATATTGTAGGACCACTTGGTAAATATAGGTCCGACGTGTTGCGTGGATTTCGCTTGATGACGACCTGAGGGTCCCTGCATCCTCTCCTGCCGGACGCGACATCTTCAGCAAGGGGGCTAGAGATACCGTTGACGTCGTTATCTATATCTGTAGTTGAACTGTTCATAATGCTCGGGTTGTTGGCATTAGCTTCACCAGTGTCTTACGACATTGGCTACTGACAGGGAGGACCACGAGTAGGTTGCCAACCCCCTCCCCGTTGATTTATAAATTGATCATGAAAACTCCTGATGGATACTTTAGATAGTATAGACTTACATTAATGAAGTATTTAGCATTTGATTTACAAGGAAGCTTTTCATATTTAGTGGTTGTGGTGGTTGTGGTTGGGGGGGAGGGGGAAGTAACCGTAATACGTAATAATAGGATTTTAAAAATAATAAGTAAAAGTAAACTGAAAACAAACTAAATAAGGAAGTGGATTGTTACATACAAAAGAATGGCATGATACTACTTCAAATTATATACGTTACTCATCACAAATAAGCTGTAAAACGTAAGACATTGTAAATTGTGGCATGTCACTGTTGAGGGCTGGTAAAAATTATGTTAACCATACTAATACTACCCTTATTGAAGATGGAGGATAACTTTTCATGTATGTATGTATGTATGTATGTATGTATTTATGCATGTGTGTATGTATGTATATATATATATATATATTTGTGTAATTTTGTGTATTCGTATCAAAAAGTGCTCAGTGCATATAGCAGAGCAATATATATATATGTAAAACGTTGGCATGTCTTTGTTACAAGCCTGGGGCAATTTCATGCAAATATTTGGACATTTGTTTGTGCTTTGAAACGGGAGTATGATATAGTGCACATGGCCACTTCTAATAATCCAGTTTACCATTCTCACCCCGAAAAAGAAAATATGTTGAAGTTTACAATCAAACTATTGTAGCAGATTATGCCAACTTGCAACTAACTGACTTTTTTCCGGGTCATTGCTTACAATATTGTATGATACGCACTGAATCTTTTATATAAATCTTACATTAAGTCTACTTTTTTTGACTTTGTGTTGGCACCAGGTTGCTTGTTCCATTGTTACTTAAATTACGTTTGACTTGCCAAGAATAATAGCAGATACAAATAAACGACACAAGCCAGATCAAGTTTATTCAAAAAATGATAACAGAAATAACAATTATTAGAGAAATCGTGCATTCCATTTTTTATTCTGTCATACAGTTCAATTAAAAGTTTTACCTGACAGGGGTCGAAAAAAGATATTTAGCTCTTGGAGGTCACTTTTTAGGTAAACAAAAGGAACTGGGGTCTGGGGAGCGTTCTGAGCCCCCCATTAGGTCTGATGCAAAGCCCCGGAAATAAAATACATTTTCCTCTGAAACGAGACATGTGTGATTTTATTTACTCACGGTTTGCAAGAACAGGCTGGTCTCGTGACGCAAGAAAGACAAAAGCATTAAACACCTGAGACAGACATGTGCGAGACAAGTGGAGTGAACCGAAGGGAGTCGAAAATTTTTTTGTTTCGTCAGCAAGGTGTGACTGGAGCCCACGGAAGATGACAGGAGGTCGTTTGACAGTTTGATAAGAGTTCATATTTATCAACAGAATTGACTCTACCTTTTGTCAGCCATGATATTTAGACCCTTCTTTCATTTTAGTAAAAAAATTTCAAATTTTCTTGGAGGAACCAGTTATTCGACTCGATTTCCGAAATACAAAACCTGTCACTATCGAGATCCACCCGGTCACGACCGGTGACAGACAGTTGTTTCGATCCCTGTCTTAAGATCCACTGTTCGTATTTAATTCCCAAACCAACTAACATAATCATTAAAATTACCTATCAAAATAATTTAATTTTATTTTTCTACTGGCTACAGTAACAAAATGTTAACTTCCTTAGAGTAAAAATACACTAAATACGCCGATAGTCTAAGCATCTACGCCACCAAGAAAGAACTCCCGAACAATGATCTCATCAGGAGAACTGGCAACAGACAGGAATGAAGGGATATGATCGCCGATGTCTGTAGCAGACCTTGCAGCTGAAGAAGAAGAATAAAAACGTATTCACAATTGCGATTTTGAAATTTACCATTTTTTTCAATATATTATTCATCCAAATAGAGATTACTGCTTATTGCAATTTAGGTTACGAAATCTAGAACTTTGTATATATCAAATATCGGTCAATTATTTTATTGTTTTTTAATTTCATGAAAGGACTTTGATATCGCCGGGAGGAAAAACTCTGATTCTGCCGACATAATGCAAAAAGTGTCATGCGTGGAACCAGTTCCTTACGCAAGGAAAAGAAGGTTGTCTTCGATTAAACCTTTACAAAGAAGAAAAAGTAAGTGTTGGATCAAATTTTTATTTTGCGAACAAAAACTCTATTAGGTAAAAATTCCAGTGAAATATATATATATATATATCATCTATTAATACTCTTTAATTTATACCAGATAACTTTGTCAAATACATGAATGGATGTCTTGCCTGCCACAAATTCCGGTGTGATGCCACGTGTGAGGAATATTCAACCCTCACTCCACTGATTCCTTTTGATTTGATTTGCGGGCTACTCCACAATAAATTAAACAGTTTTCTTAATCCATTGTCGTTTATTCGGTTTTCTCAATATTCCCAATCGGAAAATATTCCAGGTTTTTAGGTACACGTGTGATACCATGTCAGAATCATATGACATTAAGTAATCAATCATAACAATGCAACTCAACATAAATTTGCTGATGTAAAATGATACAATTTCCCAGAAATTCCAGAATCATTTCGTTGGACAGACAACAATACAAGTCAAAGAGTCACATGCACTCCATGACTGCAAGATGACGCTGCTGTTGGTATTCCCCAACACCAAAAAAGTAGGCCGGAAGCTCTAAAGATTGATTGGTAGAATAAAACAACCCGCACCCAGTACTTGGAGAGAAAAACCCTGTGTCAATCGAGTTCAGCCAAGAAGACAATGCAACAGTGTATATAAAATTGTCATTGTGTTTCAGCTGTAGCACAATATTTACTGCTGAATTTTGAATGCAGTGAAAAGTTCGAGCTAAAAAGTTCAATGTTCATTGCAGGGTAGGTCTGCCTTCCATTTAGAAGCACTAAAGGCAACTTGTATTCAACGTTCATCACTTCCTCCTTGCAGACAAAAATACTTTGTGTATGGCCTTTCTAGTGTTGTAGACAGCCAGTCACAAAGAGTGCCAGAGTTTTCGTATATTTCTGTTTGCTGGAGGTAGGCAAGCGACAGGGAGAGATACAATTACAAATGAATAGCAAGACATCGAACAGGATGATAATGATAAGAAAGAGGAAATTAGGAAGCCCCTGTATCCTACTTGATTGATAGTTGATAGAGCAGTAAATTCTAACAGTCCTGTTCTTGAAACCGGTTTCTTCCCTTCCAGTTCAATGACTTGGGCAAAAATCAATAATTTATATCCTTTTTGAAAACCGAGTTCATAATCTTCAAGTCAATAGCCCTGTGGGAGACATTGCCCTCCGTCGCCCCTACAGCCAGGTGCCTTCTTTGTTCTTGCTGCCAGCATATTAAATATGGCAAAAGTTTCTATCGTGACCAGATGAACAATTGTGTAATGTTTTCATCTTTTCATATGCAAGCTAAAAGTACCCTTTATTACAAAAGAAACTTAACAGATAACCTCAATAGTGTTTCTTACTAACAACATATCAGTTTGTGTTAATATTTACGACCAATGGTGAAACTTATGCAGATCAGTATTATGGTGGTCTCTTTAGGATAACCTGTCTTTCCCTTTGATTACAAACTTCTTGTATTTTAGTCCGTGTTTTTAAACACTCTTCTTTGTACCATAGCTATAGCATTTTTGAGCACAGTATCTAGTCACAGGTTGTTAATTTATTTGGGGCCCCGGCCACGCCCTGGAAATACTGCGCCCAATTTCTGTTTCCCGTTATACGTGGCGCACTGGTGAGATTGTAAATGTTTTTGAAGGTAGAATTTGGAGAGGGGGAAAAAAACATTAGAAAGTACAAAGAAAAAAATCAAACAAGAAATGTAACCTTCTGCCCTAAAGTGGCTTCAGAGACTCACAAAAATAAATAAACAAATAAACAAACAAATTATTCAATTAACTAATAAACAAACAAACAAATAAATAAATAAACAAATAATTAAACAAACAAATAAATAAACCAGGAAATTGACGTCCACACTGAAGATGTGGGCTGTGTTCGAGGGAGCTTGCAAAAATAGTTAGAAAAAAATTTGTACTATCCCACTTCTACTAATGTTAATACACATTAAGTATCATTTACAAAATATTACAAAATGTGCATTTAAAATGTGTTCGCTCACTCGAACAATAAATAAATAATAAAAAAATAAATAAATAAACAAATAAATAAACAAATAAAAAATAAACAAACAAATAAATAAATAAACAAACAAATAAATAAATAAACAAACAAATAAATAAACAAGCACACAAATAAATAAATAAACAAATAAGCCAAACACCTACATACATTTAGAATCGTAAATTAAACCAAATGATTAGATAAGCATAAACTTTTGCTTTTACAGGAGAAGTTACTTACGACCTTGTACTTTGTGTTTGTAACCGTGAACTCAAGTTATATTTGAAAAACAAAAAATACATCATGAAATAAGCCTAAATTCTGAAACAAAAGCGAGCCACAGAGGTTTGTACATACTTAGTATTTTTCGAAATACTGTGAGAAATAGTGTGAGGGGATATGGACTGTTCCTGATCACAAAAAATGGGACGCCTTGTGATTAGCTGACCATCACATAGTAATATTATGATTATAATATTCTAATCTCCAAGGTTTAAAGTTTTCAATCATGATTGTCATTTGACATTGGTATCAGGACATTCTTGATTTTATTAAGTTCATAGTTCAATATTAAATATTGCGTTCCTATAATTAACTATCATTTATTGTATTTAAATGTCTAAAGGAATGATTAGAAAAATAGAATGATTACTTTTTAAATTTGTACTCATAAGATTACTAGGAACAATAATCATCTTCTCAAAGTACCTCCAGTAAAATTAGAAACCACAAAACGTGGGGTTTTTCTTTAATGAGAGTAATTTGTACAATTCAGTACTAAAAATTAAAAAAATAAAGGACATTACCCTCTTTGGCAGGGAACGTAAAGCCTATCCATTTAAATTTTATTTATACTAAGATTTTATATATTTATGTTTTATTGTACTTATTTATTTTAAGACTTAATTGTTTTTAATATTGTATTTATCAGGACGAATAGTAAGAGCAGTTGTATTGTATATTTTGTACATAATGTATTTAATGAGAACTGTTCTAATCCTGTATAAATATTCATTCATTAATAAAGAAATGAAATTAATTTGTAATTGGCGTACCCTTTTTGGTTTTATATTATTGGGTCATAATAATATTCCCTTAAGTTCTTTCAACTTCCAAAGTACACATTAATCAATGCCTAAACTTGAAAGTTTTAGGGACCCTGCAATAGGCAGTTCTGATTAATTCATTAACAAGACTAAAGGAAACTCTGAAATAATCCTGGACAGCCCAAATTTAAGAATAAACAGAAATCAACAAATCGAATGGAGGGGGAATTTTGTCATGGTATAGAGCAGGGGTGGGCAACCCACGGCCCGCAGGCAAAAATCCGGCCCGCGAGGCCATAAAATAAAATAATTTTTTGTTAGCAAATATAATTGTCTACCAGTTGCAGATATCGAATCTATTGCATAAAACATATAACTTGTCAAACTTGAGATTCAGGGAAAACTTTTTCACTTGGATAACTGTGAGCCACACTTCGGTAGCCACACACGGGAGTGATTTTTCACGGGAGTGATTTTTCACGGGTGTGGTTTTGACTGCGTGTAAAAGGGTACGCCGGTGTGGTTTCACTCCACTTTCGCAGCGAGCTCGGCAATACTGACAGCGAGGTTAATTTACCTAATCCGTCTTTTCTTGTTTCTCTTTGTTTCTCTTTGTTTCTCTCTCTATTTGTTTCTCTCTTTTCTTATTAAGTTTGGCCCACATGAAGAAAATGTTTGAACGACCTGTCCCACTCTCTAGAAAGGTTGCCCACCCCTGGTATAAAGCATTCTAATAATAAATAATTTTCTTCTTCTTTAGGTGCCATGTCCATCCATCCAGAACATGGTGATCATGTTTCTCCACAGCTTCCTGTCCCTCGTTCTCCTCAACAGCCGTTCCTCAGTAGTGTTGGTCACTGCGGCTATGGTCTTCAAAAACTTGATTCTTGGTCTTCCTCTCCCTTTCGTCCTTTGTATTTTTCCGGTTATTGCTAGGTTCTCCAAGCCTTCTTTCCTCATTAAATGTTTGAAAAACGATAGCTGCCTTTTCATTATGGTCTTCATGACTACCTTGGCGTAGCTGGCTCTTCGCAGTACTTCCTCGTTACTTATATGATCTGTCCATGGTATTCTCAATATTCGTCTCAGCATCAACATCTCAACTGCGTTTAATCTCTTCTCCATTTCTTGTGTGATTAGCCAGCTTTCACAACCGTATGTCAGAACAGGAAGAACATAGCACTTCATTATCCTTATCTTGGTTCCTACTTGGATGGACGAGCTCTTCAGCACTATAGACATGCGCTGGAATGTCTCCCTCGCCATGGTAATCCTTCACTGGATCTCGTTAGCGCATCTGCCGTCCGATTGGATCATGCTGCCGAGATATTTGAACCTGTTGACTTGCTTGCTGTATTCTTTGTCAAGAGATCTCCAAGGCACAGTTGACCTGTTCATTGTTCTTGCTTATGGTCATACAAAATGTTTTCTTCTGGTTAATGCTAAGACCTTTGACAGCACTCTCTTCAACAACAGTGTTTAAAAGGTCCTTGAGCTTCTCTGGCGAATCTACGATGAGGGTGGTATCGTCAGCGTATCGAATGTTGTTCCAGTTGTATCCACCTACAGTGAACCCTTCTTTTTCTTCAATGGCCCTCATAATGTATTCACTATATAAATTGAACAGATCTGGGGGTAGCACACTCGTACTCGTACTCCTGCTGTCTGTTCCCAGTATAAATTCCTCAGTATTCTAATATCTTTCGCATCGATGTCCAGAGATTGCAATATGTCCAGCATTGCTTTGTGTCTCACTTTGTCGAATACTTTACTATAGTCGATAAAACATACAAACAGGTCTTCTTGCATCTCTATCGCTCTTTCGGAAAGCATTCTCATAATGAAGATGGCATTCTGTGTGCCTGCGTCTGGGACGAATCCAAATTGATGTTTACTAATCTCTGGTCTGGATACTCTGTGTGTTCTTGCCATGATTAATCTCATAAGGATCTTGGTGATATGGCTCATGAGGCTAGTGATTCTGTTCAGTTCACATTCTATTGTCCCTGGTTTTTGGGGCAAGCCTATGAATATAGATTTTGACATATCCGATGGTGTTTCGTCGCTGTCATAGATTTCGTTGAGGATATCTGTTACCTTCTCTACTCCACATTCTTCTAGGGCTTGGATGGCGTCGATGCATATGCCATCTGGTCCCGTGGTCTTGTTTCTCTTCATCTTCCTAATGGCTGCTCGAACTTCACTTTTCAGTATCTTAGGACCGTAGAGAGGTTTCTTGATATCTGGTTTTCCACCTCTGTCGTCCATAACAGCTATTCTGTATATTCTACCCATCGTTCCATGAGCTTCTCTTTTTCTACCAACAGAGTTCCGTCTCGTCCCTTGATACAGCCGCTTGCAGAGCATGATCGCTTTCCTACTAGCTTGTTGATTTTCTTGTTCATCGTTGTAGAATCAGAGTCCTTGTATCGTTCTACTTCTGCACATTGGTCATTGAGCTATTCTTCTTTTGCCTCTTTGCACTTCCTCCTGATCTCGCGATTCAACTTCCGATATTGATCTGAGTCTCTTTATTGTACCTTTTGTTGTTTTCCCATCAATGTTAAGATTTCGGGCGTCGTCCATCTGTTCTTCCTTTCTCTCTCGATTGGAGGTATTAGGTTTTCCGCTGTTTCCACTACGGCTTCCTGAAGGACTGCCCACTTGCTGGAGTCTTCGCTCTCAAGGACTTAAAGGCGGTTTTTAACCTCAACTGCATATCGTTCTGTCATCTCTTCGCTTTCTCTGAGCAAGTTCCACTGAAGTTTTGCATGCGACATGGCACGCTTTAGCCTACGCAATTTAAGTTTGATGGTGCAAACAACAGGATTGTGGTCGCTGTCGCCGTCAGCTCCAAGATAACCCTTTGAATTCGTTACTACATTCCGGAACCGACGCTTCATCGTGATATAGTCAATTTGGTTTCGTGTTCTGTCTCCTGGATCGGTCCATGTCCACCTGCGTCGTACGAGATTCATAAAGAGTGTATTAGTGATGCAGTGGTTGTTGGCTTTGCACTAGCTGATCCATCGTTCTCCTCTTTCATTCTTCTCTCCAAGTCCAAACTTCCCTGTCACCTGGGGGATTTTTTTGCTGCCAACCTTTGCATTGAGGTCGCCCATCACTACGACAATGTCTTGTGATTTACATTGCCTCTTCATCTAGTTGCTCATGGAAGATCGATATCTTCATCGTCACTTTCTGTTGTTGGAGCATATAGCTGTATGATGCTCATGTCGAAGGGCTTGCCCTTGATTCTCACGAGAATAACTCTTTCTGATAGCGTCCAATATCCTATGAGGCACTTGCTGAGTTCTGGGTATAATATAACTCCTACTCCCTTCTCATGCATGCTTCCGCCTGAGTATATGACATTGTATCCATCCATGGTGAAACTACCAGAGCCTGACCACATAGCCCCAGCATGTTAACATTAAGCCTTTGCATTTCTTGTTTGATGTTATGTAGTTTTCTGGGCTGGTACAACGTCTTCACATTCCAAGTACCGATTCTTTGTGTGTATTTATTTCTGACTGTCTGTGGATGACGGTCGGAGTCCACCTGTCGAACATGAATAGTCCTATCGAGCGAGGTGCTAGTCCTACTAGTCCCCTTCACGGTGTTGGTGTTGGACATTCTTTTGTGCATCAAACATGACGTTCTTGGCATTTTACGGTGGTGGTTTGCCATTGCCTTCCACCAGTGGCTGGCCATTGATAATTAAACGCCTCTTTGTGCTCTCAGCATACCACGATACTCTTGCAGGTTGCGCCTTCTTGCCATTGGTCTATAAAAAGATTCTTCCCCCAATCTGCCGCTTCCTGACTTCGTGCGCTTAGTGCGAGACGTGCACTATCACCACCAACAAGTTGTTGGCTACCCTCATGTCATTTATCCCGCCAGCTGAAGCGGTTTACCGGGGTGTGGCCGCTGCCGCGCACATGCAGCTACTTGGAGCCAGACATGAAAGTTGAGTCCATCTACCCTAGGGTCAGCTGATGGTTGTCACTGGATGGTACTCCCTCCGTACACCCTATACACACCAATAAAGAATAAAACATGTTTTTTCATGTTATCGACCAACAATCATTTTTTTAGATCCATTTGTTTTATCTGAAAAGCAATTGTTCTTTTACAGCTTAATTGTGAAAGTCAACATGTTAAAATGCTGAACACTAAATCTCTTAATTAGGATATTTAAATAAACGCAATTGTAAACCCTTTTCAGTGAAATTGTTTTCCTTAAAAAGGAGGGAGAACTGATTGTCAAATATTTTAAACAATATATCAACACTCCTAAATTATAGTTAAAAATTACTTTTTCTCCTATGTGTTCTTATTTTCAAGTGAACATTTGATCCTCTCAGCAACATTGTGCCATGCAGTATTTTCATTAGCCCCTGCGCGATTTCTTTCTTTAAGGTTTTCGTTATTCTAAACCTTACAGACTGTGTGCCTTTCTTGGTTAATACAATTTTTCAGACATCATTTTATATATATGAAAATGTCACCTACCACTGTATTGGAAAAAGTGAAAAGTACTTGTGAAAGGCCATTGTCTCTTTAACCACTAAACTGATAAGCGCAGGGTACATCTAACGAGGAATTCCCTTGTGTATCCTTTTCCTCTGAATGATGTATTTTTTATTTCCTGTTACTCTCTTACTTGATTCTGTCCACTTTTTTGAACCTGCGATTATAAAATTTGTCCCAATCAGAATTATTCTTGTTTTGAAAAAATTATCAAACGTGCGCTTTTTAATTACTGTTATTTACTTTATTTCTTACTCAAAAATTCAACTTAGTCTTGAATATCCTTAGTCGTTGGTGCAATTAAGTAGGAGTTGCATAGAGGTTTTTTCCATAATTCTCCATTATAATGAATTGTTCTACATCCTACAAGCAAGAAATATTCTTTAGAATATTTCCACAACCTCATTGGAAATATTTAACAGATACTGCAGAATACAATTTCAACTGTAATCTTTTTTCTCTTATGTAATTACTTTTGTGAAAGTTTATGGTACTCATGATAGTAAGGTATTTCATTATCAATACGTAAAAAATTTGGATTCCATATTAACATATATGTATACATTTTCAACTTATACAGTGAGAAAATATTTTCAGAAGTAAAACATTTAGGTGGTATGTCAATTGGAGGGGTTTTTATAAATAATATAAGATATGCTGATGACGCTGTGCTCATCGCAGACTCAAGCGATAGTCTACAAAGTCTAGTAGATAAAATCGTACAATGCAGCGAAGAAATGGGTCTAAATATTAACTGTAAGAAAACTTTCTCAATGTCTGTCAGTAAAGGTAGCATTCCGCCAAATTGTTCTGTCAAAATTGGAAATTTTGATATCAAGCAAGTGACTGAATTTAAATATTTGGGGTCTATAATTAGCTCTGATGGTAGATGCGATAAAGAAATAAGGGCCCGTATTGGATTAGCAAAAAGCACTTTTGCTAGAATGAAAAATATTGTTACCAATCCAGTACTGTCCATCCAGATCAAACTACGAGTTCTTAACTGTTACATTTTACCGATACTTTTATATGCCTGTGAGACTTGGACGATAAGTAAACAAATGATGAAACGTCTGGAGGCAACCGAAATGTGCTAATACCGACGCATCCTCCGAATATCATGGATAGACCATATTACAAACGAGGAAGTTTTGGCCAGACTTGATATTAAACGTAGCATTATAGAAGCTATTAGGAAAAGACAGTTTAGTTTTTTGGGACATGTTATGAGAAAAGGAGAACTCAAAAACCTCATACTAACAGGGAAAATAGAAGGGTGGAGAAGTAGGACAAGAAAGAGGTTAATGTTTGTGGACGAATTAGCAAAAATTTTAAACTGTTCGATGATAGATCTATTTCGCGTTCTTAAGGATAGGAGATTGTATAATACCATGGTCGCTAACACCTTAGTAAGGTACGGTACATAGAAGAAGAAGAAGTATACATTTGTGTGTCTTTCTCTTTGTGTATCCTATATCGAAATGTAAAAAAAACCCAGGAAAGACATTCTCCATAAATGGAAAATATTTTTACTGCGCCCTCCTACATTTTCTCTGTCTATGACAGCTCAATAATTTCATTACATACTACTTTTGTTACAGGTAAGGATGTTCCTTTATTTACGGAAAAGACAAGTATTGGTGAAGATGTCATTAAAATGCAAGACAATCCAGACAATTACGATATTCAACTTGAAGGCTGTAGAAAAATGGGAACATATGCATCTTATGGTAAGAGCTACTTTATCTTGTCCATCTTATTATAATCATAATATTTTTTCTTATCATCCTCGTCTTTTTTACCACCACTGATGGCTAACTACTATTTATTTGTTAGGACTAGTAATAAGGTGGGCTTATCAGGTCAGTGAATGGAGAGTAATAATGAAATAAGAATATTTCTTTATTGTACAAAGAAATCAAAAACGGGATGAGTTAACATTTATAAAGTTCTCTTTAAAAGGTCCAAGGCTACATAAATTGAACACTACTTGAGAAATGCTGATACAAGGAACAGATAAAAAGAACTAACTCCATAACTATTTTGTCAAGATAATCTAGGCCTGTCAGAATTTTCTGAAAGAAACTAAAAAAACTAATTCGCCAGCTACCGGATGTACAGTCGTAATCACTGCAGATATCAAGGTCTCTAGATTCTGGCAAAAGAATGACAATTACATTTGAACCTTATTGTCTGGTAATCCAATTGAATCTTTCAAGCAAACTCCATTCTTTGCATTTGGTTTCTTCCATGAGGTCTTTCTCACCTCCGTTATCATGTAATTTGCGATCTGATTCTTTAAATGAAAACCATGGTTCTTACATGTTGGAATATTACACTGATCGGCTCATCAATCTGTTTATCCATTCAAAAGAAAGGCAATTCTTTATTGACTATCTTTAAAAAATTAGCAACTAATGTTGATCATTATTAAATATACTGGATAAACTACTACGTTTAGTTTAGAAGAGGAGTAATTTTCAAGACCAATGGTAGGCATTAATGAAACATTAGGCTTGTTACTATTGTCTCTGAAAATATTGGTAAATAACATACTTTTTACAGTACCATAACTAATAGGACTTGAAAGTTCGAAACGTTTAAGTTGTCTATTGAAAGCATGCTGACATCAGCAAAAGGTTGGAAGAAAACAAGAATTTTTTAATGGGTTAAGAAAATCAAATGTATAGAGCAAGCAAACAACTTATGCCTATTTTTGAGACAAATTTGTGCACATAAATAACTTAAAATCAAGGACCATTGGGGTTGCATTCGCTTGGCTTTCCCTCAATTCTCTTCAATAAATCTGTTATGTAATCATTCTTTAAAACATCTCATAAATCTCCAAATAAAAATTACTGAAAACTCAGTTTACAAAGCCTACTTATATGTGATTTCCTGAGCCTCAGTCCGCATAAGCAATAGCTTAGAAAACGTTCAAGAAGAGCAAGCATTTTTCTGGATGAATGAGCGAAATTTCATGATCGTTCATTTTGCTTATCATGTCATCAAAAGGTTAACCGAATGTTCGCGGATTTTCTTATCTCGTAAATGTCTATTATGTCATACTGTACATGCGTGACATTGTTCACCACAATAAGACTAAAGTAATCGATTGAAGTTTAAAATTCAGAAATCAAACTTTAAAACAAAACTCTTCAGCAAAACTCGTTTTTCTGAAGAGTTTTGTTGAAGGTAAGAATATAAATATGAGATGTTTTCAAGAAATTTCAAGTAAATTAAGGTGTTAAGACCACGTCCTATTCCGGTTTTGTATACTGTTAATTTACTTTGTCATTTCAAACTTGATTCTAACGAGAAAACGCCTTCCGTCAGTGTAAGGCCAGCACTTGGCTAAGGATAAAAACTAAAACCGTTTTTTGCTGCCATCTGTGAGAACTGAGAGAGCAGAATTAAAAAAAAACTAAGTCAAATATTATGTAACGATAAAAACAAAGTTTGAGATGAAAACAACTTTCCACCTTCCAAAAATAGAAGAGCATACGCAACTTTTGTCTTCAAAGGGAAGCAGAGGCCTTGACAACAGGATGCTGTTTCTTCTTTCTTCTTTCGTATGTGTTACACATCCGTTTCCATCAGTATCATATGGAATTCTTCTTCCAGCACAATGAGGTCGCTGTCCACGAAACCGGTACATCGCAGGAGGTGGTCAGCTCTTTCTGTCTCATTGTGACATCGACGGCAGTAGGGTGAATCTATTTGTCCTATCTTGTGTAGAATCTCCCTAAATTTCCTAGCTCCACTACCGAAACGGTTGAGCCTGCAAAGCATGATGCATGGGAGGTCTTTTCTGATCGGGTGGTGTGTTGCTTCTGGAAGGAATCTCTTTTACCTTTTCGACTAGGATGCTGCTGTTACCTGATATCAATAAGCAGTCACAGTTCGACCACTTGTAAGTACTTACTTATGCAATCCCCTCTACTTTCACGATGTACAAAATACAAAATGAATACAAGATTTATGACAAGGTTTTCTCCCATTTTCTCCATTAAAATCCACTGTAGCTGGAACTCAGATCGTCAAAATAGAATTATTAATGAAAATAGATAAGGCAAACTAAGATGTTGTGGCTGTTATTTTTTAAATGTATATATGAAGAAATCTAATTGTACGATTTAGCAATAAATGTAGTCCAACAATGAATTTGTTTTTAACGAGCTATGATACACTAGGAAAGAAATCTCCACACCAACAGTTCTGAAAGGTGTGCCCGTGAGGAACATGCAAAGAAAATTATTGTTTTGGCTGTCAGTCTTGGAGCTCGTAAGCTTGTCCTGGTATGTATACCATATTTACTCCTATAAACACTGCGACGTTTACTACGCAACCCAGTTTTTAAGTGGGGCCTTTAAAAAACGGCGGCAATTATTGCGAAATGAAAAATTCGTACTCAAATTCTTCATAACGAACTGTTGAAGTGAAATTTACAATATTCATTTTTATCCCTAGATGTGGAAGAATTTGTTGATATAAAACATGTAAAGCACTATATTAACTATTCGGGGTGCTTTTATTGTATTTAAATTTTGAAAATGTAGTCTTTTTTCTGACAAACGCCGCTTTTTGAAATACAGAGTTTGTCAGAGGGCGGCGTTTATTGAATGACGGCGTTCATAACAAATATTCATCAAGACGTGCAGTGTTTGACAGATGCCAGCTTTTGTCAGAAAGCAGCGTTCAGAAGAGGAAAATACTGTAATCCTTTACGGAAAAATGCCACACATTTGGGTACCAAAGAGTCCAAATGACTAAAAAGATCCAGGTCTCAGCGGGAACTAAATGATGAAAAAACACATACCATAGACTAATGACAGATATTGTGGAACCAAAACCAGGTGATATCCGATATGACAAACGATATTATCTATTTGCGTACTAAATAGAACCATATCCAAACAATTAATGTACCTTTCAAATCCCAGGTTAATGAACTGTTGGGAGCAGTATAATTGGATGGTGTATGACCAACGTTCGTACGATAAACTAAAAAATATAGAAATTCAGAGAATTTTAAGGCTGCTGAAAACTGTTTTGACATCCTCCAGGCCTTGATTTGGAATAACTGGGATAAAACATGGACCAAATCAAAAACTGAAAAGCCACCATATTTTTACTGTCTTTTTTCACAAACAAGCAAAAGTACCATATTCGGGTGTAGTATATTAGCCCTAGCTCGAACTAACTAGTTTAGTTTAGTTAATTTAGTTTAAGGGTCTTGCAGTCCACCAATTTGGAATAGTAATGGGGATCACATAAGGTTATTAACGTCGTTCGAAAGCAATAATAATAGTCATTATCATTCATGCAAGGAAGAAAACTATTTTTACGATTTTTTTCCTTTAAGAATTTTTATTTTTATATGTTATGATGCTGGTAACAATTGCTATATGTCTAAAGGCGAATACGCCCACTTTTGAAAAATACTGAAAAGCAGTCTTGGAAAGTAGTGATTTCTAATTTTAGAAAAACTATAAAATCAACAAAACATGGGTAATATTACAAAGAGAGTTTCGTGAAATATCCTAATGATATATGATACACTATAGAAAACATTTTAAATACCCATTAGTTTAATTATTAAATGCTATATTTTTATGAAAAACAATGGAATCAGAAAGTCTTTACAAATAAAGGAAAAAAATCAGACTATCCCCGCATTCCAAATTGGTATAGGTGAATTAACGGAATTTTATTTTCATGATGTAATAATGAGTATCATGGGTTGCCCGGATACTTATTGATTAGTGACTATCTACAAAGTAGTTGTGAAGAAATTGTGTAATGGGTATGGATAATTTTAACGCCAGCTTTTGACCTATTTAAGCTGCCCAATACCATACGTTTTTACCAAACCTGAGCAGCAATCCAATGCTGCTCACGTTTGGCATTTTTTGACATATCAACAAAACTTGGGTGATAAAACTATTTTTTATGGTACTGGCAGAGGCTTATGATTATTATATTGTTTTGTAGAGATTGGACAAAATTTAAAAAATTGATTAGCCTCTCTGGAGTAAATTTCGCCCCATGGTATACTTCTTTTAACCAATGTTTCATCTCATAAAATATTTCAGAAAAATACAGTTTAAAGAATGTTAGGCAGATTAACGCCATATTCTGCCTTCCATTACTTCACCCATTCATTTCAAGATATAAGTTGCTCATTTGCAGGAGTATCAAACGGTTGCACCCATTTGGGATATGTTTTGGGGGTTTCCACTTGAAAAAACGTTTCAGGAAGCTGCTCCGCTAAAGAAACTATTACATAGATGAAGCAATTGAACAATTCTTCACCAATTCACATCCTTGTGGGTTTCTTACAGCACCTGGCAGCCCGTGTTGGTTTAGGGGGCACAGATAGAACGGACACGAAGAATTTTGATGTTCCTAAGACAATGAGCAACAAGACTGTAAGAAGTGTGAAATTGTAACTCATCTTTTCCCTTGGTGGACATAGTAAGGATAAAATTGACCCAATGGCTTGGCCAAAAGATTTCAATAGAAAAGAAGAGAAACACGGTTCTTGGGGGTTTTTTTTCTTGAAACTTTATTTTGCTTGGATTTTGTTCTTTCTGAAGCAAATATTCTTTCTTAGGCTGTTTAACTAACTTTGCTAATTCCTGTTTTCTCTCACAGGAACAATTACTGTTTTCGTTTTGCAGAAAATTACTGCCAGCCATTGCGAACAAAACTGTCAAAAATGAATTAGGTCTTATTGCGAATTCTAATTTTTTTTTTAAATATCCACAGATACAGCATTTTTTTTATTCCATGAAATTTGCATTTGAATTTTTGCCTGGAATAAAGGACCTTTTTAAAAAATGAAGTGCCGTGACGGCATGTGTACTCGGGAGGAAAGAGTATGTCATTACCAATTTGTTGTTTTCCAGAAATGCTCTTCTTGATGGTCCTTTAAGCAAAAGCCACAGTATCCCTTGAATCAAGTCATTCCGAAGGTGTGCATTGCAGTGGGTTTTCCCTTTGATTTCTGCTTGATATTCTGTCGTCTCTCTGGTTTTGCCTGTTTTGGTCTAAATACTGGTGCATGAAACTGCCTAACCTCAAAAGTATTTATTTTTCAAGTCTTCTGTAATATTCTTATGTTTGAGTCCCTCTAATTGAGTGATATTGCCTTTGTGAAGGGAGGCTGGGAAGAACCTTAGCCAAAATGTGCTATCGGGATGAAAGGTTCAAACAAAACATGGGTCTTGCTTCTGTTTTATTGTACTTGTGTAAGACCCGAATGTTTTGAAAATGTTATCAGAAGATCCAGATACTGTTACCGTTACACAACAATTCGGTTGAGGCAAAGAAAGAAATTTTGTTCTTTTTTTTTTACTTGGTATTACTAATCAGAATTTTGTCCTGTTGTTTTCATAACAATAAGAAGCTGACCAGAATAAAACAGGAGTGTAAAAGTAAAGGAGTTTAAGAGAATTGTAAAAGTTTTACTAATATTAAAAAAACTGAAGAGAGATAATGTATCAGCAGGAAAAATGAAGATACAGAAAAGGGTTCAAGAGGGGTTTCAAAAGAAGAGTTGCAACGTTTTACGATTATTGCAAAACAGAAATCAGCGAGGGAGAGAAAAAGAAAAGAAAAGAGAAAAAACAATAAAGATAACGATTTTGGAGAAGAAATGATGGAAAAAAGAAAACCAGGCTGCGAACCTGGACTGCATGGTTTTGTGGAAGTTTTTTGTGTTTTCTTTCCTGTTCATTTGCGTTTCACTCCACCTCATTCGTTATTCACACATCATAAAGAAAAAAGCCCAAAAGTAAAACATGTTTTCTTTGTCCCTGCTCTTCAAGCCCCTTTTCCTTCTAATTTTTTGCGTCTTCTTCTTCTTCGTCGTCGTCGTCGTCGTCGTATCTCGCATCAATCATATAGTCCTGCTCCAGAACTAGGCGGTCGCTGTAGCCTCGTCGGTTGGTTTGGAAGCTCGTCCTCTGTACAGCCGTATGCCAGGGCGCAAGCGAGCAGGTGGCTCATTGACTGTTCGCTTCCGCAGTCACATGTGCTTGTGTTTCACATGCCACAGGCCTCAGAGAGACCTTGCATCTACTTTGACCCGCTCTCAGGCGGTTCAGCGTCTGCCAGGTTGGCCAATGGAGATGGTTACAATCGACAATCATTTTTTACGTAAGGTCTTGACACGAATCAATGTTAATGGAAATGAGAGTTGTTATTTTAACGGATGACTGAAACGACAGGACAAGTGCCTCAGGAAAGCGACGGTGCTGGAATTGGCAGTCACCTGACATCACTTGCAGCTATCATCAACAATTTGAAAAACAGGACAAAAGTTTGACAGCGCAGAAGTTATTTCAAGCATGGTTATCTTCCACCTTCTTGGGGATTGGACGGGGTGATTTTCTTTTGTGGCTGAACCAATAGTTTTTGAATGTTTTGATTAAAATGGTTACATTGCATTGGGACAGTTTGTAGCTTGTAGCTTTCAAAAACATTTTACCTCCTTGCACTACGCAAGTGGGCGAGAAATGATTTCACCTTTTAAATGTCCTCTTCTCATCTCCATTTGAACAGAAAACTTAAGAAGCGATTAATTTTCATCGGAATCGTAATCAGAAATCCGTCAAGGTGCATCAAACTTTTAATTAAATAAATATTTTTATGAACTCGCAGAACGGTTGGTTAGGCCATTTTGTTGTTGTTTTTATTGTCACAAACAATCACACACAAGGCATTTAGTCATTTGTGTGTTTCAACTTTTGCATCCTCATGTTCAAAACCTTCAAGGGTGGCACACCAACGTATTTTACGGGTCTATAAGTAAACAACAGAAACTCATTAAAACGATAGTCCAGAAAAGATAGTCAAGGATGCATATACATATATATGTAAATATATATATATTTACATATATATGTTTACATATAGTAATAGTAGCAAAGTATACCAATGTTCACCAAGAGTGCTCAATGTTTCCAGAGCATTTAACTCAAGTAAAATATAAAAAATAACTAGACAAATTTAGCAGTTACTACTAGTTTCATATTTTCTTAACAATCTTCAAACTGCAATGAATTACTACAAAATTTCGTGTATTATAAAGATGCAAGGTAATTATGGTACACTCAAGAGAATAAAGTATTCATTTATATTTTATAAATGAATAAAAGAATACTCAAGGGTATACATAAAGTTACAAACCGTAATACATGCTCAGGCAAACAATGGCTATGCACTAGGTCTATTACATACAGCGCACTGACAAAAAATGTCGCATCCCCCGCGTGGGAGTGTGTAAAAATGTACAAAGCATAACAGGCGTTTTGCATACGGGGTCTATTTGACATTACCGATAATGTATTTATTACGGTGGCGAAATTTGTCTAGTTATTTTGTATATTTTACTCGATTTATATTTACATATATATATGAATTCAAAGGGGTTCTCCAAAGCCTTTTAGACAGTAAAAGGCCAAAACCTGGAACACTTTACCAAACTCATCACGACAATACGACTCTTGAATTGTTTAAAAACAAATTCAAAGCTGATCTTATGGATGGTGTTAAACTGGACTTTATATTTAGTATAGTCCCATGGATGGATTTTTAAAAAGCTTCTATGTTGTTCATGTATTGCTCATATATACTTCTGTAATTAAATTATATATTAATCTTTAATTACCCTCATGTAATTTTTATTAGTTTTTTTTAAATTTTTTTTTAAACTCTTCTTTGTGAACCATGCTGAAAACAAGTTTTTGACTGGTTTTTTATTAAAGAATAGTTACGTAGAAAAACCTAAGTAGGCAGGAAATGGCACTAGGTTGTAGTGTCCGTTGGTGTAACAATGGTAGTAATAACAAAACCTATCAGGAACTTATCAGGAAGGAAATACATTCCGGCCAATCATTAAAGTCAAATTCCAACCCCTAATCTTTTTCATTTATCTGCAGTTTGCTAATTTTGAATGCAGCAACAATCTACATAACACAATACCATCTATCCCAAAATCCACTTCATTTTCCCACTATTTGATTAGGAAGTCAAAATTATTTAATTCTTGCTCGTATTTATACTGTTTGATCACAACAATTAAATTTTTAGTAACCTCCCCAAGAATTTAAACCTATACAAGTTTACAACCAACTAATGGGGTTTTTTTCCAGCTGACATTTTCTCCAGTTTTGAAAGTCAGGTTCCTTTCCTGAAAGTCAGAAGTTGGCATGAAAACAAGTAATTAAAAGTGGATTCACAAAAGATGTTAAAGATTGAAAAATGAAATTACTGTATGTACCTTTAAGTGTCAAGGAAGTTTACTCACCATAACAATAAGATTTGTTTCGTTAGTTTCTCTCCTGAATGTTTGGTTATTTTTCATTATTCTTTCAGTATAACCTTGCTAAACAATCGAGGGAACGGGACTGAATAAATTTTATCAACCATCCTTATACAAACTGTGATGTGTTCAACTCTGATATTTGAATCAAGAATTTGGTACTTTTACTCTTACTCTGAGTAAGAGGTGAAAGAGAGAAATGTATTGTTTTTTGTCTTGTCAAGAATTTCTGTCACTATTTGTGGATTTTTATTACTCCATACATTTATCCATTTAGACAATCTTATCCTCGCAACTTTCTTAGCACAATCAACAACATCGAACACAGATGAAGAAGGTACAAGTAAGTTGTTGCCATAGCATTTACATAAAAGCAGGCAAGTGCTTTTTACACTACATGGTGCACTACGTGACGGCTGATAAAGCGATACAGAACATTCTGACCAGTCAATTTTCTATAGGAATTTTACTGAAATATAGCCAACGTTATCGAATAACAATAATTGTGCACCATTGAAGTCAACTTTTAAAAATTTGATCTTATATTTAGAAGTGGAATTAATGCAATTTACAGTTTGGGGGGCTTCAAGTCTACATTTAAGGAGTAAAGCTCTTGAGGGATAAAATATCGAAGAGCCGTTGTTTCGTTATTTCAACAAAACCGACCCCAGTTCCTGGAAAAACACATTTTAAGCTGGTCACGGGAAAACCAGCACGTGAGAATGTGGTGAAAAGGTGTTTTATTTCTGGAATAATTTTGCTAATCCGAAAAATTGACTTTGATGACACTGCAAAGCCAACCTCAAATATTTCATGAGGACTTTTGGTGACGCAGTGTTATTTTTCATTGACAGTTTTTTTTTTCCTGTATTGTTTTTAAATTGTTAACAATTTTAGTTTTCTTTTTCATTTTTTTATTAATGTTTGTCTATTTTTTGGTGAAAAATTTAATCCTCAATGTTGTTACAACCTGATCTGTTTGTACTCAATGCTGGTTGGTTGCTGGGAGATGTTGATATTGACCTTTCAGATGGTACTCCCAGGGTATAATTTTTAAGCGCGAGCAAGTATTGCCGCGGTTCTACATTTTGTATTTTACTTGTTCTTGTTCTTGGACGATTTATCTTTTCCTTCCAGACAATTGACATAATAATAGACTGGTCCTAAATTCGTGCGTCATTGTGTAATTAGTTGGTCAATTCTGAAACTGAGTTGAATGTAGACCTAATGGACATCCGTCCATGTATTAGGTGAAGTTCAGAGTTTTTTATAGACACGTCTTTGCTCAGTAATATTCAGTTATTTTTATAGACACTTCTCTGCTCAGTAATATTCAGTTATGTTTATAGACACTTCTTTGCTCAGTAATATTCAGTTATGTTTATAGACACTTCTTTGCTCAGTAATGCTCATTTATTTTTATGGACACTTCTTTGCTCAGTAATGTTCAGTTATTTTTATGGACACTTCTTTGCTCAGTAATGTTCAGTTATTTTTATAGACACTTCTTTGCTCAGTAATATTCAGTTATGTTTATAGACACTTCTTTGCTCAGTAATATTCAGTTATGTTTATAGACACTTCTTTGCTCAGTAATGTTCATTTATTTTTATGGACACTTCTTTGCTCAGTAATGTTCAGTTATGTTTATAGACACTTCTTTGCTCAGTAATGTTCAGTTATGTTTATAGACACTTCTTTCCTCAGTAATATTCAGTTATGTTTATGGACACTTCTTTGCTCAGTAATGTTCAGTTATTTTTATGGACACTTCTTTGCTCAGTAATATTCAGTTATGCTTATAGACACTTCTTTACTCAGTAATGTTCAGTTATTTTTATGGACACTTCTTTGCTCATTAATATTCAGTTATGTTTATGGACACTTCTTTGCTCAGTTATGTTCAGTTATTTTAAAAGACACTTCCTTGCTCAGTAATGTTCAGTTGTGTTTATAGACACTTCTTTGCTCAGTAATGTTTAGTTATGTTTGCAGACACTTGTTTGATCAGTAATATAATAAAGCGAAGTCAGCGAACCGCTGCTGGCAAAAAATTATTTTATTTTTGCTCTATTGTGAATAAAATGATTAGTTTTAACTTCTGAATGTTTCAAGAGCCATTAAAATATTCTTACATTATCATTGGCTTTCTCCATGGAGTAGTACCCTTATTGGTTTTATTTTTTATTAGTCTTGTGTCGTTTCAGCACTTGGCTATAATGTTGGCATCTTCCTTGACCCAAACTTAACCCATCAATATTTTCTAAGCACTATTAGTATTGAGCAATAAGTATTGTCTGATATGCTGCTTTCGTAGGCAGTGCATTTGTCGGATGAGTTTTGAGTCTCGAAATTTTGAAAAAAGGATTGTTCTTGGTATTTATTGGGGGTGCTGGACCCTTGGTTGGTACGGCCTTTGCGTCATTGTTGTGGTAAATTTTCAGTTACTGCACGGTATGAAAATCGACGTGGTAATATTACCTTCCTAACCATTGTAATAAATTCTCCTTTTCGTCACTTTTCAGCAAATATTGTCCTCGTCAACATTGACTGCGATCCCCCTTTTCAACAATATTACTCTCCTCGTCCTTCAATACATAATTAGAGAAAAGCCGTTTTCAAACAGTTTTCTTTTGTTTATTGGCGCCATGATCTCTTCACAACGGCAAACCTAGACTGTTTGGTGATCATGCGAGATTTGCATCCCGGTTGGAAAAATGCTTCCGGTCAAAAAAAAAGAAGCTGTTCAGCTACCGAAATTGGCCTCTGCCTCGTTTAACTTCTGATCATGGTTGAAAATGAGGCATTGGGACCAGGGTACAGGTTCAATTGGCAAGAGGGTTTGGGTGGCTTGACGGTCTCTAACACCCCTGGCTGTTCTGTAACCTGGTGCCAGTCTCCTCTGACCTCTGTTTTCCATTCTCAGAATCAAAATTAGCACTTTTTTTTCAAGGGGATACGACCCAGCACGCAGAAAGAATTTAAACCGTCGTAGCATCAACGACGTCACATGTTTTGGCAATTGAGAAAAGCATTTGTGCAGAGCATAAAATTTGTTCTTATTAATTTATTTTTCCAACAAGGCGGAAGAGATGAACACGGGTAAGTTTTCACAAAATGCACTGACTTATTAATGGACTTGCTTTATTTTTATTTTTTTATATTTTACTTATGAAAATTTCTTTCACGTTCAATATTAAATGCGATACCCCAATTTTGAAAGGCTGAGTTTGTGAGGGTGTGGAATTTGTTGACGATTTTCAATGCCAACTTGAAGCAGTCTTTTCAGCGCTGTGAAGTTCAAACACAAACAAATTTTTTGAGCTTCAAGAATGTTTGTTCAAAGGATGGCCTTCACGGTCCATTTGAAAGAAAGTGGTTGGCTATTCTGAAGTTCAAATTCTGAAGTCAGATTTTATTTTTGAAAGGTTTTTATGCGTGTAATTTTTGTGGTTTTACTAAAGAAACAGTGTCAAACAAAAACACAAACAAAGGATTAAATAAGTCGGAACTCGGGTCATTAATTAACTGCACGAATTTCAAGTGAACACCCCGAATTTTGTTTAAAAGTTCTTGTTCAACTGTAATATATATATCTCTCTAGGTGCCATATCCTCAAAGGACGTTGGCGATCATAGCTCTCCACTGCATTCTCCTTCTTGCAAGATGGACAAGTGAGACGGTATTCATGTTTGTATTTAGTCCTTCATTAATCCAGTTGCAAATGCTAGCCAAATATGTAATCCTTTGTCTTCCTTTCGATCGTTTACCATCTATCTTGGCTAATAGAGTTGTGGTCTCTAATCCATCTTTACGATAGAGGTGGCCTAGAAAACATGCTTGACCACCCCTGATGCGACTGAGTAGATTTCGTTTCGACTGTGCCAGTGTCAAGACCTCTTCATTGCTCTTTCTTTCTGTCCAGGAGATCTTCAACATACGACGAAAGAACCACATCTCTGCAGCTTCGATTCTTCTTTTCATGTTTTCGTTTATAATCCAACTTTCGCTGCTGTACATCAACACCGGTATTACATAACTGTTTAAAATTCTTTTCCTCAAAGCAATTGATAAGTTCCGATTCCTCAAAAGGCATCCAAGTCTTCCAAATGTATCCTTTGCCATGCCTATTCTGCGCTTTATGTCATCATCACATCTGCTGTCCGAGGTTACTAAACTTCCTAGGTNCATTGTGTGGGGGGGGGGGGTATGACGTGTTAAATGATTTTTCACTGTCATTTTTCTCTTTCCTATTTGTTAATTATATTTTTTCATCAAAAATGAATGTATTTAGGGTCATGTTTATTTACTGGACATTAAATATCACTTTCTGTTTTGGAAATTACTTATGCTATTTTATCAATTTGCTTTTCGCGTTTCTTTTTTGTCTCAATTTTCATCAGTTTTGTGATACTATTTCTTCCTTTGTTTAGCTCCTTGCATATTTTTGCACTTTTAAATTGACTTCCAGTCAGCACCGAAGGGAAGGGTGCAGTGAAAATCAAAATGGGGGACTCGTTTTGAATTTTCAATTTTCATGTATTTTATAGGGCCACATCTAAACAGATAACGTACGTTACGAATTCCTGATGATTAAATTTTCGTATGCCTTAGCGTTTCCTTCTTTAAGACAAAAGAACGATCACCTGTCAAGATTTAAAGTTAGAGAATTTTTGCCTTCAAAGCACAATTTCACATTGTCGAAGCCGATGTAAATGACAATCTCGACAAAACACGGAAACAAATCTGACTGACAGTCGCTCACCAAAAGGACGTGCCACAAAATGGACCAAAGGACGACTATTTTTTTGAAGCCACTTGCCTTTTAAAAGTAAGTTTTTAAAGTAAAATAGGTCAACACGTTATTTTCTAATCTAACTGTCAACGAGATATTGAAATTATGACATAAATATTTCAATGTGACTATCCAAAATATGAAATCCAACCATGTAACCAACCATATATGTATATATACTTTTTCCAGGGAGAAAAAATAGGTAATTTTGGAAACCATTTAAACGATAATAGTACTAATTATATATATATATACATATATATATACATATATATATATATATATATATATATATATATATATATATATACAGGGTTTCCCACTCATTTTGTTTGAGCAGGTCTGTTCAAGAATTGAACAGGCCTGCCTTAGGGGCAGTCTGGGAAAATTTACCCCCAAGAAAATTTTGAAATCCTAGACGCAAAATCCTGCATTCTGGGGCATATCTGAGGGGTAAATTGATGTGTTGAAAATGATATTTTTAACCCAAATTCTCCCAATGTCTACAAAAGTAGACTTCTAATCCAATTCTTGTTTTATAGAGACATGGAGCATATTTGGCATTAAATTATGTCCCTCGTTATTTTAGGATAGTTGATAGGCACGATGAGCCATAAACTGATATTTAGTTTGGTACTATGTGTCAGTATAAGATATAAGAAGTGTGCCAATTTTCAAAAAAATCTGAACTGCCAAACATGTTCTGCACTTTGCTGTGTTGGCAAGGTAGCTGGCAGTAAAGACGGTTTTAAAGTGTGTATTTACACTTTACAAGGGTGATTCTGTCTAATAAACTTACTTTTATTTTGTTATTGAACGTTACAAAAAAAGTTCATGTCAATAAATTTTGAAGTCTGAAATATGCTAAATTTGCAAATCTGAAATATGCTAACACTTCCTAGACATTGGTAGGAAGTGTTAGCATATTTCAGATTTGCAAAATTGAGACTCATATTGATATTTCCTGTTGATTCTTGTTTGGACTACCTTGTTTGCGATGTATTTCCTGAAACTATGAGCAGAAATAGATTCCAGGAAATAAAATCGGTTTTGCATACTGCCGACAATCAATCACTTGGCCCAGTAAAAATGGCAAAAGTTAAGTCGGTTTATGATTTACTAAACAGTAACTTTCAGTCCTTCGGTATTGTTCACGGAGACCTAAGTATTGATGAATCATTGATTCATTACTTTGGACGTCACTCATGTAAGCAGTTCATTCGTGGCAAGCCAATTCGGTTTGGATACAAATGTTGGATGATAGCCAGCAGTACTGGCATGCCATACTATGTACCCGTCTACAAAGGTGCCTCTGGAAATTCTTCTAAAACGGAAC
>RDPX01000042.1:1559919-1591684 GCA_003991215.1 Morbakka virulenta
GTTCCTTCAAAGTTACTGTCATTAATGAGTTTCCGAATCTGGGGTCCATCAAATATCCCAGCTTTCACTTTTTCATAGGACAAACTAGGAAAAGTTCGTCTGATGTGCTGAAAGCATTCTTGGTCTTTGTTTAAGGCTTTAACGAACTGGTTCATTAAGCCTAACTTGGAGGAGGTACAATGTTAGATCGATCAACCAAAGGTTGCTCTATCAGATTTGGCCCCCCGGCTTGCAGTTGTGGTCTAGGCAGCCAGTCTTGTTTGACCCAATGTTGATCCCGATCCCTACAGTCCCATACACACAAATGGCATGGATATTCGGTGAAGCCTCTCTGCTGACCCAAGAGGAAATTCATTATTTTCAAGTCTACACATATGATCCAATTATGGTCATGGTATCGGAGAAAATTAATTACTTTTTTAATGCTCTCGTAGTTTGCCTTTAGAATCACTGAGTGACCTACAGGTACTGCTCCAAACTTGTTTCCATTATGAAGAAGGACACACTTTAAGCTTTTCTTCGAGCTGTCTATAAACAGCCTCCAATCATTTGAATTGTAACTGGGTAAACCTAAGACTAAAAGAAGCCCACTAATGTCATTACAATACACAAGGTCACAGTCAGTACTGAAAAATTTCAGAAATTCGAAATTTTGAGATCACTCTGAGTCAGTTTCTTCTCACTTAGTCTAGAAGCTAGAAGCTCAGCACCTGCTTTTGATAAACCTATATCACGTATCAAATCGTTCATTTCAAACTGATTAAGCGGACCAGGAGTGATTCCTGATGTATCCTCAATATCTGAGTGACTTGAACTAGCTGCAGTATCAGAGCTGGTTTCATGACATCTTTATTTTGGTTGAGGAAACTCTGCAGAATGGGGAACAGGCAGTCGGGCAGATTCTAGATCAAAATAATCAAATAATGGTAATCAAATAGAGTTCGTGGTCGTTTCATGTTACTTCATACATGTGCTTCACATGCTTTAAAGCCTTTATTTTCACTTTCGTTTTGTTATCGAATGACCATCCGACATCGACCAATTAAAATCGCCGTTACTACCGGTGTTTGGACCAACAAGGAAGTAAACACAGCTGATTCAACACATGTGATGAACACACGTTTTGATCCGTTTTCTGAGACACGCTGCTCAATTTCTCGATATATATATATATATATATATATATATATATATATATATATATATATATATATATCAAAGTGAATAAAGCACTGCACTGCAGGAAAATTATATTATTATTACTATATTGGTGCCGCACACTAAGTTATGATCGTAAATCGCTAGTGGAGTTTCTTGAGGCATGGTGTCAGCAAGACTCCTCAAACCTCAGGGACTTTCCGAAGTACCCCTGCAAACTGAAGTAACGTAGTTTTCTGCAGTTCGACTACTCTTGTTTTCAACCCAAGTTCTCCTAACCACTTTTTAAAATTTGTTAGGGGGGGTACCCAGAGCTCCTGTAATGACCGGAACCACCTTTATGGAGATGTTCCATAGCTTCTTTAATTCCCTGGCTAAATCTTGATATTTGAGAATTTTTCTTGCTCCTTTGCAATTACGCTAGAATCGTAAGGTACTGCAAAATCTATAATGGTACACTTATTATGTCACACTTATTATTATTATTACTATTATTATTATTATTATTATTATTATTATTATTATTATATTATTATTATTATTATTATTATTATTATTATTATTATTATTATCATTTTAAGCCAAATGGCTACAATTAAATGGCTAACAATAATGGACCATCAAATATTGTTTGCCCAAATAGTAAATAACGTCTTTCCATGCAAAGGTAAAAACAGCAACAACAACAACAACAAAACCATTCCGTATTTAATTTTCGTGTTGCAAGCCTTATGAAAGTACTTTTCGTATTATGCATTCACTTTCCATTCATTCAGTTTTTTACATTTCTGCAACTTATCCCAACTAATCGCTCTCTTTTTAATTGTTCGTTAAACGCTTTTCCCTTCTTACGCTGCACTTCTTTTATACCTCCACGAAGAGGACCAATGACTACGGGAACAATCGTTATATCATATCCATAAACAGCGACCTGGTTATGTCTGCCAAAGAAATTGTTTTCCAAAGGGAACAACAAACCTCAGATCAACTTCATGTAGAGAATGCTAATTTTTTGAAGAATCAGTCCTATCGGTTTCGATAACCAACAGTCTGGTGCTGAATAAATCGCTCAATCTCCTTTTGAACTTAGATGCTTCAATCTTTAACCTCGTTTTTTTTTTAAATCTGAGGAGAATAAGGAGAGTGAATAGGTATATTATTACGGATGTTGAGGGTTTCCATGCCGTTATCCAAAAAGCTAAAAATCTGAAAAGCAATAAGTTTATGTCATGCCGTTATCAAGTACCGCTAACGTACCTGGTAATGCTAATTTCTTTTTAATCAGTACTAACCACGTAAACAGTGAGGCTGTTTACGTGGTTCTTCATGGTTATTACGATCTTTGTTATTTCGTCCTTAACTAACTTGTATAATTAGAAAGAAGAGGTTTTTGCGTATGGTTTAAACCCTCCATTTCTGGGTTTATATTGTGTATTCTGATCTTTTGAAATATTTGACTAATCTACTGTTATTTTTCCTTCAAAATCATGATCAGATTTTGACGAGCTTAAAATTACTTTCGTTGTGAAAATGACACTGTCATATGGATCCCAAAACAGTAACACTGATCACTTTTTAAATAATAAACAAGAATTATGCAATCTCGAGGCTTAATTTTGGAGTATGAACTTAGAGCCATCAAATACCTTACCTTAGACCTTAGGTCTTCAAGTCTCTGCAAATACACTGAGCAGCAAGATGACACCATAGGTCACGGTCCTCTGCCAGGACCTGTACATTGCGGAAGTAAATTCGCCTGGAGAGAAGGCCCTCCTGGAAGGTGACTTGCCATCACATGATCGGCTTAAAATTAGATTTTCACTATAGCCCAATGCTGGGTTTTTCTTGCCCGGTCTCAGACTTAAATATTCCGTGAATTTTCATTTTTACCGTCTCATATATTAGTCAATTAGTTTGTCTTGTCTGTTAAACTTCTTGTGGAAGTCAACAGTTTTTGCCAGTGTGACATTCCAATCCAGGCCAGTTAAGTCTAAATTGATAAATCACCACCAAAACACCTGTGACCTCTTGGGAAAATTTTGTCAGTCTCAATTTCTTTCAGATAAATGCGATTCCCATCTTGCTCTAGTTATTGTCCAATGTCAGTATAGGATGGAGATATAATTATCAGTTGCAACGATTCTGTTTATATCATCAGGATGAACGATATAATTTTCGGGGTTTTTTAACATCCACAGTTTACTTTTAAAAGGTCTTTTAGTTTTGAGTAACAATAAAAGTAGGCCTTATTTTTAACCCTTGTCACACATGATTAAGTATCAAACATAGCCTAACAAAGGACCAGTTTTATTTTGCAGCTTCCTTATTTTGAGACCTATCCAATAGTCTGGAGGCTTGGGAAGGAAGTAGAGGGAAGCTGATTGTATAGAAAGGTAGATAATTGAAGGATCGTTTATATAATCCACAACGCTAACGTTTTACTTATAAAAATACATTTAAAAAACCACGTGCTTCTTCCGTAGGTTTGTTTTAGTCCACTTGCATTGTTTAAGCATTGTTATTAAATGCTTGAGAATTATCGTTGTGCTTTTGGCTATTGATGCTCTCCTGCCCGTCAAACCTCGTACAATTTCCTGATAAATTCTGAATAGAAATTCTTAAGGGTGTTTATTTTAACAGTCAAATGTAAACTGGCAGAATATTCTTTGAAAGCTGATATCACAATTGTAACAAAATTCCATAGATTTTTTCACCTCGGTGATTTAATCCATAATCGCTTAATTTCTATGCCCTGATATTGGTTACTAAATGAAAGCTCTTGTTTCAGAAAATATTTTTTGTTTATTTATTTATTCACTAATGTTTATGTTTTAGAGCGACTAAAATAAACTACATACTTTACAAGAAATATTATTTATAAAACAATGACTCTGAAGTATACAGCACAAAGTGAGATTTACATAACAAACAAAAGGATAGGAATTGGAAAAGTAATACAATAATCTCTTTGATCAACAAAAACAGCAGTTTTAGTTTTAGTATACATTTCCATACTTTTATTGCACATTACCATAGTTTTAGTGTACATTTCCATACTTTTATTGCACATTACCATAGTTTTAGGGTACATTACCATACTTTTATTGCACATTACCATAGTTTTAGGGTACATTACCATACTTTTATTGCACATTACCATAGTTTTAGGGTACATTACCATACTTTTACTGCACATTATCATACTTTTAGTGTACATTACCATACTTTTACTGCACATTATCATACTTTTAGTATACATTTCCATACTTTTATTGCACATTACCATAGTTTTAGTATACATTTCCATACTTTTATTGCACATTACCATAGTTTTAGGGTACATTACCATACTTTTATTGCACATTCTCATACTTTTAGTGTACATTACCATACTTTTACTGCACATTATCATACTTTTAGTGCACAATACCATGCCTTTATTGCACATTACCATACTTTTAGTGTACATTACCATACTTTTATTGCACATTGTCATACTTTTATTGCACATTGTCATACTTTTAGTGTACATTACCATACTTTTAGTGTTCATTTTCATACTTTTAGTGTACATTACCATACTTTTAGTGTACATTTTCATACTTTTAGTGTACATTTTCATACTTTTATTGTACATTACCATACCTTTAGTGTACATTTTCATATTTTTAGTGTACATTACCATACGTTTAGTGTACATTACCATACTTTTAGTGTACATTACCATACTTTTATTGCACATTGTCATACTTTTAGTGTACATTTCCATACTTTTAGTGTACATTACCATACTTTTATTGCACATTACCATAGTTTTAGGGTACATTACCATACTTTTATTGCACATTCTCATACTTTTAGTGTACATTACCATACTTTTACTGCACATTATCATACCAGTGAAAATTGATAAACATAAAGAAAAGAACAAGGGTTTCAGCGAGCATATATGAGCAAGGAAAACAAATTGAAGAAATTAAACGGGAGATGCAAAAGAAAATAGAGGAGAGATTGGACGGTGAACGTAACGTGAAGTTAAAAGCAACAAGAACAAAATTTCCAAACTAAACATCACGAAATTTATTGGAGTACACCTTGATTGGATTCGCTTTTCGAACCAATTTCAAAGATATATTGATAAAGCCAGTCTCAAACCAGTTACAAAATACTCTTATTTAAAAGAACTACTTACATCTACCGTTAAGCCACTAATTAATGCTTTGCCAATCAACGGAGAAGGTTATGAAAAGCAAAAACATCCTCGCTACGAAGTATGAACAGCCAAGTGAGATGGTCAATGCTCACATTAAAGAGAAGTATTAGAGATTAAGGGAAAATTAAGAAACATTTTTCGTTATGTGAGACTTACATTGGATCGTTTACCTGGTATTGGATCGCATCTTGCACGACTGGACGATCATTGGAAGAAGTGGGATTTTCCAAATCTTGTTGAAGTTTTTGTAAAATGAACGGAACGGAACCCAGCTAATAAAAGAACTGCTCATCGAAAACTTAAAAAGGTTTTGTCGACTGTGAGAAAGATAATCATCGATCGAGTGACTGTACAAAGAAATCAGGCTTTATTGAACACAGACGGATACTTTGAATCAAACCATTCTGTTTTAAACGTACTGTGGCAAAACATGGAGCTCGAGTATAAAAGTCGTGGGTGTTTTATGTGTGGAGGAAAGCATCGTACATTGATGAGTTGTTGTGTTGATAACAATGCTGATAGTTCTACAAATGACATTGTGAATAGCAGCAAAGCAGAAATAGAAAATCAGCTGTTATTTTGTACCAGTGGAAGACCAGTTACTTACCCAGTAGTAGTAGTAGTAATAGTAGTAGTAGTAGTAGTAGTAGTAGTAATAATAGTGGTGGTAGTAATAGTAGTAGTAGTAGTAATAGTAGTAGTAGTAATAGTAGTAGTAGTAATGGTAGTTGCAGTAATAGTAGTAGTAGTAGTAGTAGTAGTAGTAGTAGTAGTAGTTGTTGTTGTTGTTGTAGTGGTAGTAATTGTTAATCGAATTAGATTTGCTTTACTTGACACTTGAGCTAGAGGTTATCAGGCTTTAGGAAACTTGGTTAAACGTGTTGGATCAAAACAGTTGAGCCAAGATGAATTGAACTGCTAATGCACGGTACATCACAAAAAGTTGAAATTACGGCTGAGAGGTTGGCAACATGAATGGGGGTTTTAGATTACCTCTTGAATTAAGCAAAATAGGGAAGGATGTGCTTCTAAAAATACCAAACCCAGACTGCAACAAACGATCAGGGCATTCCGTCGTCTGAAAGGAGTTGAGGTTAATGATAATGACACAAAGTTTGAATGCCAAATAGATGTGATACCGGGTGCAAGTGAATATGCCAAGATAAGAATGTAAGTCACACAAAAAGTTGGTAGTTCTTTTGAGTCTGTAGAAGAATATACACAATTCGGATGGATACTCACATCACCTGGTTATAATGTAGACAGCACGTTATATAGTAGACAATCTCCCCTGGATGACTTTGATCAATTATTTCGTCAAGACCGCTAAGGATTAGCAAACGCACCAACGGGTGGTCAACAATCGTTTACTGTGAGTTCAAAGAACAATCGCAACGCAGTTCAGAAGGCTAGCATGTATCACCCGCAACTTAACAACAACAAAGCAGCCAGTCCTAAACCGGTTGAATCATTTCTCAAACCAGCTGAAAATGCTTTGTATAAATGCAGGAAGGACTAAGTTTCCTATGGTCTATGATGGTTTCCCCAGGACAAGTCAATACAACCCTTCACTAAATGAATGCCTTGAGACTCGACCTAGTCTATAAAACTTTAAATGAGACATTCTTATGCAAGCAAGACTGAGATCTATAGCACTGACAGAAGATCTAAGACACGCCTTCCTCGTGATACGAACACGAGAACCAGATCGAGGTGCACTGAGATTCCACGTGATAAAAAGATTTGCAGTCAATGAGTAGAAAGATATTGCTTTGTGAATTGTTCAGTTTAGTTCAGCCATAATTTATTCTTGGGAAGACTGATGAGTATCATGCTGATGACTGACAACAAGAATTTCCAAAGAGGGTGGAAGACATTCAGAATAACATTTATGTAGAGGACATACAGCTGGCAAGAAATGCGACAAGAAGAAACAAAGTCAACACCATAAAAATATTTAAAGATTGATATACTTAAACGGCACTGCAACAAGCCTACATTACAAATAGACTCGGTACCCAGAATAAATTACGCAAAACAAGAGATAAATTTTTAAGTGGATAATACAACTGTCTTAGCATTATATTGCGATAGGAAGAATGATCAGTTATCAGATAACATTACGAAATGTATTAGAAAGAAATAACAAAGCGAGGAGTTTTCCAGTTCTTAGAACCCAGCTACGACCCAGTTGGACAGATCTGACCGGTGGTTGTACGTGGTAAGACAATATTCAGAGATATGAACTTATACTAGACTAGGATAGTGTGCTGCCCAGCTACTTACTAAAGAATTTTATGAGATGGAAACAAAAGCATTCCCTTAAATTTTATGTGCCAAGAGCAGTGCTTGCCTACAAAGATCCCAGTGCCACATTCATGCTCTGTTATTTGAGGGTGGTAGCCAAGAGGAGAGCTGTTTTGCCACATATCCAGTGGTACGGTCAGCCAAAGTTTTCACTTGGAGAAAATTTAAATCTAATTGAGGAGCAGGATCTCCACAAATGAGCAGAGAGCATGCAAAGGCAGAGTATGGAAACGCTGCGGAAAGAAATACTTAAAAGCGTTACATAACCGATAAAACCACATCCACAAGACAAAGTACTTAAATTAAAGGTAAGGTAAGTGGTATTGTTGTAATCAGAGGCGACGAGAGAAATAGAGCACATTGGAAAACAGGAATGGTCGACAAACTATTTGCAGCTCAAGATGGCAACAAATGGGTAGAACGGTTAAGGGCAGGAAATTCTTACTTGGAGCGAGTTGTACAGCACTTTTACCCCAAGAGTTGTCATGTGAAAGAAATGGCGAAATACAAACAACAAAACGTAACGCTGACGCAAATACCTTAGAGATAAGTAGTAGCAAAGGCCGAGCTACAAGCAAAGCACAACACTTCTACCAATTCTATTTCTGAAAACATTTTCTAACTCGGTAGTATATCATTTATAACGGAAAGAAATATTTGGGGCAGTACTTCCAAGGGCGTGGCCAGGGAAGGAACTACGAACCTCTTGCATAGAATTATGTTGACGTAACCACTGGGCTACTACTGCACTGATACACTCTGCATTCCTTGTCTGCAGACCAAAAAAACAACCTTAAGATATTCCAATAATTTTTTATTCAAATTTTGAAAGCTAGAAAATTCCAGAGATAGAGACAAGATTTCTCGCCTGTGTAAAAACAGTACACAGTGAAAACTCATTTACTCATGAAACCACTAGTAACAGCAACTTAAAGCATGAAATAATATAGTTCGCTCCGGTTATTTAGTTGAGATGTGCAATCAAATACCAATACCTTACTGTCACATACCATAGATTTTCTTGGGAATGCAGTTATGACTTGTGAATTAGCGTGGCGAAGTTAGTTACCCTTTTAAGACAAGGGAGTCTAGAATAGTTTGACCCAACACAATTATCTAGACTCTTTGCAATAATCGAAGTTCTTTAAAACTGCATGTTGGCTCCTCAACTGGGACCATCAATTATTCCATAACATCTCTCAAATACAGAGAAAACATCAGTTTCTCCATCGAACCTGGAACCAAATGAACCAAAGTTAAGACAGTAGAACGGATTTAACTTTAATTAAAAGTAAGATTAATTTAACTGGAATATTATTTTCTCTGATAAGTACTGTTTTTGTTTTAAGTCATGTTCCATACTCTTTCAAACGGCAATGTTAAATGTTACTTAAAGACTGCCGTTCGAAAGACTATAGACATTTTGTTTTCAGAAAAGTATGGGACCATTCAAAAAAATGATTGTGTAAACGAATATGAAAAGTTGTTTTTAGGTAATTAGTTTTGTGCAATTTGAAACTATGAGCATTATACTATGTGTACAGAGGTCATTTACAGATCATTAGTTAAGAAATAATGACTTCCAATGCCAGGCTGACTATTTAAGGATTTTAGATTTTAAAAATTGGCCATCTGAAAAAGAATATTTGTGGACTACAGAAGCAAAGAAGCCTTAACTTGACTCATTGACCAGCATGGTCCACTGAGGGTAGTTTGCTGTTTTAGAATGCCACGGAGTGCGGTAACTCGCCATTCCTGTGATATCATTCACCTTAACCAACTCCGTTACCACCAAGTCTCTCCAACACCATTTCGGTATCTCTCTGCCCCGCGTTCTTGATATCAGCATTCGCAGCATTCGGCTGTGGCCACAGTTTAATCACGCCTAAATTTTCTTCCATACGATCGGAGTCACGATATTTCATGTTTTCCTGAAATATTTTTAATAGAAAGATTTGTTCTGTGATGGATTTTCCCGGTCTGAACCCAGTGTTTGTTGACTCAGTTGTGTGATTTCTCGCAACCTTGCTTCCCTTTTTCTCTCCAATAGTTTCATGATATGGCACTTAAGTTTATACCTCAGTTGTAATAACACTAAAAGGTTCAATGCAGATGTAGAGGGGACGCTACTGATTGTGGTTAGTGCATATGAACCACAGATGGGTTGCCCACAGGATGAGAAAGGCACATTTTGAAGGGACATGGGCACCACATTCATGATTCCATTTCAGGATACCTGGAGGAGAGAGAAGCGTGTTTAGAGCTTATTTTGATGGACATGTTGGAGAAGAGCTGATGAGAAGATGATAGGAAGATATGGCTATGGAAGGAGAAACGAAGAAAGTAAAGAGATAGTGGACTTTGCAAAGAGAGTAGAGATGGAAATGGGAAACACATACATCAAGAAGAGAGAAGCCTAGAGAATCACGTATAAAAATGGTGAAAGGAGTACCCACGTTTACTACCTAGCTTGCAAAAGACGACATCTGAACGAGGTAACTGGAAGCTATGTACTTGGAGGAGAGTTTGTTTGCTGCACAGTACAAAGTGGTAGTTTGTAAGTTAAGGATTAAAACTAAGAGGAAAAGTAAAAGGTCAGTTAATCCAAGGTTACTTGGACTTAAAAGTGCACACATAGCTTTTCAATAGAAACCTGAAGTGCAAAGAAATGCCAAAGGAGTGGAGAAAGAGTGTGTTGATCCCTGTTTATGAGAGCAAAGGAGAAGCACAAGAGTGTGGCACCTGCAGGGACATCAAGTTAATGTGCCACACCTTGAAAATGTGGGAGAGAGTTTTGGATGTACGTCTCAGGGAAGAGGTAGAGGTCATCCAGGAGCAGTACGGGGTTTTTTCTTGGCATGAAAAAGACCAACGAACAAGCTATACGAACTGCAAATTCTGATGGAAAGTCTCCGTGAAGGACAAGAGGAGTTGCACTGTGTTTTTCTAGATTTAAAAAAGGCGTATGACAGGGTGCCAGGGGACTGCCTTTCAGACTGTCCACTGAAGGGGGACACTTGGCAAAGACCTTGGTGGCATACGGAGCACATATCCGATCCACCTCCATCGCCCCCTCTTGACTTCCTGGGATACAGGTAGTAACAGTACTAGGGTCTCGTTCTCCATTGCTGTTAACATGTCAGTTGTTATCCCGTCCACATCGACTGGCTTTCCGTTTTTCTTTGCCTTGATTGCTGTCTTAAACTCCTCAGCAGTTGGCGGGTCGACGCTGATGTTCAAGTCTTCTTCCGCTGGTGGTATATCTGCAGTCTCGGTAGGCTCTGTTCAGTTCAAAAGACTTTCAAAGTGCTATTTTCATTGCCTAATCTTCTTCCTTTCACTGCAAACGTTGATGCAGCACTTGTCCATTACAGGGCATTTATTACTACCAAAGTTTCTTTTCAGTTCCCTAGTAATTCGGAATCAAGTTTTCAGGTCCTGTCTTGCTGCTGTCTGTTCAACCTCGTCTGCCAGTCTCACTGCATACTGCTTCTTGTCATTTTTAGCCAGCTTTTTCAGGTTTTTATCCAGTTCAGCGTATTAGCCCCTTACGTTTTTTTAAAATCCTTCCAGATCTTGTTGAGATGACCTTGTGTTTCATTTCTTTCGACTAGTTGATATTTTTTTTCATGCTTTTAATTTGATCCAGTCCTCCATCCTTTTTTTTCCGAATCCCAGACCTTTCTCTCCGGTTCCTCTACGGGCTTGATTAAATCTGTAAATGGCAATCTCCCCCCCCCCCCCTAAGTGAAGACCAGTCTGGTGGTTTCTTCCTTTAAATTTGTAAAGTCAAGCAGTTTTCCTTTCTTCTGACCCTCTCCTGTCTTGCGCAGCTCAAGTATATTGCTTACCAGAAGAATGTTGTGATTACTGGCAACGTCAGCTATGAAATGGTAAAGTCGCACTTACCTCAAGGAGTTTTTAAACAGTCTTTGTATGACTACAGAAAGGTAACAGCTGCCGTAGTATATTAGTATTGTGAAACCAGTACTATTCCTTCCAAAGAATACCTAAAAACGTGGGCACCTCATATTAGGCTAGCTGCTAAAATGGGTGTTTGAAGTTTCTCAAACGGGTGTTTGAAGTTTGTAAAAAAATTGTAAAATGTCAAAAGCTGACCTCATTTACATTTCTGTTACCTTTGCAGAGTTCTTGTGTTGAATTGCAGTCCTTGGCTGTGATTAAGAGCTCCTTTCCCATTTTGCTTTGATTTTCGAACTGAGTTGATGTACTACAGGTTTTAGTCTTAAATTTGATTTAACGCGAATTTCATTAGCAACAGGAGTCACACAATTTTTTGAATTTTTAGGGCAATGTAGTAGAATTTTTTGTAAAGTGTGCATTTCACACATGGACGATAGCGTTTGTTCTCAGCAACTTTGCATTTCACCATGTAAGAATTCTTTGAGATACTCTACGATACATCGAGTCATATAGCTCCATACCACACTGGGTCTTTCATTGATGGTACCCCTTGTAAACAGTGGGTCCATTTTTGTCTTTCACATATTCCCATCTATGAAAGACCCGAAAGGAATCAACAGATTAAGAAAAAGTGGGACAGAAAGCACGCGACACCATAAAATGCAAGGCATACGGATCGTCCCTCAAAAACCCTCCGTGGGAAGGCCCTCTCTCTTGGGTTGGTCTTCAGCCAGTGCTCAACGACCCGAGACCACCTGTCCTACATGGTTGGGCCCAAAAGCCAAAACCCCGACCAAGGAGAGACCGGAGCTCTATACTTAATCTTAGCGAAAAAGCCTAAAAGCTCCATGCCATACTATGCAGAACATTTTTTCACAGGTTGAGTGCCTGCTTTTTCCAGTGGGAACAGTGTTTTTATTTTTGGCCCGAGTCAAGTTGACCTGGCGGCTTACAATTGGAGAATTTTCGTGTTTTGTTTCTAATGGACTAAGCATGGAAGTCAGTTTCATACATTTTGATGCTCTGAGTTGTAAACGTAAGTCTGCATTTCTTTTCATGAAAATGCGTCAAAGGACGACGTTCTTCAATACGTATGGGTACTATTAAATGACAAGATAAAACATTTTCAATACGTTTAATTGAAAAAAAAGGATTCATCATAAAAGGGCAAGATAAAAAACACTACTCAATTTTAAATGTGTTTACAAATATGAAGTTGGATGGACAATGCAAATACTTTTGTGGGAGTGATTCTTGAGTAGTGATAAAGAGTTTGTGTAAGTAAACAGTGAGTTTCTCCAGGGGAATATGTACAGCAAGTAAAGAAAAGAGGTGAAAAGCATAAGTATAAGAGAAAATAGAAGTTTCATGTGGAAATAAACGTGTTGTAGTTCTCAGTTGATTAAAGAATCTCCCTTATAAGATATTCTTTTGTATTTGTGAACAGTCGTAAACAGTTACCGATATCTTAGAATCAACTAGAACACAACACTCTGGGATCTAAACTCTTAACCATAACATTTTTGTTCTTTGTGTTAGCATACTCAAATCTGGATGCTACTCCCTTAATCAATACAAATCAATGTTTAAAATGATAACTGAAATAAAAACACTGTAATAATACAGGGGTGGCTAAACCGCTGATCGCCAAGAACTTGTTTGCGCCTCACAAATATTCTTGACAAAAAATAAGGTTTTTTTTGTTATCTTGTGTGATATTTATGCAGAATGTATAGCCTTTTCTGCTCATGAACAACCGAAAGCAACTATTATCAGGAAAGGATTGGTTGAGGTTCGGAAAGACCCGAATAGGAAATAGTTGTATCCTTTTCTTGTTGAGCATCCAATTTTGAAATCCCGCCATTGGTGGTGTATGTTGATCTTTGGTTTGATGCAGATGCTAGGGGAAATCTGTAAGCTAACTGATCGGGTGTTGAGCCGACACCAGACAAGCTGACGCCAGCAGCCGAAACGTGTGGCTTCTTGCATCAGAGTTTCTTAACTTTAAACACTTCGAGTTGAGCTGGTTTGAAAGACAGACGGATACTGTCGTACTTTAATTTTTTTGGACACGCACATTTTAAAAATGGCGTATTCAGGGTAGCAGAAAAAAAATGAGTACGAGAACAGGGCCTTCAGACCAGAGTGCGAGGAGAACTTCGAACTTTTCCATTATGTAGGCAAACTGTTGTGCTCGTATGTAAAGAGACTCTGGGCCACTTTAAATCTGGTAAATTGAAACGTCACTACAAAACGAACCACAAAGACGGTTAGGACAACTATCCTTCAAAGTCAGAGAAGTGAATAGAAAAATGTGAAAACTCGAAGTCATCATTGCATAACCAGCAATCTCTAATGATAGTATTTCAGCAAGGAAGTTGACACAATGGCCAAGGCTAGATTTGTTATATCATGGAACATTACCCGGGCTGAACGAGTATATACTGATAGAGAATTCGTCAGAAAAAAACACGACTGATGTTGTTGCTATTTTAGGATCCTTGCGACACAAAACTGCAACAACTCATTCCTCAGACTGCAGTTTCCTGCCACACACAAATAACACAAATTAGTGACGATGTTGAAAGTCAATGCAAACTTATTTAGAGCTATCATTAGCATTCAGTCTAACTTCCAACAAACCAAAGAGCATTCAAGATAACCCACAACTAGCGATATATATTCGTTATATCACCGCTTTTTAATTTTTGCTTCCAAAGTCAGGCTCATATTTTTGTTTTCATCAAACCTTTGCATTGTTTTCATACAACGAAACTACATGTAATACTAAAAAAGGAATTTTTTTTTCAAATTGATTACTGAAAGCCAATCTGCCAATTAATTAACGAACGGGGTTCCATCCGTGGTAGTGGTCGACAAGATTTTCGTGTGTGCAGCGGTAAAAATACTCCTTCAAGCCTCTTTCAGAAAGAAATATATTTAAACTTTTTTCAATCCAAATACCACTTTTAACCTCACCTGGATCACTAGGTTCACCAATATCTTAGTAACACAAGGTCTGGAATGAGAGAAAGAACGGTAATTCAACAAGAATTCTTATTGTCATTTTTTTATTTGTGGATAATAAATGTTGTAAGAAACTGTTTTAAGTTTAAGTGAAATAAGGAAGGGAAAATTTTTAGTTTCTCAACAGCTGACTTGGTTTTTCACCATGTTATTGAGTTTTACTGATAAAACTTGGTATTTTGACCTTTTGTTTACGAAAATAACGTTTGTTAGCTCAGATAAACATTCTACAATCCTTTGTAGTCTATGCGCTTTTGCACACAACATTTTTGAGTGACTGCGACTAGATTCTCGAGTGATTTAATGAATTTCTATGTAATACCTCATAACAAGTAACAATGAAAATGTTGGTATTTTATTCACAAGCGTCAGAATTTGTCAGCGGAAAAATATTAAATGGGTTATATTTTGTACAAATAGAATTTGATTCGGCCGGGTGAAAGAGACAGAAGACGGCAAGGTTTGATGCATTCCGTATAATAAAAGTCGTTTCATCTAAGGTTAGTCCTTTCTATGCAAGCAGTTAAAGCCACAGCCTTAACTGAAAAACCAAATCATGCCCCATACTAAAGGTTAGTATCCATTTGAGCTTTAATTGCGTTTGATTAGTATTTTGCAAAGTATTTTAGACTTTTTCGTCTTTATTGAGTATTAATTGCAGATCGGCATCCACCCTGCTTCTGTTTGTGATAAGACGTGTTTTTCTACGTCCAAACATTTGCATCTGGGTCAGTTAAGTTCCGTTAAGTGAGTTTGTGTATGAACTTGGCCTCTCTAAATGATAAACTAAATCTAACTAAGTATATGCTTACCACTGTTTAATATTTTCATTAATTGTGATACACTGTACTATCTTCCAGTTCAAACCACAAGCTTATGCTTTGCTGTTCTGCAGCCCCATTCATCGTAGACGCACACTTCTGTACTCGGTCTGTTAACGGAAAAACCAATTTTACTCAACAAATATTTACATACACTGTTATAGATTTCGCCATTAAGTTGTATATCGTTGTATATCATACGGCAAACTAGTAGAGACTGATTAAATCGGTCCGGAATCAAGTAGCGTATTTTGTCAATGGTCGTAGGTTGATCGAAAACATTGAACTCTGAATCTGCTGTTCGATAGGTAATTTGAACCTATCTGTTTTCAAATTTGTTATATGTTTCCTATCTTTTTTGAAATTGTTGAAATTCGAGTTGGGAAGAGTTGGAATATTAAGAGTTATGGCCTTGATGTTAAAATTGAAATACGACAAAAGAAATTATATACTAGTTAGAACCAGCTTAAGATGGAAGCGATGATCTCGTGTATCCATATATATATATATATATAGATAGATAGATAGATAGATAGATATATATATGTATGTATATAGATATGTATATAGATATATATATGTATGTATATAGATATGTATATAGATATAGATATGTATATAGATATAGATATGTATATAGATATAGATATGTATATAGATATAGATATGTATATAGATATAGATATGTATATAGATATAGATATGTATATAGATATAGATATGTATATAGATATAGATATGTATATAGATATAGATATGTATATAGATATAGATATGTATATAGATATAGATATGTATGTATATAGATATAGATATGTATGTATATAGATATAGATATGTATGTATATAGATATAGATATGTATGTATATAGATATGTATATAGATATAGATATGTATGTATATAGATATGTATGTATATAGATATGTATGTATATAGATATGTATGTATATAGATATGTATGTATATAGATATGTATGTATATAGATATGTATGTATGTATAGATATGTATGTATGTATAGATATGTATGTATGTATGTATATGTATGTATGTATGTATATATATGTATGTATATATATATGTATGTATATATATATATATGTATGTATGTATGTATGTATATAGTTTCTGCTGTTAGTAAATGGGCGTGAAAGTCTAGAATGGAAAACAGGAACACAATGCTAAAGTAATGTAAAATATAGGAAGCTACTTTGAACTTCAGTTTGAGAAACTATTTATTTAGCAAGTGAAGTGTTAACTGTTAAAGCCGTTTCCTTTCGTAATTCAGGAAGAAGGTTGTTAAATGTCTTAAATCCATTAAATTAGTACACCTTTTTGTTAATTTGTTCAAGTCTTACATTTGATAGGTTTAAGAGCCAGCGACATTTCCGATTCAACTTTCAAAGCACTAACTGACATTGTCACTACATATGTCTATATACGTTTACATTTGTTGAGCATTTGCTAAAAGAAAGGTAATTGAATATGCGCTTTTGGCCGTACTTGTAGGTTCAGCGCAGTTTTAAAATCAACCTATTTTATTGGTTTTAATACCTCCTGACTATTTCCACTTATTATTATTAGATCTTTCATTGATACCATTTCTGGTAAACAATGGGGCAATTTTTGCTTTTCATTCTCACTAGACCAGAACTTCAAGAACACTGACAGACATACAGGAGTGACATAATTAGAACTATGTACTTTGCGTCTTGATTTCATTTATTGCACATTTGAGAAATCTTTATTTTCAGTTGTTCACATTTTGATTCAATTATCTACAGGCAATATGATCAATATTTAAATACGGTTCTTATAATTGACATACCAGCAGGCAATTTTGTCAAGATATGAAAGAAAGACGAAGTGAAAACTTTTAAAAACCCTGAAAATGCCGGCGATTTGCCTTTAATAGGGCAATCAGCTATCTTTAAAGCACATTATTTATATACACATTGCTTTATAAATGTTTGACGATCGGTTAATGTTTTGTTGCCTCCAGTTTGGATTCAGAAAACTGTTATCTATTAGTGTAGCAGCCCTTTATCTAACTGACAACCGCTAGACCACAGACAAGGGCCATTTGATTGAAACAGTATATACAGACTTAAAGGAAGCCTTATATAAAAAAAATCCTTATTGCTTTTAAAGTCAATCTGTCTTTGATGTCCGGACACTAGTTCTTAAAATGAGTATGAGAACAAGATTTGTGTTGAATCCACTACTATTAAATAGAATTGAATTTAGTTCAGAAAAATCATAAATGTATACAAAATATAAATATCACATTATAACAATTATCGAGGATGACACATAAGGCAATAATAACTACGTTTATTTCTAATGTGGTCCTCGACAGTTTACAATTGCCTGCACCTGGCATGTCATAACAAAAAATAAGAAAAAGAAGAGGCCTAGGATAGAGCCTTAAGGCACACCACATGAGATACCTTTTGACCCAGGTTTTACAACATCAATATCAGAAACTTATTTTCTACAAGAAAGATAGGACTTAAACCATGTTAAAGCATTTACATCTAAACACGTTGATTTAAGTTTCATTAACAGAATGTTATGATTAACTTTGTCGTGTACATTTTGTAAGTCGAGCATGATCATACCTGTATAATGAAATGACCTTAGTCTTTTCCATGTTTTCTGAGATTAAAAAGATAAACAAGGCAAGCAAGGGTCGGTAGAATAAGGAGGAGCAAAAACCTGACTGAAGTTTATGCAATAGATTTTTACTAATGAGATATTCGTTTAGCTGATTGTATACTACTCGTTCAAACACCTTGGAAATAATGCTAAAAACAGAAACAGGTCAAAGAGGAATTAGATTTTTTGGTACTTATATTTATTAGCTTCTTTTGTGGAGGTCGTAATAACGTACTTTAATTAAAAAGCAGCAGAAACAGAAGTGGACCAGTTTAAACCAATGCCCTAATTCAATTTAGTGTTAGTAAGTGATTTAATTTTAAGAATTATCGATAAATTTTAAGATATTAAGGGAAATATAACCACTGACTAGTTCCAAGTGTAAAATTAATTGCAAAATATTGCCTATTTAGCTGCACGACGGACAAAAACACCCAAAAGCAAAAGGAAGATCAATCTTTTTAGAGAAGACATGAGAGTACATTTAAAGATTATAACGTGCGCCAAAATTATTTTGACTGCAAACTTTGGCGTGGAAATCTTGCGAATGCCAAATGTAAAAGTCTTTGGTAATTTGACAATGAGTTTTCAGTTAACAATACAGTTAATGGTGATCTGCAAGCCATTGAATAAGAAATTGGGTCAAAAGTAAAGAAGAACATGAGCTTCAAATGTAAGTACATTTGTCTTAAAATAACATATTAGACATGTGCTTGAATACATTATAGGCACAATGGAGCGTACTTAAAAAGTGGAAAAATGAAATTTCTAGATTAACATTAGATCGGTATCGAACATCACACGTTGTCTTTTAAACAAGCTTTTGAAATTTAAGGTTAGGATATAAAAGGATATAAAAACCCAATAAAACTAAAGAAAAAAACCTAAGTTTTAAATATTTGGCAATTGTTTTCTGTCTATCACATGTTTTAATTTAATTGAGCAAACAAATAGATCGGGACATTGTTTTTTCTTTATGGAAAATGAGAACAGCAAAAGAAATAAATCGGGCTGGTAATATTGTAGGTCATCTCTAAGCTTTTAGTGTTGCGGCCATTTTAAATGTTTGTTTTATCCGTAGAACTAGACGCACGGCTTACTCCCAAACGTTTGCAGAATTTACATTTTCTTTCTGGTTTTAACGTCCTTTACCCCCAGCAATTAAGGCGCAAACGGTGCTCTTCAGAGGGACTTTGTTTTAACAGTGAGGAATTTCTTAGCCGGATACCTTTCCTGACGCCAACCAATGGCTTTTTCTTTTGTTTCAAAGTGTAAGAACTTCCTGAGGACCGGTGGATGGATAAGTGGCAGATTTACAAATTAAAACTTAAACATCGGGTCTTTAAGTCGTTTTATTTGAACTAGTTTAGGTTCTTACAAAATATATACATCAATAAAAATAAAAAGGAAAAACCAGAAACACTAAAATTTATTAAAATGTAAATACCCAAAAAAATAATGCTGTCATCTTACGGCCCGGTGCTGGTTGGCGGCCCGATGGTTGGGTACCCCCTGCTATACATCACATATTGTACTCTCCACATGCCGTTTGTGGCTTTGTTGCTAATCAATGCGAAATAGCTACTGCAACAATCCCGTGTACGCTCACTTTTTATTTTATTGAAAGCTTCTCAATGTGGGAATAAGCAATTTACCGAGTTTCAATATCAAGTAAAATTCAGAAATCTTGCTCTATCCTTTGCAACCTATGGTTCTTGATAAATTTTAAGCTTGTTCAGCCATTCGTTCAGAAATTTGAAGTTATCAAGAATTCGCAGAGAAATTAGGCTTGAACACTAAATCTGGTTGTTGAAAGTTTACCTTCGGTTTTTTGTCCTTTGTACTATCGACCGTTCATGTAAGTCTTGAAGTTGATGGAGAATTTTCTTCCATTTTTGTGAGAATTTAAGCAGAAATGGTAATTTTGGGTTGTCTACCCATTGTGTCTGACAGAAGCTTTGATTCTTTAGTCAGCTATTTTAAGGACAAATATAGTGAGTAGTAATGGCATTGAATAATTTTTGGCTGAAGTTTGAGAACCATTTTTTCTATTCTAGAATTTTAGTCAAGCGTGTCAAGTGTGTGATATTGTATTTTTGCATTCGCTTTAATTTTTGTCTTCTGGGATAGCGCTTAGAACGTCGTATCTTTTGTAAAAAATGACGCACTGTTTCGTCATTAGATTTAAAGTCTGATACATTGACTCGACAATCCCATACACATTTACGGTAACCATACTTTCGTTTAAATTCAATACGAAAATTCCAAGACAACATGAAATAGCAAAGGATGGGAATTAATACTTAAAATTAGATACAATACATTTGTAAATGTGATTCCACACGGTAACTACTTTTTTTAGCTTAACAGATTAGGAACAAGGTCAGATTATTGTAAACAGTATGGACTTAATTTGTTAATTAATAGAGATGTCAGCAATTCTTTAAATAATCAAGTGCCACCCTGAATGAGATTACAGCCAGAAAATGTGCCTGGTGTTTCCATTTAGAACAGAAGAAAAAAAAATTATCCAAAATATTTCCATCAGGAAAATGTTGAGAATATCATGGGTAGACCATCTATCAAATAAGGTAGTTTTGAAGAAAGCTAGAACAGAAAGGTGCCTGACCCTAGGAATCCGTAAAAGGCAGATAAGGTTTATTAGACATATTATGAGAAAGGATAGGCTAAAAAATCTTACTCTTACAGGACGTATTGAAGGTAAAAGAAGCAGAGGAAGATAGAAGTTGGCACACTTGGAAAGTATAAGTACCATATCGAAAAATGTGTATCAGCAAGAGGGAAGGAAAAGCAAAAACTGAAGATTTATTACATGCAATGAGAGACAGGAAACTATGAAAAGCCATGATTGCCAACGTCTGGAATTGATATGGCACCCAGAGAAGATCAAGGAGAAAATTTTTCCGACTGTAGTCAATGCTGCAACATATTTTTGGTCAAGAAATTTAAGGTATCTAAAATATTACTGACTTAGGTAAAGGCGTCAAGATTTTCTCTCAGATATTTTTCTTTTGTGCATGAAACTAATTCTGAGAAGTTTATAAAAGCCACTTATTGCTCTTTTCATTTTCTTTGATGAAAGAGGGTAGTAACTCAAAGGAAATGCAGAGCAAGAATCACTACAAACTGAAGCTTTGATCATTACTATCTGGCGTAATAAATGCAAAATGGAGTATATGTAAAGTGGATAGAGCAAATATGGTAAAAGGCTGTTTTATTCAGGTGCATCAGATTGTTTCACTTTCGTTGATATTTCTTACCAAAATATCGGTAACCTAATGGTGCAACTTCTTCTTCGTCGTCTTTCGGCTACTCCCGTCAGGGCTGCCACAGTGGATCATATGCCATCATTTGGTATGGTCAGCAGGTTCCTTTCTTGTCACTCCTATTGCCCTAATGCCCTCTTTCATCGCGTCCATGTACCGTCTCCTTGGTCTTCCTCTCTTCCTCCTCTCGGTAAGATGCATCTCTAACAATCTCTTCCCGATGTAGTTCTCTTCCTTTCTGGTCACATCTCCAAACCACCTCAGTCTTGCCCCCGTTTGCGTCTCTCCTAATCTACCAACTGTCCTGTACCTATGATGTATTCATCTCTAATTTTATCCAAGCGTGTGAACCCAAGTGACCACCTCAACATTCTCAATTCTGACACTTCAAGTAAGCTTCATGCTTCCTTGTTGTTTCTATTGTCACCAGCCCATACAGTATATCTGGCGGCACTACCGTTTTGTATATTTTTACTTTCAGTTTTGGTGATAGCTCTCTATCTTGTAGTACTCCCTAATGGTGCAACTGAAGAGAACAAACGGAAAATCCCACCATTGAGGACCAACCACAGCAAACCATAGTTTAGCTGTCTGGGCACTACTGTGAGTAGAAAACATTTGAAATTGTCAATACCATATATTATTTATATGGATGAACAAAACTTTAAGCCTCCAAAATTCAGTTCTTATAATCAAACCTTGACCTATTCATCTGGTCAGATTTAAACCTTTCAGGCTTCAGTTTAATTTTAAGTAAGTAGCTTTTAAAACCCTTTCTGGTTAAGGTTTGGATATTTTTTCGCTTGACTTGCAAGAAATATGACGGACCTGTATGCCTTGCGACCATTAAAAATACCTTTTCATAACTACATTGTCTGGGGGTAAGCTGCTACTTGTTTTAATTAAGTAGTATAACAAAACCACAAAATCAAATAAAATAATTTAATCAAAAGGTATATCAAAGAAGCAAAATCCTAATTAGTAAAAAGTTGTTTTAACATTATAGTAAAGTTTTAACATTATAATAAAATAGAAAATGTTAAATTGGTTTTCTTGGGCAGCTGGTCTTGAAAAATTCGTTTAAAAAAGTACCAAATGTTATTAAGACGGTGATTCGATAAAAATCGAGTAGATACTCAGGCTGATATAAAGACCTGGGAATAAAGTGACTGATGTAGGTGAAAAAATTGACCATTAATCGCAAGATCTATTCTGTTTTTGAATGCTGAAAACCAAAAAAAGATCATTTAATTTTCAATTCTGTAGAAATAAAAATGACCGTATGCCCTACAGTATTTAGAAATTCTAAGTACCGTAGAAGTCTGTACTGTAAACGTCACAGCTGGCTAGTAGTCAGGTTTGACGTTTATCCTTCATTCATTACTTTAAATATACTTTTAACAATAAATGATAATTGTTACTTAATTTGTTTCGCCAGAAAACGAATTCTCAGTAAGTTACCTGGAACTTAAAGTGGACTACTAAATATTCTCAAAACACTTTCTTAACATGAAGGATTCCAAGACACCAAATACATTCATTTCATCTTCTTTCTTGTTGGTTATTCCCCAAACCACTAATTCTGTTAGCTTTTCTTTTTGTTTTAAGAAATAATAATTTTTTGTCCCCAAAGGATCGTTGGATGTCATGGTCTCAAGACCGCATGGTATTGAATTGGTAATTCAGGCAATGGAAAAGTTCCCGGACAAATATGAGTTGCAACTGGCTGCAGTTAACTCGCTTTTACAACTTGCATCAGGAAACAGTGCTGGTAAGAAATTTTTGTTACTGCACCAATAAAGAGCCAAACAATATAGCTGGTTGACTTAAGATTTGGGTCAAATATCTTACACTACACTCTTTTGCTCTTGTAAATTAACTGATAGAGTTTAAATTGTCTAATTAGTCAATTGAGTGGAGGTTTTTTAATGTAGAAGGTAACATCCTTCGACTTTTTAGAAAATAGTTCTTTTAATTTCTCAGTGATGTCTTCGAAGTTTTCTTTGTCTGTCGTATCTTATTCGATGCTTAGATTGGACAATTTCTTATTGGGGATTAGACAGTTACCAACGTGGCAGCATTAACCTTGTGTGTATTTTCTCTAAAGAAGCGAATGCAACGGGAAAGGTTGTACCTATTTGAATGGATTCGAATTTGTAATATTGTAGGATATTGTAAAACCCCGTTTTTACAAAATAAGGGTCATTTCCAAATACTTTCATTACGGAGATTTACTCAAGGAGCCTTTCTTGAAGGGAACCTGGTTGTAACTGTCGTTCCAAAATCATAGAATCATAAATAAAATTATAACCTACTATCGAAATTTGGATAACAAGGATAACAAAGTAAAAACTTAAGCAAGAAAAAGGGAAAGGTGCCAACCAATGTCTACACTACCATTTTCAATTGTTCAGATGGAAATTCAAAATCATCGAAGAATGTGGTATTTGTTTCACCTTGGAAAAAATGGGGATTCACAGTTTTCGTTATTATGAAAATGAGACAGCTTTGGTCAATACAAATGACATTAGCATTTTTTTTCGAAAAAGCTTACTTTCTCCAGATTATATCAGGGTCTACATATGTCCGATAGCTTATTTTAGTATTTCATAGTGGTACCCCAATCATATACTAAATCAAGTAAGAAATTAGCTTGATTAATCTTTTATGTTCCCTGGGGATGTGACTGCACTCTATTTTTGAATACGGCTAAGTTTACAATAGTCATATTAAAACTTAATTGCCTGCTAATGAATGCAGGAGCGGCCGAGGGGTTAAATCAACAGATTACCATCCAAGACGTTCACGGTTCGAACCCCGGCTAATGCCCTTGGAAGTAATGCATGTAGTTGAACCTCGATTATCCGAACACCGATTATCCGAACAATATCTTCCGGTCCTGGTAAACATTTAAGTGAACGTGTGTTTTAACGTAAACACATGTGTCTGTATATCGAGTAAGGTTTCGTTTGTTAACGGATAATCAGTTATCCTAACAATCAGTTATCCAAACAAATTGCTTCCCGCCCCTCTTTGTTCGGTAATCGAGGTTTAACTGTATATCAATGAGTTTGCACACGTTTTTGGAGGTTTTTTTTTGTTTTTTTTTTTTTAACGTCATTTTTCCTCAGCAATTGGGGCTCAGACGGTGCCCTTCAGAGGGACTTTGATTTGGCAGTGAGGAATTTCTTGGCCGGATGCCCTTTCTGACGCCAACCAATGGCTTTTTTTTCTTTGCAAAGTTCCATATTCTCCTCGACAGCTCGGGGAATCGAACCCGGAACTCTTGGTTACTATGCAGTTGCACTAACCATTAAGCCACGGCTTAATAGATAGATCGAGTAAAGGGAAGAAATCAATTAGTTAAATAGATTTTGAAATGCAAAGGGAAAAAAAATCTTTATCAAATAAAAAAATAACCGCGCTTAAGTGGTTTCAAGCCTTGCTTAGGGTGTAAGACCTAAAATAAAGGATGAAAAGATTCGCATCTCTTTACGGCGTTCTAATGTTCGGAATGATGGTTCATAAACCATGGTTGTAGGGAGATTGAATGTAATCTACATATATACTATAGTGCTTTTTACATTCATTCGCTTAAACATTTAGAGGTTAGGTAGAGTTGCAAGGGCCAATGTAGGTTACTTATAGAAAATGGGGGTGGTTATATATTTTATTACGTATTTTAATAGTTCATAAAGTGAAATGACACAAAATTAAGTAACTAATATGTTGTTGGTTTGTAGAAGTATTTTTGATTTGAAAAATGGTGTATGTTTGCTGTTAGGTTCCACAATGGCATGTCTTTAGTCGCACCATATTACTTGATTTTCTCGGTACTCGTTTTCTTTTCTGTTCTCGTTTATTTTGATCCTTTTTTCACCGTATGTGAGTGTTGAGTTTTTGCCCCTTTTTCCTTTCCTCTTTGGCTAGTTTGTCAGCATCCACATTGATTGTTCTGTTGCAAAGCGATAAGGTGTTAGACTGTTTCCTTTGTAGACAACTAATATGCATAAAGGATTACTGCAAGGTCAACGTGTTTCTATGATGGAAAACACTTACAGCACTGAAAATCCAACAGAGAATATGAGAGCTTCGTTTTGTATGTTTTGTAATAATGTTGGAAAACTGCAGAGGCAGCATTTTGCATTGCCTCTGTTTCTACCTCATAGCTGGAGGAGAATTTATCCTTCCTGCTAAACAGGCAAAAATTTGCTCAATCTATTTGAAAAATGTGAATCCCAAAATCTTTCCTTCTTTTAAGTTCGCAGGGTCTTCAGCCAAGACCTGCAATTATTCTTTTGCCAGGTATGCCTTGCTGATGTAGTAGAAAGTGAGAACTTCTCTATGTAAGACTACTGACAGTAGAGCATACCCTTCAGGGTTGCGAAAATCACCAGAACTTCATAGTTCAACGTTGGCCCATGGACACATAAGTACAGGTGAATATCTTGGGTTTTTTAAGAAGTCCATACTACCGTGCTACCTTAACCACCAAATTGGCTTGAATTCGAGTGTTTTAAGTGGCATTAGATCCAAGAGATGCACATCTAGGATACTAACGGACGACTGGAAGATTAACAAGATCCGAATTTATAGAAGACGGAAACTTGGACTGCTGGCTCCAGGACTCAATTGGACTAAACTTGAATGAAGAAGTAAAAGTACTAGTGGAACAGAAAAGAATAAAAAGAAAAGAAGTAGAGACCGCGTTGCTAGAGTAATAACCTCATTTAGTATTAAGTAATAAAAGGTTTGAAAAATTTCTTTGCGAGCCGAAGTGCACACCATGTACTTTGAAATTTCACATTTGGGAATTGCTTTAAAGTGGTTTTTGAATGGCTACGAAAATCGACAGTAAGCAGGGTTTTTCGTCTCTCTTTAACCTTATTTACAGTAAGAAAGTAAAGTTTTTAACCTGGAACTTTTTGCTTTTGCACGTGTTGTGTTGCTTCATCCAGATGCAAGGCTACCCTTGACTTGTTACCATTTTCGATGCACATAATCTAGACATTACTTAAAAATGATTATTGTCGGGTTTTTTAATGGTCGCTGAACGCGCAATAAATAGGACTTCTCACCTCTTCATAGCTTTATTATTTACAACAGTAAACAAAAATAGCTTGTTTTTTATCTTTAGAGGCATGTTGCATGTACATACAAAATAGTTCTGGAATAGTAACTATTCTGGATGCACTTAAAGTATTTTCGAACGATACACACCTGCAGCTGAAGGTTCTTCAATGTATATATTCAATATCATGCTGTGGTAAGTTTTAAATTTGAATTTATTATTTTTATTTCATTTCAGAAATTTGATAATTTGGTAATTATTAAGTAACGATTGGCAACAATTGCCAATCGTTCCTCTTGTGACAGTTCTTTTGCTTCAATCCATTTGTGTGCATTCCCTAAAATAATAAGAACTGGAATTAAATGAATAAAAATAAAGTTTGTCAAGGGGTTTCAAAATCTGATATGAATTAATAATTACAATAGCACTTACTGTAGTTCTTTTGAAATAAATTGTATCGCTCTGATTAAAAGCTTCTTATATTTTTAATCTTTCACTGGGTCAACCAGAGACACTATAGGCCTACAGAAAGAGGGTTTTGCACATTTTGATTTCCCTCATACCTTAGTTACCGGTAATGCATCAGGATTCATGTCAGGAAAAAGCAATCACACATTTGACCAAAATACCCAACCATCCAGCTAAATTTGGTGCGCCCGATGCTCCCGATGCACGCGAGCATTTGGTGCAAGCATGCAAACAAGTATTTTTCAAATCACCTTTGCCATCAGAACTAAGATTACGAGAGTTTCACATGCATTGTGGAAGGACATCGACTCAGTAAACTGCTAGGTTCTTCTTAAATCGGGACGAAAATTGACGTTTTACTTCTAGAAGTGAAGAGGTAAAACTACTACTACTGCTACTACTACTACTACTGCTACTACTACTACTGCTACTACTACTACTACTACTACTACTGCTACTACTACTACTACTACTACTGCTACTACTACTGCTACTACTACTACTACTACTACTGCTACTACTACTACTACTACCACTACTACTACTGCCACTACTACTGCTACTACTACTGCTACTACCACTACTACTACTACTGCTACTACCACTACTACTACTACTGCTACTACCACTACTACTACCACTACTACTACCACTACTACTACCACTACTACCACTACTACTACTACTACTACTACTACTACTACTACTACTACGAAGTTTAACTTGAAGATGGCATTTGGATCAACTTTAGCCACGCTATACATCAGAGATGTACAATTCTATCAATCTCATTCTATTGAATTTGAAGATATTTTGCCTTCAAGGCAATTCGAAATTCCGCTTAAAATGGTAAAAAGACCCACACAAAAATCCCTAAAGTAATTGTGCGGGTCTATACTGCATTGTGCATACTTGCCTTGCCAATGAATATCTGCCGCTAAATCTCAGTTTTATGCTGTATTGTGTGTCCATCAACAAACAACTTAAAATTAGCTTTTTTCGTTCTCGATGGTGTCAATAGCGTTGCTGCAATCGGAATCAAAAGATAAATGTTATTTTTAAACACCTAAGATTAGGGAAAACTTAGGAAAGGAAAGTAGAGGTTAGGGAAACGAGGAAAAACCTATAGAATTTTTCCAAATTAGGAAAAACTAAGTTTCTTGAAACGGTCACAGTCACACTAACTTGCTGGTAACCCTTTGTTACGGTTTTGCAATGGAAACTGTATTTCCTAAATATCGATTGGTCGATTAAAGTTGTTCTCTGTGGTCAGGGGTAGCCACAGCGATTTTTTTATCTCCATAGCTCGGGCCTACTTGCCCTTGCTCCATAGTCCCTTCTCCGCTATATCGACCCTGATGTTATCCTCCCATTTGTGTTTTGCCTGTCCTTTTTTCCGCTTCCCTGTTATAGCAATTCCCATCACTCTTTTCCCAATATAGTTCACTTCTCTCCACGTCTCCATACTACCTTTCTTAGAGAGCTCTCCTACTCGGAACCTGTTTCTCACTTCCTCGTTACGTAGCATATCTGTTCAGGTCACACCCAAAGACCAACGAAGCATCCTCGTTTCTGCTACGCTGAAATGTCTCTCTAGCCCTGCCGTTAGAGGGAGTTTTACTATTCCGTACATCATTGCCCGTCTCACAATTGCACTATATACTTTGCCCTTCACTTTCACCAGCACTCTATTGTTACACAGCACCGCTGTGTTCTTTTGCCAACTACGTCATCCAGCTTGTATCCCATTTTTCACCCCACCACTGCCTTCGTCCTGAAAATCTCAATAACTTGTCGAAATCAAGGGACTGGAAATGGCATTTACCTAAAGAAAATACTACGTGACAGGACGTAACGGATCAATATTTTGTTCCTCTTGGTTTTAATACCAAGGGTTGTGGATTTTGAATCCCGTAGCTCCATGCAAAGCATATATGCTAATATCTTAGAGTGTGTTTTGTTCAATTGCGCACAAGGAGATAGCCAGGGAGGCACAAACATTAAAAGCTAAAGAAAATCTCAGCATTACCTGTCTGTCAGTGAACAGATCAAGCCCATTCCCAGAGAAGCCGGTAACCTCCTGCCCTTCCTTAATAAATGGACACAAAGCTATACAAAATACCATAAGTTATAGATAAGATTTCGCATCGTATGTTGCAGTTCTGCTACTACTGCCACTACTCCCGCGAATTTTCTTTGTCACAATTCATATCACCTTCAGATCATGCTCCCCTATCCCCACCCTGCACTTAGCTTGAGATGGACCGGCTGGTATTGGTTATCATGTCTACAAGGAATGAAAACTAAGACAAAACAACTGTCATTTTATCTCCGAAAATAGTTCAGATTCGGCTTAATGAATGGTTGTGGTTAGCTAGAGTTTTGATGATATTGTTCAAAAGGAATGATGTACCACACAATCATTGCATTTTTTTAAAAACAACAGTTAATGATATTATGATAACGTTAAAGACAAATGGACCATACAGAAAACCGCTTTCTCCACTTTTTTCTTGTTGTATTGATAATGAATTAGGACCTTTCCGATAATGTAGAGCAATATAGTCTAATGAATATAGACACATGTTGTGTCGAAGGACCATTGTAAATCATAAATCATAAGTTAGTTTTCCCTATTTTTGGAGGTCTGTCAAGTGCACGTCAGAAAATATATGTAGCTGATTTTTATTAGGAAACTAAACAGAAGGAGAAAAAATTGTACAAATATCTACTGAGAAAAAACAACAAAATATGACGTCAAATGTCAGTTTATTGTTATAATAAACATCTCTTAATTGATGTGGGTGTTATATATCTGGAGCATTTTCAAGCAAAAGTCAAATTTTCAGTCTTAATATCGTACAATACAAACGTCAATCCAGTTCACAAAATATCAGCATGACGCCAATTTTTTGGAAGGTGCACCATACAATGGATAGCGTTTACATACAAAATATAAATATTTACCACCTTTCAACAGCAGTAGCGTACTAATTGAGATGTTTTAATACATAATACCAAACATTGTTATTGCGATATTTTCGTTACAGTCTCGTATTTAATTGTTTGTGGCCATTTGAAAAGACAAAAAATTAGGTTCTGATCAGAAGGGATGCAGGTGGAAAAACATGTCAGCCACTTGTTCCTGTACAACTCGATCTTCCTTTTCAACTGTAATGATATTTATGGAATACCACACAAACCATGACTCTAGAACTGAAAATCAATATTTTCTGCGTAAGCCTGAACATGTGCAGATAAAGCATTTTTTTAGGTTTCCAATATTTGTATTTCTTTAATCAAAAATTAGAATCTCAACCAAAGAAAACAATGATAGTTGCGGTCGTGTAAGTCTAATAAAATTTGAAAGAACATTTTGGCTGTTTCCACAAGTACGATGGACGAATTCAGTCACGACCATCAATCATGCTTTAGATTAGAACCTGAACGGATGCAGTTACTTGTGCCTCCAAATCTGCACGAAAAGCAAAGAAGTGTTGTGGTTAACTTATCAACCAAGCAAAATATGGCAAATACCAATAGTTAGTAAGGCTCTACTAATCAGCCACAATAATACAAAAATCCCATCACCAATGTGACTGTTGTTGCTTATTTCTTTATGCTCTGTAGGGACCATTTTGTACCTTTACCTCTTTCAATACTATAGAGCATAAAAACAGCCATTTTATGATTTATATGAAGGCTGGTTTTGATTTACGCCAAGAAGATTACAACCAGTTGTTGAACATCTTGCGAGATATACTTTAAATAATGAGGGTGTATGTTTCTTGTTGGAAAAATTAGGCTTTTCTAGAAATGTCAAGACTAATACGATGTCACCTTTGACAGAGCAAAATGTCAATGTCACTACTTTTATTCGCGGGTTTGGTAAATGATTGTACCTGTTTGAGGCCAAACATAAAAAGACCTAATAAATCCAAATTATTTGTATAAGAAGAAGATAAAATAAAGTCAAATGTTAAAATTGATATAAATAGCGAGAAAATGCCAAATATTCGCATTTTTGAATTTTTGCTTTGATATAAATTTACTTCGCTTTAACTTTCGGAAAACAAAACTATTTTCTATTTCCTGCTCATTGTTGTTGTAGTAGTGCGTGTTCATTGTCTACTGATGCTCTTTCAATTATACACACGTTGTAAAAATCAAACAGCGCCAGCAGCCTCATGGTAGCTACCTAAGTACGGCAGCACATTACTTCGAATCAAAATAGTTTCTTTTGCTAAGCTGGGCATCAATCAAATAGACAGATCCTGAGTTCGAAGACGTTATGTTTATGTTAACACGTAAACGAGGCCTTCAAGAGACTTCTCAGAACATGTCTTTCACCCACAACGTTGGTGAGAAGGCGGTTGCTAAATCAAGCGAAACATTACAAAGTATGTATCAATTTCTATTTGAAAATGTTGAATTACAGCTTGAAATTGTTGTGGGGTACGAAGTTGTTTTAGAAAAGCCAAAAATCTTTTACAGTAGTTATTGTAACCACGCTCTGTTGCTTTAAGTAGACAGACTAAAACACTAAACAGTTAACTTATTTCCAGCCGGGGTAGCATGCATCTGAAAACTCAACACAAAGGTTTTGATCTACTGATGGGGAATTCCATTCTACTTTCAATTGTCGATTTACTTCTCTTGTAAATTGGCGATTAGGGTTTTTCTACTTCCCATTGCTTAGAAGACATGAAGCAATTGCATTTGGACTAATCAAACTGGGATTTGGGGTGACGTTTTTTCGGCCAGTGAGTTTGTTAATAGTTGACCATGCTTTTCGACTGGATCGTTTCATATTGATGCCCTCAACAGTGG
>RDPX01000042.1:1591861-1602198 GCA_003991215.1 Morbakka virulenta
ATGTGTGAAGAAAGTAATATCTGGATTCGTGTAAGTGTCCCATGCAACAGAATGAAACGTCTTTGGTTGATTATGATCGAAAAGCAACTTAATATCGAATGTGCTGGACCAATTATAAAGAGCATCCCCATCCGGATTATTTCTAGAATAGCCCCAAGTTGTATGATGACAGTTGAAATCACCGGCGTATATTGCTGGGTGATCATAATGGGGTGGTGGTTCAAACGGAGAATTAGATGGTTTGTAGTAGTTTGTTATTGTAATTTCTCCATTGATCGATATGGTTAGCCATTCAACTACACTATCAACTTTACTGCGGCCAATGTCAACAGAAGGAAAGTCGTTACGTACAAGAGTGGCAATACCATGCTTAGAGTGTTTGATTGAACCAATGAGGGAAAATCCATATATCTTGATTTTGTCGTCATTGGTGGCATGTGTTTCTTGCAGTAGAATAACGAAAATTGAATTGTCCACGGCGATTTTTTGAATGACTTCACATTTTGGTCGTGTGAGGCCTTCTACATTTGAAGGATAGCTGGACCAGATGGTTCATGTATCTTTGACATGTCGTTAGATTTTCTAGTTTGTCTCTGTTGTTCAGGTATTGGCATTAGTTTCCCAAAGTTAGATTGGTACTTGCAGGCTGGACCACGAGGAGGTTGCCAATATCCAGCCCGCCTGCATATAGGACACTAAAACAATTTAGTAAAGATTTCACTCCAAGACAAAGAAACCTCTTGAACAAAGACGGTGACAAAACCCTCGATCATTTAGAAGACATTCCACAAAGATGGAATGAGTATGGCAAGTCCCTGTTCTAAGATCCAAACGCATCGGACAATTGGACAACTACAGAAGCAAAGGAGCCAGCAATACTCGAGAGTGAAGTCAAGGATGCCATCAAACGCCTACCAAGGAACAAGGCAACGGGTCTAGATGCCATACCAGCAGAACTCATCAAAAGCGGAGGAGATGCAATGGTCAAATTCATGACAGTCCTCTGCAATGAGATTGTAAATACAGGCAAATGGCCAACTGAGTGGTCACGCTCTGTCTTTGTCCCACTTCCCAAAGTGGCAGGCACAAAGAGATGCGAAGAACACCGTACCATCTACTTAATCAGTCACTGCAGCAAAATCCTACTGCGCATTCTTCTAAATAGAATGCAGAATGACGCTAGTCGCGAAATCAATGAAGTACAAATGGCATATAGGAAAGGAGTTGGCACAAGAGATCAGATTTTCAACATACGAATACTAACAGAGAAGAGCCGAGGGTTCAATCAACCAATTTTTCTTGCATTCATTGACTACAGCAAGGCCTTCAACTCAGTCAACCACAATAAGTTGTGGAAAGTTATGGAAGAACTCAGCATACGACCATGGAGCTGATTCAATCGCTCTATAAAGATCAGGAAGCCGCTATCAAAGTTGAGAATGAACTATCAGAATGGTTCAAGATAGAGAAAGGAGTTCGTCAGGGTTGTCTATTATCACCAGTATGCTTCAACATGTACATAGAGAACAAGTATTAATGGCAGAAGAATCAACAACCTAAGGTATGCTGATGACATCGCACTCATCGCAAAGTCAGCAGATGCTTTACAGGAGCTGCTGAGTATAGTAAACGACACTTCCAAAGAATTTGGATTACAAATAAATACGAAGAAAACTAAAGTCATGACCATTGGACAGGAACGGAAAGAAACTAAAGTCACGTACGAGGGCAAAACTATCGAGCAAGTCGCACACTTCAAGTACCTGGGGACAATCATCACAGAAACGGTCGATTGCAGCAAAGAGATCAGAGCTAGATTAGGCCAAGGTAGAGAAACAGTCAAGAAGCTCGCCAACATTTGGAAAAGCCGAAGCGTGAGGTTAAAGAACAAGATCAGTATAGTAAGAACGCTTGTTTGGCCAGTTGTGACATATGGTTGTGAAGCATGGACCTTGAAACAGGCAGACATCAATAGAATTGAAGCATTTGAAATGTTTTGCTACAGAAGAATACTTTGAGTCAGCTGGACAGAGCGAAGAACAAATTTGTCAGTCCTCAGAGAAATTGGACAGGAGAGAAGTCTGCTCAGATCGATCAAAAGAAGAAAACTAAAGTACTTTGGACACATCACAAGGAGAGGTGGAATATCAGCTGAGGTCCTGCAAGGAATGACAGAGGGGAAAAGGAAGAGAGGAAGGCAGAAAATGAGATGGAGCGACAACATTGTCGATTGGACGGGGAAGGCCATGAACGAATGTACGAGAGCATGTCGGGACAGACGCAGATGGAGGAAGCTGGAGTGAACGGCAACGCAGATCACCGACCCTGAACGATGAGGATGGACCAAACGACGACGACGTTCATGGTTCTTTGTAATATATTGCCTTGTTTTTAAAACGTGATCACAGCTGTTTGGTATTATCCCTGATCTGTGGTTTCCGTTCTCTGGAGCATGTTAATAAGCGAAACCTGATATTTTTTATTTGGCATGTATTTTAATCGCCTTGTTTGAGACTCTTGTTTACATAGAAAATCTAAATACCAATGTGAAAAGCTCGGAATTTGCACTCATTTCCCAAAGTGTTGACGTTATTTTTCCTTATGTCGTGTTTTGTCTCTTACTGGCCTCGTTTTTATGCCGAACAAAATATAACGTCATTGAACTCGGGACATGTCTATTGATTCTCATTCTGTTGTGAATTTTTGTTGTGGCTGCTGTGACCTAAAATAATGTGAGTTCCACTGCGAGAACTGAGAGACAACCCCGTGTATATGTTTAGAATTCTTGGAATAGTTAATGGTCCGACACATTTGCGACTTTGATGTTTCGTTTTAGATACTTTTAGGGCACAAAAAAACACATTCCTTTAAACATTCGTTTAGTACGCTTGAAAGGTACTTGTCAACTTTTTATGTTGCTTCAAAGAAGAAAAAAGAAACGTTTACTTAACATTATTAATCTTTGCGTGAGCAGTAGTTGTATTTTGACAATGCTAATGTATAATAGACATTCATGCAGAAGCTTTCCTCCACATCGAGCGTTGTTTATTAATATCAGGTCACCGTTGGGATTATAAAAATGAGAGCGTTGGGTTTGTAGTTAACTAACACCTCGTTGTTCATGATTTTTCGGTCAGCATAAGTTGCTAAATAGAATGCATTCGTCTTTTCTAACTATGTGACCAATGATGACACAAAATGAAAATACAATAAACTGTTTAAACCATTCAAATTTGCAGAAATATTGCGTGCTGTATAACGGGAATATTGCTAATTTTCTTGTTCAACATCTGGAAAACTGGTCTTCTCATTTCACAGTACAGTTGCAAAAAGCTACGTCTTACTAGCCATCATCTGCATATTTGGTATTGAATACAGCGGAGAAGGCACCTGTCCGAAAATCTCCTTTAGAAAATCATTTAAGTATCCCTGCTGGGAAGTAATCAAGACTTGATAGAACCTTTTCGAAAGCATATTCGACTCACCAATCCAAAGAATGGGAAATTCGCTGTCTTCATCAAAGTATAATTTGAAGCAATAGCCTTTATCCGTGGCCAAACAGAATTGTGCTCACCAAGCATCACTCGAGCCCTATGAAAGCCAATTTAAATACATCCTTCATCTGAACCCAATGCTCTCGATGCACTTATTCACGACTTTAAAGATATATTTACTAGTAACCTTCGTTAGTGGAATAAGTTCTACTAAAACTCTAACAATCTTGTTTTCCTTTTCACTCTAATACCTTTTGACGACAGTCAACAACCTGGCGGACGAGACGTCAGTTGATTAATCTACCGTGATTTAAAAATGTTTGTCTTTCATATCATCGACTCCGCTTTAAATAGTAATTATAATCATAATATTGTTATTTATGAATAATTTGTAATTTTTTTCATCCACCTTCTATGCCGTTTAATTCTCTCAATGTGGCTTTCTTTTTAATTCTTTGTAATCAGTTCCTCTAAGTGCACCACGTCAAGAATGACAAAATGACATGACAACTGCTATATTTATTTTGAACTCTTTAACTTCGTCATCTGATTTCTTGTTGCGTATTACTTGCAGTGGCCTTATCAAAGAGTAATCCCTTATCCGCCTTAATGCTTTTTAGCTTTTTCTGAATCGGCAGGATTTGATGCTCTAGGCTGGATTAATGCTTGACGTAGTCTGTAAAATGCGTTCACAATTTTAAGGATCAGAGACTAGAAAAACGTAAACATTGCTATGCTTTAGAATAATTTTGTCCGCTGACACAGTACCCTTTCCCTTTAGTGACCATTGTTCAAAACACACTATTTTGGAAATTACACTGCTATATTTAGTTCTTCGAATTAACTGCAGATATCGACACATATGAAGCAGTTATTAATTCGTTTGATCACACGTTGTCGATCACCTCTCGAGCTCGCAACACGAATTGTGAACACAATTGATATTGAACCATCCTACAAGGAAGAATTTTATATGGGCGTGAAATTTAATAAACCAAACAAATCTCAACAAATTGCAAGGTAATACACTTTTCCATAATGAGTATTCTATATTTTTATTCCTAATTAGAAATACTTTAATACCTAGGCCTGTGACCCTGATTGCATGGGATTAAGGTCTTAACATAACGGGAGTCAAAGGAGTAATATGAAATATCTTAATTGAATACACCCATTTTTTTATAAGAAACTGTCTATGTTCACAGATGAATATTAGGAAATTGAGGCATTAAAAAGGCATGGTGGTGAATATTTATATTGTACAAATGGAAATGGCTGGTCATAAATTTATAAGTTTATTGTCACTCAAGAGACATGATCGAAGTAAAAACCGGCTTCCCATAAAGAGAGGAAGTCAAAATAGTAGTATTATATCAACATAATTTTTCAGGGAATTCCTTAAGCGTATGCCAATGGAATATGCCATCCAGTCGAACATAGTCACGTAATACGAAAGTCAAGGTTTAAATTAAACACCCGACCTTATAAAGTAATACAGGGAAAAAATGTCTTTTTAATCAAGGGCCAGAAATAAGGAATAATCTAGTATCTGACGTAAAATCCACAAACAATATCAACACTTTGAAACACGACATCAAAGAGGATATTTTTCAAAATCTGTATGGAAAATAAGATGATAAATGTGTACTACAGAGACTTCATATTCACTCTTTCACTCGTTATTTCACTCATATACTAAATTAAAACACTAAGTTTATTTTTTTAAATTTTATCTCCCTTTTTTTTCAATTAAAAAATCACCTCTTAAGGCACCATTATGGAAATAAGGTCAGTTTGACCTTTTAATGTTATCCCTGCCACTTCAATTAGGGGTGATCTGTCATTATTTTTATTTTAACTCAAATTGTAATATTTTTATGCAACATTCTTTTTAGTATTAATTTATACAAAAGTTTGTAAATTAACTTTTAATTGTAATTTATTGACTTTCTAGGCCTTTCTTTTTTTAAACATTTGTAAACATTTTTCATTTTATGTTTGTGGCAAATAAAAACTTACTTACTTACTTACTTATTTTATTTCATTGAAAAGGACTCCAAAGTTTTTATTTTTTTATATTCCTCCTACTCCATAACTTACATTTTCTTTTGAAGAAATCACCTGTAAGGGAACTGCTAGGGATATAAGTTGAATCTGACTTTTAAATGCCATCCCTGCCACTTGGGGGGGGGGGGGTTCTTAGAGGAAATTATTTTGATTTACAAATGTATAAATCAAAATAATTTCGTCGTCCATGCGATCAAAGATGACTTTGCAGTCCTCCTGTTTCTTAAAAGTGACAGTGGACTTGCACACTTTGCTGCCTATTACATAGATTGTTTGGTATGACCTACAAGGTACTTAGTTGACCTGATGACGAGTTTGGTGTGATTTAAGGTGACTCACATAGCCAGCTTTCGACAGAAGCACTCGCACACAAGTGTCGCATTTCCAGCTGTGTGTGTCATTGTCAAAGCAATCAGCTAAACCTTGGCGAAGCTCGCGCTAAAGATTGCTATGGGCCTGCTTTCTTTCCTCGAGAGCATCATCTCTTTGACGTAAAGGCTTCCGCCACTCCGTCCTTTAAAATATGAGTTCTTCCCACTTGTCAACGTTGATTTGCGACTCTTAAATTGTTCTTCATACAATCCTTGTACCACATCTTGGGCGTATGTTTAGGACACTTGCTGTTTTCCAGCTTCCTGTTTTTTTCGGCAGCATTCAATCATTCATTCGAATCACGTGGCCCACCCAACACATGTCAGTTCTAGTCGCAAGAGTCGCAACACCAGAGCAGCGTGGTCTCACAAGAACCTCGGTGTTTGGTACTTGTGGTTGGTGCTTGATATTTAGGATACGTGTCATGAATACATGAGTCTGGTTAGCACACAGGTCTTGTATACGTAGGCCTTTGTCTCCTTTGAAATATCACGATCAGATCATGATCTCTTCTCTAAATTTCCAAAAGCTAAAGCGGTTTTTTGAATTCGTTTGTGGTTTTGAGTATCAAAATAGCCATCCCTTGACAAAGAACTAACGAGGTAGACAAATAAATAAAGCCCAGCCTGACACTATTGACCATGATGTTCTGTTCCAAGTATTGTTCGGTGCGGCATGGGAGTGAATGTCACCTTAGTTTTAGATTGACCAATCTTTGGACCAAAGTCAGAGCAGGACTCACCAAAACTATCCATTATATGCTGCATATCAGCTTCAATGTGTAGAAGCATCGTCTGTACACAGTAGCTCTCTAAGAGCTGATATAGTTTGGTCTTTACATTAAACCTTCCTAGATTAAAAATGCCACCTGTAGTTTGAAACCTTAACATGATACCCATATTACAATTTTAAAACCCATGAACAAGCAGAACAGCAAATAATATAGAGAAAAGAGTGGGTCCAGAAATATCACCTTGTTTGACACTGCTGTCAACTAGAGTTTCATCAGATAACTTCCCGTTAAAGGAGACGCGAGATTCCATGCCCCTGTGCAGTTCATTGAATATTCTAACAGAGGTTGGAAGACACCCTAATTTCTCTAAAATCCGCAGAGTGCATCCCAGTTGACAGTGTCTAAACAATTGGTAAGGTCCACAAGCACTTGATAGTATCAGCTGTTCAATGCATTTTTTTCTGGATTTGCCGGGCCGAAAAAATCATTCATAAAGCTTTACCAGACCTGAGCCACTTTGTGACACATTACGACAAACATCTTCCAATAGTCTGTTCAAATGAAAGTTGCACAAGAACTTATCCGGCAGGTTCCAAAAACGTGATCCCACGGTAGTAATCCAAAGCATTCCTCTGTCTTGGTGACCTTTAAACAAGGTCACCAAGACATTGACCCAATCCTGTGGAACAGCAGCACCTGCCCAGATCTCTTTAACAAAACTAAAAGTAGCATCAGGAGTATTCACACTTTGAATTTTAAGTAGCCCTACCAGGAGACCATCTAAACCAGTTGGTTTACCACTGCTGACTTGCATGATAGCTGACAGCACCTCATCTAGACAAGATAAATGATCCATTCTGAGTTTGACATCACAATGAGGGAGGCTATGAAACACATCAATATCTGCAGCTGAGGGTTTGTGGAACACATCAGTTGAGTGTTCCTCCCACTTTTTCAAAACGTTGTCTGGATCCTTAATGACAGGAGTGGGTTGCCTTTTAAACGTTCAGTGGAGGCACTGGACGTTGAAAAGGCAACCTACTTCATAACGGAGTATTTATGCTGTAATAATTTCCAATGGTATTCTTTTCGGTGTGTAATACGTTTCAGTGAAAGGTAATAAGCCTTTACAGTTATTTTGTGTACATATTATTTTGATTTATTTTTATTTAGAGGACACCGTGTATGCAATTGGTGCAGAAAAAATCGCAAAAATTTCGATAGGAGAAATGATGAAAGCGAAAGGCTGCATCTCAGTTCTACAAACAGGACTTCTTATACTTGCTAACATTTGCACTGATGGTAAGATAACGACACCAGTCGATTTAGGAAACAAAAGCATAATAACTAATAATTCTAGACAATTATAGCAATGTAAAAATTATAACAAAATTTTTGAATTTTCGTTTCATTTTGTTTAGTTTGTTTTTCTGGTTTTGTTCATCATGTTTTTTTCCATCAAAAGCGTTCCCCAAGCCGTCAGTAGGCTTACTTAAAATGCTGCGGTTAATTGGAGGTAAAACAGCATAAATACAACGTCGATACAGCGTAGATACGGTGTCGTTACGGTATCGATATAGGGTCGATACAGCTTTTCGTAAACTGAGCCAATTTAGTATTAAGGGAATAGCCATTAAAGAATAAAACTCAGGATAGAATTGCCAGTTTCACACGACAAGTATGTTTTCAGATATAAATTAATACCGAAGAGCTAATATTGACTTCACTTTTATGAAGTAAAAGTGAAGTCAATATTAGAAGTGAAGTTTTGTGCCTTAAACAGGAGGACTTTTACTTTCTGGAGATTCTAATTAGCTGAAAGTTATATTTTGCTGATAGAAAGAAGCGCCTCAATGGAAAATGTATACACTGTTATCGTGGCTTTGAAATTTCTTTTTTAATTAGTGAGAACGCTTAGCCTGCAGGGATCATGCCATGATGCATTAACAGCTATTTTCATTTAGTTGATGATTAAGAGAATGAAACAAATCATTTTGTAAATACACGTTGGTTTCTTTGTATTGTACTGTAACAAAGTGTATTTTAAAGTTTGTTTTTTTATACATTTTGCTTGGTTTCCACAAATAATAAATACTGAATCTGTCCAAGCATGATATATACTACAAAGAATACAACTGACAATTCAACTTGTTGGTAAAACAAAAGGAGTTTCTAATCAACTGGTAGTTCCCATGAGTAGATAAAAGTTTACACACCAGCAAAGTAGGCACACAAGATGCTCCAATCAGTGACCGTCCCTTTATGGGCTATATGTGTGTGAATATGTATGGGAAGAGGGGTGTATTTTATGATGATATCCTTTAATTTTGTCGCAAAACACAGCAGCACACTGTATTCAAAGTCATCCAGATGATTTCCCAGGGAGTGATTTAGCGTAGAATGAGGAGGGAGTCGTGACACAGGCTAAAAACTCACTTGTTCGTTGAAGTCAATGGTAATTTGCCATTTATGCAGTAAAAGTGAAGAAACTAATCGCGATTTTAATGGAAATAGCTAAATTGAAACAAGAGCTTTCAGTGCATAATTATTTTTTGAAAAATTTATACCTGATATAAAAATAATAATACAGAAATGGTAAATTTATCGCAAGTTGGTGATAAAGTATGTAGCTCATGATAGTCAATTTGAAAAGCAGCCTAGAAATGACAGTCCGTATTTTGTTCTTCTTGGCATTGGCATCAGTAAAGTATTTCTACTTCATTAATATACTTTTAATGTTTCACTAAAATGTCTTTCATAAGATTTTGTTTTAGATTTATTTTTTGTTCGAAAGTTTTACCTGTCAGAAACTTTATATTCCTTTGATGCACTAATATAGAATTAGCCATTTTTAAAAGAACTCCAAAAGTGATTGTTTCTGTATGCGACTGTCAAAGCTCGTTTATAAACCATATTTGTCTTGTTATTCGTATTACTGTCATATAACATACAGATAAAGGAGAACATACTAAATTATGACATGTTCGTTGTCAGTGATGATTTGTTCTAATAGTGTTCACCATTCGCTAATTCACAACTATGTCAGTTGGCGTCCTTCATAGCCAAAATTAGCCTCATTCCCATAAGGTTGCAAGAACTGCTGCTCCAGAGGTATCTGTTACAAAAAATTACCATGGTTTGGGTATAGTATGAAAGAAGACAAGGTAAGTTGCTTTGCTTGCAGAAACGTCAGCACGTTCACAGCAAAATCGGACATGGCTTTCACGAAACCTGTAAGGATTGCTTAGAAAACATTCTTGTTACTGTCATAGGACATACAGATAAAGGAGAACATACTAAATTATGATATGAAAAACATGTTCGTTGTCAGTGAGGTTTTGTTCTAACAGTGTTCACCATTCGGTAATTTACAACTGTGTCAACAACATGGCCAGAAAACATTTGGCCTCCTTCTCCTCTGCGATTACTGAACTCCCCGAGATCACCAGAGGATATAAAACTCAACTACTGCTTTGGCGTTATTGCATTTCATTTTCAGTTGTTTCTTGTATTGTATTATTAGTAATTTTTAGATACTGGAAAAGAAGGCTTCAAAAATCGTTGTTTTGATTCATTATGATGGAACAGATAGTAAAGGCGAAGATTTGCTCTCTTCTTGGATTGGCGGATGCATATATGTTAGCAGACCAAATTCAAAAGTGATTTAATTT
>RDPX01000042.1:1602573-1617233 GCA_003991215.1 Morbakka virulenta
CGTTTATAAACCATATTTGTCTTGTTATTCGTATTACTGTCATATAACATACAGATAAAGGAGAACATACTAAATTATGACATGTTCGTTGTCAGTGATGATTTGTTCTAATAGTGTTCACCATTCGCTAATTCACAACTATGTCAGTTGGCGTCCTTCATAGCCAAAATTAGCCTCATTCCCATAAGGTTGCAAGAACTGCTGCTCCAGAGGTATCTGTTACAAAAAATTACCATGGTTTGGGTATAGTATGAAAGAAGACAAGGTAAGTTGCTTTGCTTGCAGAAACGTCAGCACGTTCACAGCAAAATCGGACATGGCTTTCACGAAACCTGTAAGGATTGCTTAGAAAACATTCTTGTTACTGTCATAGGACATACAGATAAAGGAGAACATACTAAATTATGATATGAAAAACATGTTCGTTGTCAGTGAGGTTTTGTTCTAACAGTGTTCACCATTCGGTAATTTACAACTGTGTCAACAACATGGCCAGAAAACATTTGGCCTCCTTCTCCTCTGCGATTACTGAACTCCCCGAGATCACCAGAGGATATAAAACTCAACTACTGCTTTGGCGTTATTGCATTTCATTTTCAGTTGTTTCTTGTATTGTATTATTAGTAATTTTTAGATACTGGAAAAGAAGGCTTCAAAAATCGTTGTTTTGATTCATTATGATGGAACAGATAGTAAAGGCGAAGATTTGCTCTCTTCTTGGATTGGCGGATGCATATATGTTAGCAGACCAAATTCAAAAGTGATTTAATTTACAGAATATCTAATGTTAAACAAAATACGAGTTACAAATGTAATGATAGCTTTTATATGACATTTGAACTTAGCATTGTTTGCACTTGGTTGGGCTAATTGCTACTTTGAAATGGAGCCAAAGTAGCAATTGGATTTTTTTGGTGCTAATTCATTTGCGTTTCTTTAAATAAAACCTTATGTTTACATTCCTGAACCCCATAATATAAACAATGAAAAGGTTATTTCTACCCACTTATAAGGGTTTGTTGGTCGAAACTACTCCCTTGTTTATAGGATGTGCCGCCCGAAGCCAGCCATTTTGGCATCAGTACCGGTATTAACAACATATTATGACCTCTCAACCCAAAAAGAAAAGTAGAGATAGGCAAAACCCAACGAGTTTTGATTGTTATAAATGGAGTTTTCTGGGTATGTAATAATTTACCAGAGATTTTGGATCTTTGGCTACTCTCAGGTATAACTCCCTCCCACCTCACTATAACCTTGCCCCCTTATTTTTATTTCAACCCTTCTTTGCTTATTAATATTTTGAAATCTGTGTCAAGAAATTTTTCTATTTTGAGTGTTAGAATTTCTTTTACAGTTTTTATTCTGAATTCTTGCTTAATTTTGACGCCTGTAGCATGACAGGATGCAAAAGATAGGAATGCATATAGAGGCTTTGCTGTGGAGCCAGGCTTTTATTGTTAGACTATTAAATCACATTTTTACTGGGTGATGAGGCACAATTTTTGTCTATTGTGTGCTCTTTTATTTGGCACAAGTCTGATGGAAAATGACTAATAATTGTAACTGGGTTTACCTTTGTGAGATATCTAGGTGGTACCGATGGATAAATGGATGGATGGATCAATGGATGGATGGATAAATGGATGGATGGATGGATGGATGGAGATGGATGGATGGATGGATGAACGGATGGATGGATGGATGGGTGTACGGATGGATGGATGGGTGTACGGATGGATAGATTGATAGATAGATGAAAAGGGATTTGTATATGTGTTATTTGAAGACTGCCTAAAACAATTCATACTCTGTTTTTTCAATATTTTTTTTTATTTTGAAACTTATATGAAAATCAGTAATTCTTGTTATGTTTTCTTTGTTGTCCCCCTAGAAAGTGCTGCCTGGCATGTTGCTAATTCTGAAGACATCAATGGTGTTTTCGATGTTTGTGCCGAAATTAAAGAGAAAGCAGAGCTTTTGGAAGCAGCTTGTAGATTAACTGGCGCTTTAGCGTTTCAAAGTAAGAGTAATATTTCTTCTATCATTTTAGTGCCGGGACCAATTGGGTAATGTAGATTGTTTTCACATACTCTAGGGGAAATTGAGATATTTTCTTGATATGCACCAACAATGCAAATCCTGGGTAAGAGGTGGAAATAAAATTAGGTTTACAATGAACCAGGTTTTATAGGACGCTGTCAAATACAGAGCAAGCTTTTTGGGGGCATTTTTGCCATTTTTAGGTTTTGTCCTTTGATCATTGACAACCTGAAAGAGTAGTGCCATTTATTTATTTACTTATTCATTTATTTATTTTTATTATTTACTTGTTTATTTACTGGTCGTGCTGGTAAGCGAAGCGAGCCAGCAAGCCTCTAACCAGCCGCAGTTTCCGTTGCAGTTTGTATAAAAAATCTATGTTCTATCCTGTACCAGGGGGGTGACTGTTCAAATAGCACACTAAGGTGTCGGATGGCCCTTTTTTAAGTTATCGGCTCAAAAATGGGCATGAAGATTTGTCTTGATAATGCACATATTTTCATTTATACTATTAGTAATTTAAATTTGCTAGTTAATGAGTAATTAACTAATTATCATTTGCTTATGATCCAAAAGTCGAAATTTGACTAACAAATATGAAATGTTGATTAAATATGTTTGATGTGCTTCAAAAATACGTACATTCCCATATATACTTTTAGTCATGTATATTTGCTAATTAATGAATAATTAACTAATTATTATTTGCGAGTCAGCAGGACAACTACCTTTCTACCAATGTCAAGCTTGTTAGTCGGGAAAATATTTGTAGGAAGGTCGTCTTTCCCTAGTTAATAATATTTAAACAGGTTACATAGTAATCAGTAAGTAAGAATATTACTGTTCTCCATACCCCTACGAGACCTGTTACACAAAGAAACAAACCTGGAGTCTTCTTAGAACTCTTTTTATTTGTCGTAAATAATCAAAGAGCTACATTGGTTTTTATTAAAGGCACCTACTTTTAAAGTCATTTTGATCAAGTTCCGTTTGTAAGTTGTTTATGGAATGCACTTAAAGCACCTGCATTAGCATGAATGTCATTCTTGTGTTCCCCGTTAGTTTTATACACTTATTTACAATGGAATTTTATAGACCTAGTAGGGCTCCCAGACAATTATTTGGAAAAAGTCGCAAAATTCTACTCAATCAACGAAAGCAGCACCTGACCCATGCTAAAATAAAAGTGCACGTGCATGCTTTTTATGCATAGACATCTCCAATGCATAAACAGGAACTCTCAGGAATGTAAAACAATGGATCATATTTTCAAGAACTTAGGTTTCTATCTCTTTTCTTCGACTATTTTATGTAGCTCTTGGTATAATATGTATAGAGTTCCATGGTGATATAGGGTGACGAACGAAGAAATACTGAGACGAACAGGCCCGAAAGAATTATAAAAGATAGTTGAAAACAGAAGGTGGAAACTGGCAGGGTGTACCTTTGAGGGTACTACCTGGACGTCATGCTTACCCTACCCTGTCTTTGAGACCGATACTCAGGAGAGACCTGTTCGGCTCAGTGTTACTGTAGTTCCAAAGTCACCCCATTAATTTACTTTTCGCGACAGACATTCAATATTTCTTTCTTCTTGGTAAATATTCGTGGCCATGAATGTCTTGACAAACCCTCCATATCGTGGATTCACCCTCGTTTTCTGTAGTTCTTAGCATTTACATGGAGACCCCTTTTTCATTTCATTGTTCAGTAATTTGATAGTAAACTTCAATAGCATCAAGGATGATTCAGGACAATGGATATGTGCTGTGATAATGCTATTCTGCGGTAGTCAAGTTCCCGTTTTTCCCCTCCCTTTTTTTAAATTAAGATGTCCCGGTTAAGAAAATTGCATATGCGTGGCGTTTAATTACACGAGTTGTTTTACAAAACTCTTTCTCTTTTTACAGACAGGATCTGTGAAATATTACCGAAGTCAAGATGTCTGGCAATAATTTTTGCTGCTTTTGATCTGTGTGAGGAAAACAAAGAATTAGCTGAGAGTGCAGTGTGGGCATCTGCTTGTATAACTAAAAGCGGTAAGTTCATCACTTTCTCCAGTACGTGTCAAGTACAGTTGCGCGGGGAACATTGTTTTTGCCCTTTAAAATAATATCAAACATATAGAAAACCTTTTTGAATTAAAGATTTTCCTAAAATAAATTGTGTTAATAAATACTCGGAGTAAGCACTAAAGATGTTGACAAGCAGTTTTAATGTTGTAATGAAAAAATGACTTTGACATAATTTGCCGTGAACTGGCAACTGAATAAATTACCATGTACTAGTAAATGTTGATTTTTCTATTTTGAAAATTAAGCCCTGCAGAAATTACCCAATAGCAATTGGTATTATACAGTTATACAGGTTGCTCATGTTCAAGAGGACGCTCATTTATAAATCTAACAAAGATAGAAAATAGTCTAAATGAGGAGTAACAAAATAATTCTTTTTAACAAATGCAAAAATTTTCATTCTATATCTACGAGTTCGTTCTTATCGTTATTCATGTCCATCAGATTAATTTCCTTTCCAGCTTCTTCGTCGTTCGATACGCCAAATTGATTTGTGGTGAAGGTGCTATCTGCTAATACATGCAGTTGTCGTTGAAGCTTCACATAATCAGCTGCATAGAGTTGATCCTGTCTACATTAAGCGAACTTGGAGCAACTTTTCGCTGATACCTTCTCCAAGTTTATTCCAAGCGTCCATAATGCACGAATCAGTAACTGTTCTCAGTGGAGGCTTCAAATTGCCCTGCTCGGTATATTCTTGAAACCGTTGGCTAAATATTCACCATAAAGTTCAGTTAGTAGTACTTTGAACGATTTAATTCACTACAGATCTCGTTCTTGCATAAAGTTTGTACATCTCCCAGGAATCAACTCATCGTCAATGTATGATGTCTTAAAAACACTGCGAACTTGTTCTGTCATGTGTGGATCAGATCTGTCCCCAGCAATTAGACGTGGTGTGAATGAATATTGCCCCCACTCAGTTTTAACCCAATCGAGCGAGAGTCCTTCATTCATCGATTCATTTTGCAAAGACCTCACTACGCATTTTGTTTTAAACTGCTGGCCCAAACGTTTCCTCCCTCGTTTAGCACTAGCAAAGACTATGAACGTTACCAACTTTTTCCCGTTTGCCCAAGCAGCTAAACAAACACTTGACACGCATTTTCTAGTGACTAGTACTTTAAGGGCGATCTCTTTCCTTCCTGTTTCCACGATCATGGTCTGAGCAACCATATCAGCTCATACAGCAATTTCATCCATGGCTATTATATTAGGAGGCTGCTATGAAAATTTTTTAGATTCTCGTCGTCCTTGAATAACACAAGAAACAATCTTATCGATTAAGTGCTCAGGTCCTTTTGAATTGTAGTAGTTTTTCGTCTCAGGGGTAATCCAGAACCCTTCATGAAATTCACTTCCAGTAACAAACAGAACTTTTCAGCTGCGTTTTCACCGACATCTTCGTCGTGTAAACGTTTTGCTATAAACATGATTTATTTTCGCGATACACCAAATTTAGCAGCTCTTCGTTATGCTATCCATTCCATAAGAGCCAGCATCCTTTGACTTACAATCTTCTCCTGATAATCTTTTCCAATTTTCTCCGGTTGTTGATGTTTTGTTTTCAGCAATTGGTTCCTTTGATTTTCTCCATTCATGGATGCATTAAATGTCAGCGTTAAATTTCCTGATCAAAGCTCCGTTACCGTGCAGTTTTGCGAAATCTATGGAAACCATCTTGAATTCCAAAGTATAAATAACGTTCTTTTTGATTCACATGAAAAGAAGTCTTATATTCAATAGCGTTTAATTAGTTTAGATAAATTAACATTAAACAAATCGCAAATCTCGCAGTCATGATGAACGTTGGATAATATGTAAAACGTCTTTACATAATACGCCTTCTGTAATATGACCACAAGTAACAACAGCTTGAATACAGCAAAAATTACAGACAAGCACAGCAAAGGTATCACGTGAAAAAAAACTGCACCTAGACGATAATTGTCTTAGACAAAATAGATTATGACAGCACCTTAAGGTAACAAGATACAATAACAGGAAATATGGATAACTTTCAAATGTTGCACTAATGGAAATCGAACAGTCTAACGTTGCATAACCGTAACTTAGTTAAGCGCTTCTAAGGTTTTCCTAACATTGAAGATTTCAACCAAATGAGACGACTCTTCAAGATGGCTAGAGCGACTTTTATTTCGGATAAGCAGATGTCCTATGAAGTGTCGTTTTAGACCGTAATTAGAGATCACCATGTAGACAAACCAATGATGATTGAAAATCTATTTGTAAAAGAAGAGAAAGCCAAGGCTAAAGAGTACCACCAATTTGCAGTCGGAATATTTAAACCTGTGGAAGATAATACTTTGTTGTTATTTGGATATGTTCTGATTGAACTAGCTTCCTTCCTTTTCCACCTTTTATCAAAGGATAAAGACTGTTTTTCTTGCATATCCTTCTGGGAAGAGGTATAGAAAAGTTGTATTGGGAGTCTCTGGCCGTTACACAGCTTTCGAAGAAAATAAAAGAACGGCAGTTATTCGTAAACAGCAAAAGAAAAGGGATATGCTCTTGTTAAGGTTAATTATAAAGGATAAGCAGTAGAATAAACGTCTGCTACCGAATAAGTCAAATGTTATATTGGAGCTGGAAATATATTTTTAATTCTCTACCGATTTCTTCTTCTGTGGGGTTGGTGGGAGCACAATTCAAGGGGGCGCTTATTTAAATCCCGGGAGAGGCGTTTACTAAAGGCAATACGGTTTTTGTAAGTATGAATGTGTGACTTTGTATACAGAAACGAAATGTTAGAAATTCTAGGTTTATTTTTAAAGCGTTTTTGAATTCTTTTGTAAAGGAGAGGGAAAAGACGATTTTGTAAACAAAGGTGGATTGGAAAAGCTTACGTGGATAATGAGGCAGTTTTGTAAAGAACCTTCAATTCAAGAGTATGGATGCTGGACGCTCTCTAATATTTCAGAGTCAGGTAAAATAGTATCAAATAGAAAGCATTAGCTTTAAATATTTTGTAAATTAGTATATGCTCTATTTTTACTATCTATACTGTATAAATAAATAAACATGTGTGATTGTATGTATGTATGTGTGTAGGTATGAATGTGTGTATGAGTGTATGTATGAATGTATGTATAAGTGTATGTATGAATGTATGTATGAATGTATGTATGTGTGTATGTATGTATGTATGAATGTATGTATGTATGCATTAATATTGACATAGATATGATTTTGTTTACCAGTTCCATGAGATTTAAATAAATAATATAGTGTCACCGTGATATGTACTGGGGCGACAAATAGAAAGATGTCTAACTGTAGTAATATACAGAGAACTTGTCGTAATCTTAAGGATCAAAGTAGTTCTCCCCTTCTTCATGCTAATGTACCCAAATTCAGGAATCAGCGGCCCTGGTCCTTAGTTACCATTGTCTCCTTTACTAATTATCCCCATTTAGTACTTACACTGTTTTAATTTCCCTGTTTTTATTCCGTATCCAACGCAGCCTCTGCCTTCAACATGATCCACTAAAACTAACTGGCGTATGGTATGTTCTTTTAATCCCCGTTTCTTCCTCTCACTCCTCAAGACATCTTCACAGCACATCAACCTTGGTTGCTAGATATCCTTCAGTATACAGATTACCAAAGGCCTTTTACGGATTTTTTCATTTATGCAATGTTCGAACAAAAACAAATTTCTCTTTTCATTTCTTTGCTGCCCATGTCTCTGTTTCTTACGTTCTGGTCAGATCTGGTCACAGTCTTAAACTTGCCATTTCTTGGTATTCCCCTGTCACATGCCACTCTCTTGACTTCTCTTAACTTATTTCATGCAGACTTAACCCTTTCTTTGACTTCTATTGCCTATCTTCCGATCATGTCCGAGCATGATACCTGAACTGGCTGACTCACTTCCTCTTCGTCAGTTTCGTATATCTCATTACTTCTTGCCTACTCTCCTTCACTTTTAGTCTTTTTTGTTCCAGAGCCCCTTGCCATGCTCCCGCTTTAATATGCAATTCATCTATGGTCAACTGTTATAACAAGGTTATCTGAATATAATATTTTCTACATTTTTTGTTCTTTAACCTGTCCGAGTAACTAGCTTCGTTTCTGATAGCTGTCTTGTCCTGTTTGAATTCCATGTCTACAACTTCTATCTATTTCTCTTTTTCTCACTCCATCTCTCCCTCTCAGTCCCTCTCACTCACCCCCTCTCTCTCTCGTCTTTCCCTCCTCTCTCTCCCCCCTCTCTCTCCCTCCTCTCTCTCTCCCCTCTCTCTCCCCTCTTTCCCTCCCTCTCTCCCCCTCTTTCCCTCCCTCTCTCCCCCTCTTTCCCTCCCTCTCTCTCTTTTCCCTCCCTCTTTCTCTTTCCCTCCCTCTCTCCCCCTCTTTCCCTCCCTCTCTGTCTCTCTCTCCCTCTCTCTCTCTCCCTCCCTCTCTCTCTCTCCCTCTCTCTCTCCCTCTTTCTCCCCGTTCTAGCATCTTCGTCTATTTTTTATTACCTTATGTGATTTTCACAGTGATTCAAAAGTCATAATCGTAAGCCGAAGGACCTATGTTTAACCTATGTTATAATTTTAAATTTTTATACATAACTCCAGCCTTGCCTTGTCATATTTTGTCATGCCCTGCCTGTTCTATAATGTCTGTATAGCATATGCGTACATAGATTGTCAGCCTGCACTATATGCCCGAAGGAACAAACCTTAACGCCTTCTTTTAGTTATTACAATTCCTCTTTGTATGGATAGTTATTCAAGTATGGATTCATTGACGGCCTGGTCTTCATAAATGTTCCCAAGCATTTTATAGCAATTGATTTGGAGTCCCTTTTAGCCTATCACTATCAACTACCTGTAGGGTCAACATTTCTAAGCCGTACAGCTATATGGACCCAAAGAAGATTAAATCTGACTGCTTTGTTCAACGCATGCCTTTTCAGGTCATATCTAGATTATGCAAAGCTGCGCTTCCCGCGAAAAGCCTAGCTTTGATATAACAGATTCTATCGGGCTACGTATCCACCATAGATCCCAAGTACCTTCCTAACTTACTTGAGGCAAACTCCCTCGCATCTTGTATCCAACTGAATAAGTTGTCATAACTTTGGGTTATTTTACTTAAAATTCAAAATGATTCTTTCTCTTTCCTTACGACGTCGTTAAGAACTATTTGGTTGAGTTGGCTATGAGTACAAATCCATCAGCGAAGCAAAGGTTGTTAATAGTTCTGCCATTTGTCATTACTCTGATCCCTCTGAGTTCATCTGCCGAGTTCCCCATGGTTTGTTCCAGGAAAAAATTAAACGAAGTCTGAGAAATAAAGTAGCCTTTCCTTCTTTTGTGACTCGAAACCATCCACACAGTTCTTTTCCCACCCTCACGCTTACTTTCTGATTGTTGTTTATTTCAATATATTTCATATCTTTATACAACACACCGAGCTAAAGGTCTTTTGTAAATCATGTGGAGTGTGGTCTTTTGCTCTCTTGACGACTCCATTATTATCCTGATATTGAAGATTTAGTCCTTTGTCCTTGAACTTCTTCTTGAAAATCAAACCTCAGCATAGGATAACAGATGTGCATTAATAGCGTCAACAGCACAATTGTAAGAGTATACTCTAAATAGCAGTAAATTTAGTGCTAGTTGTGGATTCCTCTTTGCTTGTTTAAAGACCAAAGGTGCAAGGAAACTGACATTTTAAACTTTTGACTGAATCATTGTATTCTCACGTAGTCACCCTACTTTCGGTGACACTTAGTGCCCAAGAATATTGGGTGCTAATTACTCAAACAAACATTACTTCTATTTTTCATCAAAAAACGGCGAAAAAATCCTATTATTTTATTGTTGTAACAGCCTAAACTTTCCATACTTTTAGAATTTTTAACTGTTGTATTTCTAAAACGTTGCATTTATTGTGTATTCATTGCATTAGTACATGAAACAGGATATTTAATTTTCCGATTTCTCTTCAGAAACATCGTACACCCGGTTAAAAGTCGCTTCATCTGATACTACAGATTTATTGCTATGTGCTATGGCATGGTTTTCTAATAACCAAGAGATTCATGAACAGGCCATTTTTGCACTGGCCCAAATACTTAGAGAGCAAGGTAGGTTTGTACGATTTGTTTAATATCTGTACATTGACACATTGTTTCATTATGAGCATAAATAAAACATGGTACACACACACACACACATATATATATATATATATATATGTGTGTGTGTGTGTGTGTGTTTATTTGTACACGTGTGAATTATGTGAATATGAAGAAATTGTAATTTTACCATAAGCTAGTAAGTATGGAAACACACACCCGCATACAAACAGTTTGGATAAACAAGCATGAGTTATCCAAGGTAACGAAAAATAATGTCAGACCTTAGATAGCGTAAGTATAAAACAGCTTTAGAATTAACCCAGATGGAGTGATTACCTCGATCAATATGAAATTACGAGGCATAATTATCAATCTAATTATTACATGTACATGTCTTTATTATTGTTGTGTGCTTCCTGGACTGATTCAATTTAACGTAGCCAAAAACTGTTGAGGATTCAGATTCTAAATAATAGGATCATTGGTGAGATCATTGTTGAGAAGATCATTGTTGAGATCATGGGTGTGATGTTTGACAAGATCGCTCTGAAGCGAACAGAGCTTTATCGATGAGTAAATTCTAAATAATGAGATCATTGGTGAGATCATTGTTGAGAAGATCATTGTTGAGATCATGGGTGTGATGTTTGACAAGATCGCTCTGAAGCGAACAGAGCTTTATCGATGAGTAAATTCTAAATAATGAGATCATTGGTGAGATCATTGTTGAGAAGATCATTGTTGAGATCATGGGTGTGATGTTTGACAAGATCGCTCTGAAGCGAACAGAGCTTTATCGATGAGTAAATTCTAAATAATGAGATCATTGGTGAGATCATGGGTGGGATATTTAGTAAGGTCACTCTCAAGCAAATAAAGCTTTATCAACGGGTAAATCCAAAATAATGAGATAATTGGTGAGATGTGTAGTAAGATTACTCTCACATGGATAGAGCTTTAACTATGAACAAATTCTAAATAATGAGATCATTGGTGAGATCATTGGTGAGAACATTGGTGAGATCATTGGTGAGATCATTGGTGAGATCATTGGTGAGATCATTGGTGAGATGTTTGGTAAGGTCACTCTCAAGCGAATAGAGCTTTATCAATGAGCAGACATCACGATTTGGCAAAGAGTCATTCATTTATTAAAATGTTTACATTTGCACTTGTATGATTATTGTTGAGAAATCTAGAGACAAATCAGGTGGTGAGTGTTAAAATATTTTTGCAAATGTCTATAAAATACAGCGAAAGACAATAATACAATAATTATTGGGTGATCGCCCATGCTTGTAATTCTATTGGTATGAACAAGCTATCTTTCTTGTTTGGAAGAAACAGACAACAGAATGCCAACACTACAGGCAACTCTAATTATACTTTACTTGATTTTCTCGTCTTTAGTTTTTAACATGGTAAATTTTAGTTGATTTTAGTAAGTAGGTGACGGTCCAAAACTTTCGTGACGGTTATGCTGCGGTGATGACGCAAACGAATACTCTTATGTCGGCGTCGCTAGCATGAGGAGCATGGTTTATGTCAAACGAACGTAATGCGGCCAGATCGAAGCCATTGTGACTTGACCTATTCATTGCAAGGTTTTTTCATGATCGAAGATTACCAAAATATATAAATACAAAGGAAAAAGGTGAACAAAATCAGTTGTTATCTACACCGTTACGAGATTAAGTTTTCAAAGTTTTAATTCCTCACACACAAGTACACCAAAAACAAGAAACAAAAGAACCAATCCATTACCAAACAATTTTGTAAGTAGTGATTATTTAACAAGAGTAATTTTAAGACATGATTTTATTTAATTCAAAACTTTCATTGGTGGTCAGTTCTGCAAGGCCATTCCATCAGCTCGCATACCCGTAACACTACTATTTACGCCATTAAATTATCTTGCAATATTTGAATTCGTCATAGTTATGAGTGGTGTCTAGCAAGTTCACATTCTGTCTATAACTTTCTAAGGATGCCCCTGTAGCCTTTGGTTTACAAAGTGACCTATACACAAGGCAGTTGTGTACAGATTCTGGGTAGGGCCCTAGTCTACAAGCCTCAGACATTACGTCTAACAAAAAGTCAGACTTTACGCTATTTACACTCCGTTTAAGGGCCTGGATCCGTTAGGTACATGACTCAGAACCACTCCAAAGCCATCTCACAGAAATACAGCTCCTATTCTGTCTCTTCAGTGTCAGCGTAAACGAGGACTAGGGTGTTGGTTGTCAGCCAGTATTCACACACAATTTTTGCCTCCCACCTATTATTATTATTATTATTATTATTATTATTATTATTATTATTATTATTGTTGTTGTTGTTGTTATTAACAAACATAAGGCGCACTGATCCCAAATCTGTGTTTCATCCAGTGCCAGGTGATGAGAGTAGATTAGCTTAATTTTGGGGAACAGGTCGTTATATTTAAAGAAATGGAATTGAGAATATGACTAACGTCTAAAGGTCTAAGTAATGGATGACTTAACTTTGTGCTCCAGAGGGGGTTCATGAACTTGATCCCCTAGTGGAACCCTCCCCTTATGCTTGTTGTAGTTATCTTTTGGAACAAAGAAGAAAGTATGGATAAAAAACATCAAGCATGACATTTAAACATTAGAAACATTTATTTTATTGGATGATTGGAAGCTAATAAAAATGTGTTGTTTCTGATTTTTAAGACACTATTATTGACAAATAAGAGAGAATGGCTGTGGCAAAAAATTCATTTAATAGAACATGTAAGAAAATAGTAAAATCGAAAATAGGATCGATGAGGATGGCATATTGTCGATAATAAAAGTGCAAAATGAGTTAGCGAAAAACAGAAATTCTGAAACGAGTTAAAATTTAGGGAGCATTAAGACAAAACAACTATCTTACTGTTAATGTCATTCTCATAAAAATAGCGAAATTTTTAAAAGCAGAGTCGTCTATTTCTAGTGGTAATTTATGAAATCCTGTTTTTTCACTGGTAATGTTGCATACCATTATGTCTATGTTCAACTTTTTTTTTTACAGAAACACACATTCATTTGTACCAGAAGGAAGGCATACGAACCATTACCAGTTCTATGAGAGACTTCATGGACAATGCTGAAATCCAAGAGCAGGCATTTCGAGTACTTGGGAATTTGGCATTAACAGGTAAATAAAGTCGATTTAATGCTTGGGTCTCTTCAAAAAGGTTAATATTTTCTTGTTATTTTTATTTTTTGCAGAGTTGGGAGTAAACGTGAGTCAAGAAGAGTCCAAACGACAAGAGAGGGTACGTTGATTTACGGGGCATGGAGATTCTATGAAACAGCATATTAGTTGAATAAAACAAAACAAAAACCGAATAATAACATTTCCCTGACTTTAAGATTTAAAATTCAAGGAAAACTATCGAGATTCTTATAAAGAATATTTCAACATCTTTGTCGTGTCATCATCAGCTATAAAACAACACACCAATCCTATATTAACAAAGTCTGTTACCATGGAAACCAAAAATTCATAGAACCTGTATAGAAAAGTGGAATCGTTTCAAGAAAATAATTGCAGCTCCCTAGAGGCCTTTAAACCCTTGTTTATCGATGGAGAAAAATGCTTGATATAAAATGCTTCCAAAAATGACAATTGAGACCAGTTACTATTAGTGTCAACAATAGAATAATTAAGTTAATGGATATGATGCAAGACAAGAAGAAGCAGAACGAAGTCATGATGCAAATTTCTACCACAGCTTTTACAAGTATTACATTTTCTCAGAAACCTTAACAACAACGAATGCACGGTTTGTATGGTATATGGTATATGGCAACCCCATCGTAAAGGCAAAGAACCTGGTCACTAAACAGCCAACACTGAAGTTGTACGATCTCAATGCGAAACTTATGCTGCAGTGTGACTTCAGTGAAAAGAGATTTGGTGACACTTGACTGCAAAATGGTAGACCTGTTGCCTTTGCATCACGTACCTTGGGCCTTGGAAGGAAGAGCCCAGAGTGATAAATAGTGTCATCCCTCTGCTTTGGTTATCAAAAATTCTCAGAGTGTATGACAAGGAAAATAAAAGTGACAAGGAGATTCCAAGCACAGTCCTTTGCAATAAATATTTAAAACTTTAATAACTGATGCATCGTGCGGAATACAGAAAACGATTCTACTACTACTACTGAGTTCAAAGTATTCTCTCTGAAAATAGAGGATGTGGAAACAGTCATCGCCATTAAAGTCATCAGGGGTCGACTTGCCCATCTTCAAAGAGCGAAAACACGACATCCAGACAAAACACGACATCCAGACAAAACACGACATCCAGACAAAACACGACATCCAGACAAAACACGACATCCAGACAAAACACGACATCCAGAGTGTCAAGACCACCATACTAACGGGTTTACGTTGATTGAGAGAAAAAGTGCCTATCAAAATAATGAAATT
>RDPX01000042.1:1633538-1662910 GCA_003991215.1 Morbakka virulenta
TATATATATACTCAATCTGCAGACAGTACTGTTTCGCCCTTTGTGGGTTCATCAGTGCAGCACAGAGCTCCTGAGACATAACTCTCAGGCCATGTTACCGGAGCAAACACAGCTTAAGGAGTTATTGTGGGATCCTGTCAAAGTGCTCAAACTACGCATGCGCAGTGAGCTCCGCATTACGCCAGCAACAGGTTCCCATCTCAGATAGAGTGCTCAACCAAACTTTCGTAAGGGAGCGTAATACAATATATATATATATATATTGCAGTTTGAAGATTGTTAAGAAAACATGAAACTAGTAGTAACTGCTAAATTTGTCTAGTTATTTTGTACACTATACCAGATTTATATATATATATATGTAAGTGAATATGTTTGTCTGTTTGGAGTAAATTTGTGAGAAAACTACCGAACCCAGGAAGCTGAAATTTGGACTGTGAGTCTCCCTTTATACAGGGGAGGATCTGAGATATAAAAGGCTGACCTCATAGGTCATCCAACCCGATTCGGGTATATTCTGGGGCATTAGGGGGCGGCCAATCCCATTTTCAAGGTGAAGGAGGCCTCCAGTCAAAAATTTGAATAAAATTTAAAATATAAACATTTCAAGATTATATTTAATAAATAAATTCCAAAACAAAAATAAAACAATATTAAAACTTTTTTTGAAATTAAGAAAGTTTATTTACTATAAAGTAATCTCCTTGACCGTACAAGTCCTCGGTAGTATAGTGGTGAGTATCCACGCCTGTCACGTGGGAGACCAGAGATCAATTCCCCCGCCAGGGAAGACTGTCTTTTTTTTGTTTTTTAATCTTCCTTTTTTGCCAATGTATTGCCATAGCATTTTTTATTTGACGTTCTAACATTATCTTTCGGAAAATTTCCAAAGTTTGAATTATCTATAATTTCTATACCGCACCCCAAGTGTCAAGGTAGTTACAGTTCTTTGAACTCAAATGGTCTACCATCACATTTCTAATCGAGCAATACCTTACAATTATCTTGATAGGGCCTTTTTTAGCCTACTAAATTGCACTTTTATACCCGAGCAACGCCGGTTACTTCTGCTAGTATTACATATTTCTGGGTAATTCGAGAAGAAAATTGTCCTGATAAGCGAGTTCAGCTCTGCACATCCCAAAAGCCACTGAAAGTTTCTCCCTTATGCTTATCTGCCTGGCTTACTTTTACCATGTATTAACATTGGCGACATTTTCTGTCATTTTGGGTAAAAATTAAGATCCCGATTAAGTAAGTAACCATAAAAATTCTTCTTTTTGTTCTGGAAGTGACATTTGAATAAGTAAACAGTGCACAGCTTAATTTTAACTGAGTGGAATGATCTATTTTAAATACTGAATAAAAATCATTTCATGGAATAGTAACTTTTTTAACTACTGCAATCGGAGGAAAGGCAGCTGAAAACAAAAACTTATTTAACGAGACAGAAAGAAACAACAAAATTTCAGAAAAAAAAGATGTATCTAGGAAACTATATCATCCTTCAAGTACGTCGTTGCTTTTTGTTGAAACCTGTTAAGTGAATAACCCGTTTGAAATTGACTGGATGCAAACATTCTTAGAAAAAAGTAGTATTTTTTAAAAAAAAAGCTTACTTGCAAACTTATACAGTCAACTTAATTTTGGCATTCTGGCTTTTATAAACCTAGTATTCAGAAAAAATGTAACAAACTATTGTTCTTTTAGAAATAAGATATAATAAGGTAAGTATTAAATAGCATTTGAAATGTACTGCTACTCCTCTTTTATTTCACTGGTTTTGGCAATAAGAAAATTTTTAACATTGGTGTTAAGCCCTTTCCATTTTTTATAGCACATAGCGCGAAAGTCATATAGTAAATTTATTTCCATTTTTTTATTTTGTTGTTTGACAAGGGTACCTGAGAACACGCACACGCGATAAATTGTGACAAGCGGTTTCATAGTTGTACGTTGCATTCAGGTGCATCCGGCGTCATTAGTTTTTGCAGTGGTAAGCAAAAAGGTATTTCGGTTACATACAAATATCAGAAAACACTTAGTCCAGCCCATTATGATCATAATTGTCATTATCATCACCATCATCATCATCAACATCATCATCATTATTTTATTCTACCCAGGCCTGGTACAAACCGATTGGTTCTGATTATTCCGTCGAGATCAAAGACGCTCTTTCCATGCTTGGTGGTTTTCTGGGTGGGTATCACCCACTCCTCAAGATTCACTAATTTAACCAAAATTTATCCCTTGTGTGCTTTGGTCTTCCTCAAGCCGCTCACTCCTTACCTGCTGTAGCTAAGAAATGTTACGGCATAAAGATGCTACAGCTCGTCACATCATGATTTGCTGTGTTGTTAGTTACACTATACCTTTTGCTAAAGGTATAAAAAAGCAAGTTCACATTCTCTAGCAATCTTAAAGAGAACGTGTAAAAAGTAAACATTTTTGTGAATTTCTGATAGAAAATGAAAAGGAAACCCTTTGCAACGAAGAGACGATAAAAGCGATTCAACAAATGTTACGGCATAAAGATGCAACAGCTCGTCACATCATGATTTGCTGTAGATTTATTCATATTTACTCCTACGAAGGTGAGTTCTATACTTAAATTTTTGAACAAGAAGTAATTTATTTTGTACAAACAGGAGAAAGGTTATCTGATGCCCTATTTAGATTGCCCATTTAAAATCTAGTTTCAAGTGCCTATGTTCATCATTTTATTGGTCAGCAAGTCAAATAGACCGAAGGTAGTGGCCACCAGATGTTTCGAAGCAGTTCTGTTGAGAGTATCCTGCTTCGCGCATTATTTTGTAAAACCTTTCCAGTCTTTTTGGGGGTGTTAAGAACCATAAAAGGCATAGAGCCACTAAGTGTATGGAACTGTGAAGAAACAACGGGGGGAAATGTTGACTTAGCTGGAGAAAAGGCCTTGCAAGGGAATGAATTGGAGAATCCAACCGTTCGAGGAAGAAAAGTACGTTGAAGACCCACCCCTTATTTAAGAATTTCGTTATGTTTCCGATTATTTGGAACCAATACCGACGTAATAATCACAGCCGAAAGTTGGAAAAACTGTTTTACATCCGTTAAACATCGAAAGTCTTGGTCCGAAAAAGATGTCAGGTAGGAAATAGTGATCTTCCTGTTTGATGAGATTGTTGGTGACTGTTTTAAAGCGGATTTTGCTTTGGATGTTATTTCTTATAACTTTTGCACCTCGTTCTGATATATTTATTATCAGACATAGAATGACGCATTGAATTATTTTCCTCAAAGGAATCGCACCGTTATTCAGTGTAACCATGACGTTTGTGAGACTGTAACAATAGAATATTCTCTCTTTTTTTCTGTTGCAAGACATAATTTTCAATAAGCGCTTACTTCCTTTATTTACAAAGATTATTTCATTTCTCTTTCTTTATCTCCATTTTCAAAAGTTATAGATTTCATTGTAAGATGTTTAGCTTACAACATTCATCATCTCTATCTTTTTGTGTGGAGTACCTAACATGCTCAGAATTTCAACAGCAGACGGAAGGTAACCAATTTGGTCAAATGGCATGTCAAAAGTACACGAGACGTTAGAAATCTTGTATTGTATTGTATTAATATATTAATATATAGATATATATATAGATAGATAGATGTTAATTTAAGTAGAGTTAATGGTGTAGATTGTACAGTATTTTTAAAGCCAATAAAGTGATTTTTGTTGAAAATCAAGGAGAATTTTACTAGCTCACTGAGCATTCGAAATTCATAGTTCCATATTTTTACTATTAAATGTCATAGTTCGTTATTTTTACAGTTACATATTATACTTTAAGCAGCACTTGAAACAACTCATTAAATAAAGAGTTATTTATATCAATATTTAAATTTTGTTAAGTATTGACGTAATGTCAGACAAAGTTTACTGTAAACCTGTATTAGGGACCATTTATGAGCTATCTTAAAGTTTACGTCACTACGTTTTCTTTGATCGTAGAGAACAATCATAACATGTTTATCACCAAGAACATGGTTGGGGATATTATAAATGCGATGAAAAAATACAAAGGAATTCAGCCAATTCAAGAGTACGGATGTAAATCATTGGCACTAATATCGTACGGTAAATATACTTCATAGCACTCAATATACTTCATAGCACGCAATAGACTTCATGGTACTCAATATACTTCATAGCACTCCATAGACTTCATAGCACTCCATAGACTTCATAGCACTCCATATACTTCATGGAACTTAATACACTTCATAGCACTCAATAGACTTCATGGCACTCAAGAGACTTCATGGCACTCAAGAGACGTCGTAGCACTCAATACATTTCCTTACACTCAATACATTTCCTTGCACTCAATACATTTCCTTGCACTCAATACATTTCCTTGCACTCAATANCTGTAAACCTGTATTAGGGACCATTTATGAGCTATCTTAAAGTTTACGTCACTACGTTTTCTTTGATCGTAGAGAACAATCATAACATGTTTATCACCAAGAACATGGTTGGGGATATTATAAATGCGATGAAAAAATACAAAGGAATTCAGCCAATTCAAGAGTACGGATGTAAATCATTGGCACTAATATCGTACGGTAAATATACTTCATAGCACTCAATATACTTCATAGCACTCAATAGACTTCATGGCACTCAAGAGACTTCATTAAGAGACTTCGTAGCACTCAATACATTTCCTTACACTCAATACATTTCCTTGCACTCAATACATTTCCTTGCACTCAATACATTTCCTTGCACTCAATATACTTCATAGAACTCAATATATACCATAGCACTCAATATACTTCATAGAACTCAATACAATTCATAGCACTCAATGTACTTCGTAGCACTCAATAAACTTCATAGGACTCAATATATCGATGTATTTCATAGCACTCTATAAATTTTCTTATGAAAGTCATAGAAATTAGAGAGATTACTCTCTTCCTCTCCAAATCGTTTGAATCTTAAGACATTTGCTCTAAACATTTGACCAACAGGCGGGGAGATGTCCAAAAATAATAAAAAAACCCAAGGTGAATGTCAATAAAGAAGGAACTAGCAATCCAAATGGTTGTCAATTAAATTATTCGACATATTTCGAAAAATAGAAAACTTTTCAAAATCGATCATATCAAGCTTTACTCGTTGCGCGTGATAATTTCTATTTCTCTCGATTCGTGCGAAGCTCTTACGAAAAACGCATATTTACAAAAACTACACATATGTGGCAAATTACAACTTGTTACAAAAACATTACACATTCTATCAATCTTGTATCTTTGTGTCATGATGTGGATCTTGTTAGTAGCACTACGTCTGAACAGCAAGACCTCTCACTGCAGCCGACAGGTCTTGCTAGGAGCTGCCGTCCATGTACCACTAAAAGTATCTAAGATAATCTGAGCCATAAGACTTTCCCAAAAGTTAATACGTTGAGCAAAAAAACTTAGCTGGAAATTTAATTGCAGTAATACTTTTCGACAAATACAGGCTCTTATTAGATTTGCTAAAGAAGATAAAAGACAAACCTTCAACAGACTACAGTATAGATATTATATAAATTGGTGGCTGGGTAAACAATTCAATGTTTTAGTCCAATACTTTTTTTTGCAAAGAAAACTACATTAAAATACCAAATAAAAATATTAATAGATTTGAATTTCCAACATACAAGATATGACGTGTTTCACTTTGTCGTCATCATTATCAATTTTCCCCGTTGCTTATTGGTTATTGAAGTTGCATCGTAACCAACGGGTTCCGAGTTCGATTCCCCGAGCGGGTGAAAAGACTTTGGAAAAAGCCATTGGTTGGCGTCAGGAAGGGCATCTGGCCAAGACATTCCTCACTACCAAATCCAGGGACACGGTCTGAACCCTAGTAACTGGGAGAAAATGACGTTAAAACCTAAAAATATATATATTTATGATTGTTTATTTTTTATTCGTTCTGAAACAGAGTTGCGTGGTCTTACAATTTTTTTTTCTCGCAGCTTCCTAATACCACATTAATTTTAATGGCAGACATCGCTTTTTCTCTCCGCGTGTGCAAAGAAAGCATTTTAACAAAGTTACACCAATAACTTTACATTTGGCTCCGTCAATTATCAGAAAGTGTCTGATAAAGTCAGATATGAGGTTATAGAAGCTCTTCGTAAACATTAAGATTGGCAAAAAGAAGTTCAGATCAATACAAAACATTTACCAGCAAAAGAAGTAGTGATGCAAATCAACAATCAACCCTATTTAAATCAAGCCGAAAGCAAAACCAGGCTATGTTATACTGCCAGGCTTGTTTTATATAAACGGAGAAATGGTCATCAGAGAAGTTTCAGTCAGAGAATGCGTCAAAATACACGCTTCGAACATCAATAAATTAAGATGAACTAAAAAATAAGACTTTAGTTGCTTACCCTGTTGGAAAACGGTAACATCTTAGTTGTTCAAACAAGCGAAAGAAAAGGTCATCCCTTAAACATAAAAACGACTGAATATGTGGTTGTATTAAGCCAAGGAATACCACCAGGTCAGAAAATCCCAACAACGTTCAAAAATAAGAGACTGGTCAACTACCATGAGAGATTTAAAGCCAACGAAGGAAACAGTGACAAGAAATTTGAATTCAGGGTCTAATTAGCGCCTAATGACATGCGAAAAAACTGCAATATACAAAAAAGCTGAAGCGTCTCATGAAAACGACGGAAGCCAGTATTGTTGTGCTTTCTATCATTTCTGCTCCCATGCCTAAACCCAACTTTTCAATTTCAGCTGGCTAACTTGAAGAGACCCTCAGTACTTACCCACTTGTAAGAAATACAAATACCTCACTGTTCTCCGCTTGCGTATGACATAACAAAGAAGTTTAGCATCTGAGTTATAACTTAGTTTCGTGTTAAATTTCTTTCCACGGGTGTATTTGATAAACGGACGCCAATAACTAATCTATTTTGAGACGATTTAATATTTTTTGATCTAATATATATTTTGTCTTTGAAGTTAAATTACTATGCAGATTGTTATATTCCATATCGTCTGTAATTGATAAGATGACAAGTAATACATGAGCGCTGTCGATTATACTGTCGAATTGAAAATTGAATTGAAAATACCCTGTCTGGAAGCAGTTTTAATATTCAACTTTTATCACTGTACATTATTAAATATGATTTTGATTTATAAGTAGCCTGGAATTTGGACGTTTTGTCTTGGTGAGTAATCACCAAGCATACATCCCTTTTCAATGCATTTAAATGGAACGTAAATCGCTTTTTATTTTAAGCTCAAATTTTAGCCCAATTAAAAAAACGGGACATGAAAGATTCCAGGGTGGGGAGCACCTTTAAAAGTTGTTGAAAATGTTTCGTTTTTTGGAGGCCTATAACTTGCTACTATTGGCTTTGAACGTCTATCTGCTTTGTGATTTAGACCACTTTTTTCATGATACTTACCCACAAAAAATGTAGATCACTCTAACTAATCAGGAAATAAAGTAGCATAATAGAAGATACCTAGTTTGAAGAGATTTACTTCAGACCGAAAACTTTATCCGTTTAATGACTTGACATTTTCTGTTTAGTAAAGTTGTGGGGTTTTTTAATCCTGATATCTTATTGGTTTCTAATTTTATCTTTTTGTTTAGGAGAGGGTAAGGATTGTGTGGTGAAAGAAAATGGAATTGACTTAATATTTGGCGCAATGGAAAGGTATCAAGACAACTTACAACTTCAACTAGTGTGCAGTGGAATTATTTCTTCCCTCGCAAAAGAAGGCAAGCATTCTTTTTTACTTTTAAATAAAGCTGGATAGTATGGAGGAATAATGCAGGCGCATACGGTTGGAATCTAAAAGGGGAGTTCGATGCTTAATTAGGAAAGGGCATAAATTAAGTAGTTTTTCTGTGTACCTTGATACCTATATAGTTACCACTCTCAGACTTCAATCTTTTCCCTTTATATATAGAAAGCATTATCGCGTCCATCCAATCTTGAGGAACAGTTCTGCAATGCCATACAACAAGGATGAGTATATGAATTTTATTAGCAAGGTTATCTCCTCCAAACAGCAATAATTCGATGGGTATCTTGTCCAATCCTGGTGCTTTCCCAGTTTTAACTTCTTTCATGGAGTTTTTTGTCTCAACAATACTGGGTCTGTCATCATCTCCTCAATGATGTCCTTTTAAGATAGATCATCAATAACTAATTCATCTATTTCTGATGGATTAGCAAACAGGTCAGTAAAATGTTCTGTTCAACGTGTCATAATGCTTTCAGCATCTTTGAGCAGCGTGGAACCATCTTCATACCTAGGTAGAAGGTCGAAGAAAATTTTGGGTTGCAGAACTTCTTAAACGGCCATATCAGCACTTTTGAAGACATAACGTTTTTTTTAAAGTTTTGAAGTACTATAAGTTCCATTTAGTCTTCAATAAAAGGCAACAGGAAGTTTTAAATTGTTTCTCAAAAAGTGCACATCAGGGTGAAATGGGGGAGGGTACACCCAACGACCCCCATTATAACAGCCTAAAATATTAGCACAATGTGTACTCTTACTACATTATTTTCTTAAAATGTCACGTAAAGTATTTTAACTATTTAAAATGTGGTAACCAGATATTTCCTCTCCAGGAGGAAAAAATTATATTTATACATAATATATATATATATATATATATATATATATATATCTTCCGGTAGGCAATCAATAGATGTAGATAATAGTAATACATGCTTCATACTGTTTTTGTGACTGTGAGCAACTTTTCATTTTGCTCTAAAGGTGTATTAAAATAAGCGGATTTTTTAAAGATTGTTTGAATTCGTTAACTATTTATCCTGGTAGTCTTTAGCAGCAGCTGCCATTGAAAAAAGAGTGGCGTTTGGGCAAGGATAACAGTATTTTTCAAGCTGATTGGAAGATGAGAATAGTTCGGTATTAAAAAGCTCCTTTCGAGCGCTCTCTTGTGTGTTTGGATAACTTAAAAGACAACGAAATCATTGCACGAGGAGGATCACTATAAAAAACTGTAAAAAAAAGTTTTGATACCCTGGAACCAATACTTACTAATGGGAAGCTGCTTCTTTGAATTAAAAAATGATGCAAAGATCTTACTCGGGTTTCGCATAAAGTCACCAATAATCTGTTAGATCATGTAAAGGTAGATTCGAATGCTAGATAGTTTTCCTAAATTTAGCTTAGGAATCCCGCATTATTCTTACCCTAAGAGAAAAAAATACCTTGAAATTGTCAAAAGACAAGGAGCCAGATGGCCAAATTCTAACAGGGCTCTTGCTGATATTTACTACCAGTTAAAAATGTGAACGTCTTACTTTAGTTTTAAGCTTAGAAAAATGTTCAGTCACTACATGTGGGATATTTTCAACTGGTGTGCCATCATCAACCAGTTTGCACGCCACTGGAATCGGACTTTGATATAACAACGGTTGTAAAGACATATTTTCTTAAGAACTCAGAACGTAATCGAAATTGGTAATTAATAATTTACTTTTTCTAATTGCGTTATTAATATTTGATAAGCCTGGTATTGGAGCCGCTTTGATGTTTTTGTACGTTTAAGTTTCAATGTGATCCAAGGAATTGCATTGTTTGAGAAGTTTAGTGACATCTGTGGATTCTGTTCACAGTAATTCAGTAAAAACTGTAATAAAGCAGAACGTATAGGGCGTAGTTTCCCACACTTTTGTATCACTTTTTTGTATCATTTGTCACTTTTTAAATCATACAAAATATACGACTGTTAACATGTCATTAAAACACTTCTTTTTTTGGTTTTAACGTCATTTTCCCCCAGTAACTGGGGCTCAAACGATGCCCTGTAGAGGGACCTGAATTTGTCAGTGAGGAATTTCTTGGCCGGATGCCCTTCCTGACGCCAACCAATGGCTTTTTCTTTTGTGAATTTCTAAAGTCGCGCCCTCAGGGAATCGAACCCAGAAGTCTTGGTTACGGTGCATTTGCACTAACCGTTAAGCTGCGGCTCCTCCATGTCATTAAAACACTAAAAGTAAAAAAGTACATATGAAAAAAAAACATCAACAAGAAATTTTTTATTGCATAAATTGATGGAACACTAAAGATGTAAGTAATCCTGGTGGTGCTATTTTTAAAACGTACTGTGTTAAGTGTTTCCAACTCAAATTAACACTGAGTTTGGAACTTGTTATTTTCAAAAGTACACTTATTTAAATGTCCCTATTTTTACTCAATTTGCTTTATAACTTTATGGAACATTTTTGAATAGTAGAAGTAATTTTATGTATGCAAAGGCTTCTTGATTAATTTTTGTAATATTATACTGCGTACTGGACCCCACCCCCACCCCTACCCCTTTTGTTTTTTAAACAAAAAAACCTTACAACACATATACTTACAAACGTAAATAAAATAGAAATAAAACGGATGATAAGTGCATAACTATCCACTTTTTTACGACATAGGAGAACAAGATACCAATAAAACTTCTCTATGATTCTATGATTCTTGTGTAATATATCCTTCTTATTAAATATACTCCGTTTTTTCGTTTTCATTAGATATGGACAAATCTAGGGTTGACAACAATGCCTGGGTTAAAGTTCTATTAAGGAATATGAGTAAATTTTCTGATAATAAAGACATGCAAGTTGTTGGATGTATAACTATGCCCGGACTTGTTTCAAATGGTAAGAAAGCGTATGGGTATTATTATGGCGAAAAAATATACACCAGTTTATTGGAGAATACTTAAAAAACGACGATAAGAGTAAGGAAGAGAAATTGGAATACCCTGTTTTGAACCTCCCCTAGAAAAGCTGTAATTGCTTCCCTTATATAGAGTTATATTATTAGTAGTTTATTGGATAGTAGTAATTTGACTGTTGTGCAAACCCTTGTTACGTATGTTGTATTTGTTTGCATTAATGATTTGGGATTGTAATCCCAAATTACAATCCCGTAAGATCCATAATTCTGCACAAGGTGCTCCTTATCATATTGAAATGTTTTTATGTATGTTCTATGCGTATATTTGCTTCCAGGTGTAAAATCAAATGAAGCAGCATTACGATAAGATGATATTTTGGTACAACAGACATCAAATGTTAAAAAAATGACAAAAAGTACATCATTTGAGAATGATCTGTGGTAGAAATGTCCAGTTAAAGTTTGACTTATTTGACTTATTTGACTCAAATATACTGTCGACCAAGTTGAGACGTATGTGAATGTTTGCCATACAGACCTGTTGATTAACATTGATATCTTTTGTGGACTAAAAGCAGGGGATTTGGCGAGGCCTCTGACTGGAGGTCACTCTCACCCGGAAAGAATACGGTGAAACTCGACCACCTCCCTTTTCCCATGATGGAGTGAATGCCGCGTACCCAATGTATGGCTTGGCAGGCAGTAAAGTTATTGCAATGATCTATTACTTCACTAATTGCATTTACCTGAAAGCAACAACGACGAAATACACAAGAAGCTTCATCCAGGCAGAGAGAGACAACTTTCGAAAGAATACAGAACACCTGAGCTTAGACCGGGATTGAACAAAAAACAAAAATAATATCTATCTCGAGTAATGAATGACAAGAAAATATCAATGTTTTTCTAGACCTTGGCTGACTACATGTGCACCAGACCTAACATTCGTCACAGCCAACTTGGCAGCAAACGCAGACATAATCATGTAGAATTTTTATTAGAATTTTTTTTTTTTTAGTTTCAATGTCATTTTTCCCCAGCAATTGGGAATCGTCATCCGGATGCCCAAGTGACGATTCTCTGGGATAATCGATTAGATCAGCTTGTGCTGCCAGCACATTCTAATGTCAGAAACAACTGGATGAGCTTGCTGCTGCTTCCCACGGAATGTAGCGGACAAACATAAAAAAAAGGCACATATGAAAAAGCGAATAAGGCACACCAAACATGACGGTTGAGCATATTCTTGAGAACTGCCCAAACCACTGGAACCTACGAGAGAAAACTTGGCCGTCAGACACACCTGTACAGAAGATGATGTTGAGGCAACTGGAGAGTGAGAGAGAGAGATGGTGTACAGCAGACTACACCCGAACTACCTGTCTGAGTGATCGCAGAAGAAGAAGAGGACTAAATGCGAAGAAAATAACATTAAGATATGATGAGAGTACGCTATAGCAAACATCAAATGCTTGAAAAGTACAAAGAGAATGGTCTTTGGTAATAATGCCCGTTACAATTTAAGGATAACTTAGCCCACTCAAGTATACCGTTGACCAAGATAAAACGTTTTGTGTACTTACTATTCATATCTGCTGAAAAATATTTTTTATTTCTAGACTAGGAAAGGAAAGAATATTAAGATGAGAAGATGATAGTACAGTGTGGCAAATATACAGTTCTTATATAGCACTTATCACATATATAAATGTTATGCAATTTTTTAAAGTAGATTTTGTTTGTCTGTTCAAATGATGTAAAACAGTGTAAACACATTGCTGATTTATTACTTTTAATTATATATTACTATTTATTATTGTTAATACTTTAATACTAATAATTATTGTCAAAATATTGCTATCATCATTTATTACTTTTAAGACGTACTAGTTTTTTTCTCATCTTTAGACAATCAAAAATATATTACAGAAGAAAATGGATTCATTGACTTAATTATACGAGCAATAGAGAGATTTGAAGCTAACACAGATGTCTTAATTTATAGCTTCAATACATTGATTAGTTTAATTACAACTGATCATTTTCGTAATGTGGCAAGAATTAAATTCGTGGATAAATTAGTAATTAATGCTATGAAGCAATTTCCAAAACTGGCCGAATTGCAGCTTACAGGTTGTCAAACGCTTGAAAAAATCTACAAATGTGGTATGTATTTTTTTTTAGAATATAAGAAACGACTCTTCTGGCGTTCTCCATTTCGGTATATTTGCATTTAAAGTAAGGATGTTCTTCCGTCCTTTTTATTATTCCTAGGATTTTTATTTTTAGTTTACCAGCATGTCTAGTATGGAATTAAATGTACATATTCCTAAAATATTGAAATTACTGCATTAAGCGCAATACGTTACATTTTGGATACTTAGCTGTAAAATGTTAGGCTTCCACTATTCTGATAAAATCGAGCGAAAATTGAGTTCTCTCTTGAACTGATCATTTGGAACTTCTACTTTGATGTATGGTGAGGATGATTAAAGAATATTGAGATCTATAGGTAAAGTACAAAGCATCAAGTTGCTGGGAATTGATACCCACACTAAGAAGTAAGTAGAAAAGCAGAATGGCTCCTGCTTTATTTTTGTTCCTTCTGCATAGCTGTTATTGTTGCCAGTCAACATTTACCGAAAATGGCCTAGTATAAACCTCAAGATCTCATGGTTCTCAACAAACGTAAGTCGCGTACGTAGCCTAAGTGAACTTTCCTAATTCAAGGCAGAGTTTTAACGTTGTTTGATGTCTACCACATAAAATTTGAACCTTTTTTTATATCAGGAACTCCGATTTACAATGGAAAAGACTTTGCGTATGTTGTTTTTAAATGGTTTAATGAGGTCGGCGCGTTTTTCAAAGCACAATCTGAGGGTTATTTTGAACGGAACTTTTTCCCATTTTACCTTCTTATATATTTTTATTGATTTATATTTGTTATCGACCTATGCTTAGGATCCAAAATAAAAGTTGCTGGGCTTTTTATAAACGGGAGTACGTGTTAATTTTTCTGTTAAATAATGGCTGGATAAGATATAGAGTGTCTTTTCATTTAATTTGTTACCAGTTCAGGAACAATTTGAAAATTGGTGCATGCCGTCTGTTGAAAGGTGCTTGTCTGTCTTACAATGTATCAATTTTATTTCTAGATTCAAAAGAATGGTATGAAGCACCAGATGATGCAATTGAAGTCCTTGAAGATACATTGAGGTATTATCAAGTCTCTGAAAGTCCTTATAAAGTTGCTGTAAGGCTTCTACAGAAAATCAAAGGAGTACCAATATGAAGTTATAAAAATAATGAATTTCTTTTACATTCTATTTTGTAGAAGAAGGTCAATGTGAAAAGTAGGCTCAGGCCCAATATACCTGGCACAAGACTCTTTTGATAGAAACGTTCTCGGATAATCATTATGGCAGAGGAAGATTCTGTTTACACAAAAACGCTCTGTAAAAAGATTTTCGTTGTGAAAACGCCTTAATTTGAAAAGCAGTGTGATATGTTATGTTTCTGGCTGCACGCTATATATGATTAACTTGTCTGAATGTAGAATTATCATGGGATATTTTTGCATATAAGAGTATATTCTTTAAGCGTTTTTTTCTGTTATACTGTTGCTGTCATCGCTGATTTTAAAGCTTCAGATCCTTGCTTAACTTATTAGAAGGTAATGCTAGTTTACTTTACTGTCTGCTTTTTTCACCCATTAAAAGTGTTCTAAAATATTTTCCCAAAATTTTAAAAACGTTTTCTATCCCTGTGATCTTTAAGTTATAAAGTACTTGGATGTCTTCTCCATTATAAAAGTTAGTTACCTTCAGCAAGGATTTTAGAATATGTGCCTTATATACAGTAATTCTGGTTTTACTGGCTATTGGGAATACTTCACTTAGAATCTTTAGAATACAATGTGTACTTAAAGCAGACAAGATGGGAAAAACATTATGAAGTGGAATAAAAAGGAAAGAAACACTTTTACAGCTTTTACATAATCAGGGGTTAGAGACGGTATTACCTTACTAGGTTTTGTGTCAGATATCCTGGTGTTAGGGGCCTGCTTCCATTATTAGGTTTCGTGTTTTGTAATAAATTCTGTAAACTTTCACTTTCACTCCAGAATTGCAATTGATAATAGCTACGGTATCTCTAGGTGGAATGACCCTACCCTAATAAAATGTTGTTGTTGCCAGGAAAGTATATTAAAATGTAGAGAAGCAACGAGAATAATTGTGATCAGGTACAAATGCCCTACAGCAGGGTGCCTTCGATTTTTATTTTTCTGGACTATGATAGTCTTAGATAAATTGTTTTGACAATTATGAGAACTTTAAGGAAACTGACCGGTTAATTTTTAAATATGATGCGACCTCGTGTATTTAAGATGAATTGCTGTTAAAACGATAGATGTGGTGATTTTGTAAATCCTATGAAAAATTAATAAAGCTTTTTGCACTCGGTAGCATAAATCTAATAAACGAAAAGACAACCTCGAAAGCTGTAAAACACAACCAAAATGACACAAAGTGCTTTGGGAGCTTTGCACATAGTTGCAAGGAATATCCTGTAAGAAATAACAGCATTTCACAGACATTTTAGATTGTAAAAAGCCAAAATTCACTTCTACAGCAATGTAGTAAAACAAGAAATACTAACTGGTCACATTTTAGTTGTACAAACAGGAATGTGAAAATTAAAACAAGACATCCCAGGTTATCCCATTACTACCTAAACCCCATAGGACATAAAATTTCCTGGAATTTTCAATGTAATGCAGTTAGCAGCTTAATTTGAAAAGAAATAAATCACTACTTATTTGAAACTTAGCCATTGGTATTAATTCGTATTTAATACATTTTATGGAAGCTACCCAGTATAGCTGTATTTTTCCATTTTAAAAATGCCATTTAAACACGGATCATTGTCATGTCCTCAGTATACGTAAATGAAACCAATAGTAAAAGGAATGAAAGAAAGCGAAAACAAGCTTGGTTCAATACGTGCTGGAGCAAAATTGGTCCTGACGGTGGATTTTTCAGCCTCATTTTGAGTTCTCTTTTTTCATAATTTCAGTAAGGGACTTCTTTTGTTGTCTTGGTCACCAATCGAATAATTGGATCCAACCCACCAGAATATATCTAGTTCAATCTGCAGGCACGTATTTTGCTGTACCACTGCTTTTTGGTACAGGTTCAACCTCTGCATATTTGCACTTCATGTAAAGACCGTCATCAACTCCCATTAATACAATAATGGGAAACTTTGCTGGATATGTGCACACTCTGAAAGAGAGACAAAAGTGCTCAACAACACAATTTGAGGAGCAAATCTAGTAAACATGTATATCCAGCTATCCAACTATATTTATATATACTTGCATATATACTTATATATTATATGTATTATATATATTATATATATAATTAATTTAATTCTTTTCTTATTTATCATTTAGGTCCTGCCCTTTCTTTTCCATGTTCTCACGTACTNTTAATACAATAATGGGAAACTCTCATTAATACAATAATGGGAAACTTTGCTGGATATGTGCACACTCTGAAAGAGAGACATAAGTGCTCAACAACACAATTTGAGGAGCAAATCTAGTAAACATGTATATCCAGCTATCCAACTATATTTATATATACTTGTATATATACTTATATATTATATGTATTATATATATTATATATATAATTAATTTAATTCTTTTCTTATTTATCATTTAGGTCCTGCCCTTTCTTTTCCATGTTCTCACGTACTTTTACGCTTTTTATGTCAGTAAATTACTTGGTCATTTAAGTCTATTTTTAACATGTTTTTCAAATATTTATATACACTTCTACGCTGTATTTACAGTAGATATTTCGAGACCCGAACGATGACTCGAGACGTGTGTGAATTTTTTGTATTCTGTGATTTCAAGGGTTATTCCTACTTTCATTGTTTTCCGTTATTGTTTTATGTGCTCAATTTTTACAGCACAACAGATTAATTCCCTTTGTATTCATACAGAATCTCAAACTGAAGTTTGAAAATAGTCCAATTTGAATTGGAGATCGTATTCGGTAAAGATGCAATGATGTAGAGATTGGCCAGAGTCGAGGGAGATTTGCAAGATCGGTTAAAATCGCATGTGCAGTGGATGTCTTCAAATATACAAAACAGTATCATTTTTTCTTAATTATTGCACAAAATTCTCTTCAGAATCAATAAAAGCAGCTACGCTACCAGGAGCATGGATAAAACATCTCATATTAGTGGTACAAGACAAGTGTTTGAATTCAGTACGTCTTCAAAGAAACACCAAGAGAAACATTCGCCGGGTTCCATAATACCTCGACAACATCATGTAATGCTTTGTATGAGCTTTGAAAAAAATTGTTTGAAAAATGCTATCTAAACGTGAGGGACACAGCAGGTTAATTTGGTAGGGGATCATCCATAGTATGCAAGCAAGGTAAGGGGAGGGGTAGATAATTTTGCATACAACAGCAGAGAAAATACGGAAAGGACATTGTGCTACATATGTACATACCCACTTTTATTCTTTTACCATTTATTTCATGCCGTTGCTCTTAACTCAGTGAATTATGAAATGCTTTACCAGGTTTGTATTTATTCAAGGCAGTAGTATCCAACCGTTTGTGTGTCAAGGACCAGTTTCAAAGCACTTCCTGAGGACCGGTGCATGAATAAGTGGCAGATTTACAAATTAAAACATCGAGTCTCTGAGTTGTTATATTTAAAACAATTTAGGTTCTTACAAAATATATACATCAATAAGAGTAAAAAGAAAATCTAGAAACACTAAAATTTATGAAAATGTGAACACCAAAAAAATAATGCTGTCATCTCACGACCCGGTAGGAATTTCTCTACGGCCCGGTGGTTGGGGACCAGGTTGGGGACCCGTGGCCAAGGGTATACACTATAGTCCAGCTGAAACTTAATTTTGTAGTACTGTAGATTTATCTACATCATTGTAAAGATTTTCTACTCACTGCATATTTAATTTCTGTTTTAGTTGACATTCAGTAAGGAAATATATCTAGATTTCAAACCATGACTAAGCCATGTACGTCTCGAAGCAGGTAGAAATTTAGTCAACGTATTGATCTCCTTTTTGATATTGATCTTCCTTAGCATTGCTATCTATGCCTCATTTAATGAATTGCTGGTTTAGTTTTTGCCTCCAGAAAAGCTGCCAAATTGGTGTATTTCCCAGAGCTTCGTATCTTACAGATATAAACAGACAGCTTCACATTTCCTAGAACTGACAGCTTCAATATTAATTGTATTAGCATTCAGGATTACAAAAGTTGTGTAAGAACATAGAAATTTGACTGGTCGAAAGAGATCAATTCAGTCTATTGCAATCTGTGGTAGTTTCTACAGAGAACATATGGCTTTGTTAATCGCCCTTTACAAGTGCCCCGTATTTGCTGTTTTTACACTATCGAACAAGAGCTTCGTATTTCACATGTCTGTTTCAATTCTCGGGATGTTTATCGTGCAGCTCTACCTCTTTGGGATCATCTATGTAACGCTCAAGGTTACCATCAGGAAGTAATTCACAGTTCTTTGTGTACGTGTTGTCCGTGTGTACGAGTTAAACTATTTTGAAAGTAAATTTATTATTTTTACAGGTAGGAGGTGACTCCTATCGATGAAATTTCATAAAAAGTATATTTCTCTATGTTTTTGAACTTTTTGTAGTGAGACCTTTCAATTTCAATTTAATTAATGAACGTAATTCAAAATTCGGAAGGGATTTTTTTTTTTTTTTTTTTTGTTCAAAATATGAACATTTTGTTCAAAGTACATGGGTCATAAACAGTAACAACGCTGTTACTTCAAGCAAAGAAAAGGAAAAATATATAGAAAGAGTAAAGGGGAAAAAAAGACGCTAAATTATTCCCAGTTCTTCGGCAACCAAAGAGCTGCAATAACGTTTTGAGTTACTGAAAAACGCATCAGCAAATGTAGATTAAAAGAAACTAGAACTAAGTTTTTCAGAAGCAACAACAAAAACAAATCAAGTGGAAGAGTTGAAAATGTAAGTGGAAACATACATAATGCGAAGCTAGAGGAAAAGTTCTGAAATGCATTCAGGATTGTAGAGTAAAACTTCTGGATTTATTAGAAGCTTGTTATGAGGAAAGCGAAAGCTTTATACGACAAACTATTAGAAAATACCATCTAAGACTTGAATTTAAAGTGGATAAAGGTTCATGGTAAGAAACTCACTTGCCTTGAGAAAAACAACACTCATTTGCTATGAAAATCAAGAGCTAATCTTGGTCTAACTCATACATAATATTATTAAATAAAGACGACTAATTGCAATTTATCTCTACACAACATCGTCCGCAGGCTGACAATATCTTTTTGTCAGCTTCCGGATGATAATCTTCTTCTAAGGAACTTGAATTCACTGACCACGTGGCCCTGAGAGTGCATCCAATTTACAACTAACATTGAGACAGAATGGCGGCAGTGGACCAATTTATAGTGACTTAAATACAATTTTTTTACCTTAATGATGAAGATATCCTTGAACAGCACAATGAATGTACAAAATTGATACCCTCTAACGCAACTGACATCATACTATTTATATTTCACTTTCATTTTCTTGCTTATCTAGCAATAGTAAATTGTGCAACCCTTTGTCTTAAATTTTAGAAGCTGGATCAACTCACTATTTGGGTAGACAGGTGAAATTAAAAACAAATTAAGACCTGTCAACTGCTAATGGTTGATTTTAGAAGTTTAACAATAACAGTGGATGTCAAATATCTTAGGCCTATTTAACACGCAACCTTTGTTATGCACACCCTGCTTTTCAGTTTTCTCTTTCCTAGGCTTTGAAAGAGTAAAGTGTTCTTTTCAAGTATAACTTGTGTGAAAGAGTGAAATAGAGACCTTCAAAGACATTAATATGACACACACGCTAAAGGAAAGAATACCTTACACCACAATGTATTCGATGACAAAGCTGAATCTAGAGTTTACCTTTTTGCATTGAATGCTAATAATCAATAACATTTCAAAATTTTTAAAAAAAAAGCTCTGTCCTAATGAAAATCTAAATAAAAGTACATGAAACTTTATTCAACATAATATAGGTTTTATTGACCAGTGGCTATAATACCATATATGTATTAACAAGTAACTACATTATGTTGAAAAATCTTGAGGCATATCCATTTTTGATTTTTTATGATTTGGCTTAATTCACATATTTTACTGCGTGTATAATTTTTAGCCTTATTCAATTTGTAGCAGAAAAGTGCTTCTTTCCTTTTATGTGTACTAGATTATTGGATAAGGTTATAAAAAGTTTTTAGGTTTTTTTCTTAGGGTTTTGCTGGGTAACCAAGGCTTTTACCATCGTTTCCTGAATTTTACAGCTGTGCTTGGCTAAGCTTGTTTACATTCTGGCTGTAATTTTGAGCTCATCACAGCAATTGCCTTTCCGAAAGACTTCTTAGCCCGATTTGCTCAGCACTTCTTTGAGCTGATCGATGCAATTCTTTATGACTTAAATTCTAAGACATCTGGCCCTCTCCTATTGCTCAAGGTGAACGAAAAAAGAAAAATGTAAAACCGAAGGATACCTAACAACTTGGATACCTCGTATCAATCTAATTTCTATAATAAGTAACCTGTTTAAAGTTTGTAAGCATACGCAGCAGAAAATGAGAGAAATTTTCTTATTCGGCCAATGTATTTTTTCGGTCAGAAAAATGTTCAGTTCCTGGAAAAAGACTACAGAAAATCCAGACAATCAACCACCACGAGCAAACATAAAATATCGTATTCCTGGTCGTATATGTCTAAAAAGAACTAAACTTATCGTTCCTCAATTTTCTTATGGCCATTGCATATATTATCCTGGCTAAGGCTTTGAGAATCATATATCATATCAAATCATATCAGTAGGACTTGCAAATGGAAGTTCAGGAGTTTTCATTTGGATGTTTATGAGATATATACGAGATAATTTAAAAGAATAATTATATAACAGATTAATTGGAGAGAATTTGAGGAAATACCAAACGAGTTTTCGTCCATTGCAACAGAACCCCCCATCCCATCCCACTCCCAAAGAATTGTAATGATTTTTTTTAATACAGTTTTACTCCTATTACGTAGACCTAATTATGGTAGTTATGCTACCAAAATATATTTTTAAAAGTTCTCCTATTTTGAAGACAGCTACTACATTCAATCTTCATGGTCAAAACTTTGTTTTGAAAGTCATTAAGAGTATTCCAGTGTAACGTTGTTTACTTTTTCCTTTAATAGAAATACTTTGAATATTTTGACTGTTAATAAAGAATTGAAGTACACGTGCCGGGGCCTTTTCAATTTAATGCCCCCTCCCACTCCTTCCTTTTTCATTAAACCTTTCTTACAAAGAGCATGCTGTTAATTCATCTTACCAAAAGATTTTACGATATATGTACAAGCATCCAAGATAATGTGGAAGAAGCCTCATAAAATCCTTGGAAAAGAGTAGTAAAATCAATAATAGTCCAAAGCTGGCATCGATACTCCTACTCCAGATCAAAATTGAAGGCTATCATTACGGCTGTGGACTGGATATATAGATGGTACCTTCTAACTGGAGAAATGATAAAATGTTTGACGAAATGTTGTACTTTTTGCCTTGCAACAGATGGACCAGAAGACGATCAATTGCGCCAATGAAAACAAGAAATTTTATACGGAAGAAAACGAATAGAAACGTTTATGAGCATTTTAAATAAAAAAGCAATTGATCCATGCTAATACGACTGGATTCAAAACAAGTTAAATGGCCATTGAAAAAGATGAAAAAAGACAGCTATATTATCCATTTGTAATAGTGAAATTTTGAAAAAACCTGCACTTTTTAGGGAGAGACCATTTAACATAGGTCTACTAAATGCCTTTTTTTTAAAAAATCTTATATCAATATCCAAAAAATTAAATAAATCCCGATTCCCTTAAAAACTCTTATCTTTTATTAGTTTCCAGTTAAAGTATTTACCATACTTCTGTCGAAGAGAAAAATGACAAACAAATCGAATAAGACGTTTACAAAGTACTTTGCTGGAAACCAGATTTATTTGGAAGTGAAAAACGAATTTTAGATAATCTGAAAGTTCAATCCACTCCATATATTAACAAATATATGTGAATCCTTTTTTCTTGTCCTCTTTCTTCCGTGAAAGCACCCCACCTTTACTTAGAATCCTCAAAAGAAAATGATATATCGTACTCAAGGAACAGGGCACAATTGTTTATCACTTTCAGCTGGTAAGATTCAATATTTTGTTTTAATCTACCCGTTTTGACAACTGACAAATGGTGACATAATTATGTAGTAATTTTCGAAACGTGTGTCCTCTCCAGTGCTACGATTTACTTTTAAAAATCAATATATGTATTAACTTGAGGTGTGTGCACAGCAGGACACTTTGATCCTGCTGATTACACAGCTAATGTTGATGTATATACAATACATTTATATTTTGCCCTTTAATTATAATGGACCTAATAAACATATTCTGATTTAGAAGGTTTTTCTGTTTTTATCCCGTTTAAATATTCATAACAATGGCTTTAGGTATCTTGTCTCCATCAATAATGACATATCCTTAAAGGTTTCAGTCAGAAATATGATAGAAAACAGCCCTTATGACAGGAAAACTGCAAGTTTCTAACAAGATCCTTTATTCAATATGTGACCCAGAAAGTATTTATGTACCTTAGGCCCAATTAGGTTTTATACCAGGAGTGGACAACCTATGGCCCGCGAGGCCATAAAGTGATATAATTTTTTGTTAGCAAATATACTTGTCTAGCGGTTGCAGATATTGAATATATTGAATGAAACATAGCTTTGTCAAATTTGAGATTTAGGAAAAACTATTTCACTTGGATAATTGCGAGCCACACTTCAGTGGGCACACCGGTGGGATTTTTCACTGGTGTAGTTTTAACTGCGTGAAAACGGGCACACCGTGTGCTGTTTCACTCCACTTTTGCAACGAGGACGGCAATACTGAGGTTAATTTGCAGAATCTGTCTTTTGTTTTGTCTTTGTTTCTCTCTAAATTTGAAGAAAGCGCGCGAACAAAATTGTTTTGGCAATGTGATATGCATCGAACGGGTGTCGTGTGAACGGGATCTTGGTCTGTTATGTTGATTGCTGGATATTTCAGTATTTCCTTTCTAGAAAGCATAGTAAAAAACTCGTCTGCACAGAATTAAATTTCATCAGAGTTCTATTCTGTGACTTCATCTCGCAATTTTTGCAAAGAAAGATAATTTCGTGATTCTATTTTCTTCGGGAGTTCTTTTTTTATTCAATTGTTGTTTGAAAGATGATAAGAGGAGAGGAAAGAATGCCAAAAAGCGTAAAATTGACACTGAGTGTCGTGTGTTCAAGGAAAGCTGGGAGACAGATTATTTTGCAGCAGAAAGAAACAACAATGTTCTTTGTTTGAAATGCAGTTGAAACCATTGCCGTTATAAAAGTGTACAACGTAAAGAGACATTATCAGACGAAACATGCAACACAGTTTGGCAAGTATTAAGACCAGATAAGAAAGGAGAAGTATCTAAGCCTTAAAAGATCCATCGAAACCCAGCAAAGCTTTTTTGCTACGGCCAAAAAAGATACGGAGGCATCAATTACATAAGTTTTAAGATTGGAGAACTGATTGCATCAAAATGAAAGTCATTCACTGCGGGAGAGTTCGTAAAGGATTGCTTGACACTTTTTGTCGATGAAGTTTGCCCAGAAAAGAAAAAGGATATCGAAAGCATCAGCCTCTCTCGACACACTGTCACAAGAAGAATAGAAGAAATGAACGAGAATTTTAAAAACCAATTGGGAGAGCTGGTTGGACAGTGCATTGCTTTTAGTATTGCACTGAATGAAACCATAGATATTACAGACACAGCACAACTCGCTGTATTTGTTCGAGTTGTTACAAACGAATTCGAGGTGACAGAGGAACTCCTCGCTATGAGTCATTTGAAAGGGACAACAATTGGAAGAGATGTTGCAGATAAGGTGATAACTCTCTTTGATACATACAAACTCGACAAGACGAAACTATGTAGAATAACCACTGATGGGGCACCTTCGATGGATGGTAAGCATAAAGGCTTCATAAAAATCTTGCAATATGCTGGTAAACCACTGTATCATTCATGAAGAAAATTTGTGCTGTCAAAGTTCTTGGTTTTGGAGATGTCATGAAACCTGTTGTTAGAGCTGTAAATTTCATTCAATCTCATGCTCTCAACTACCGCCAATTTAAGGAAATATTGAATGACTTGGAAATAGAATTTGGGGATGTTGTTTTCTTTTCTAATGTTTGTTGGCTAAGTAGATCAGCTACGTTGAAACGATTCTGGCTGTTAAGAGAACAAATTTGTGAATTTACGGATGGAAAAGAGCAGGACATTTCGTTTTTCAGCTACGATAACTGGCTCAATGACCTTGCATTTTTGACAGATTTGACATGTCATCTCTCTGACCTTAATATCAAGCTTCAAGACAAAGATCAGCTATGTAACAAAATGTTTCAGCATGTTTAGACCTTTGAAAGAAAACTGAAGTTATTTTTGGAACAGCGGAGTACAGAGGACACATCTCATTTTGAACTTTTAACATCGAGAGTAAATATTTCCCAAGTGAAATTTAAAAAATACGCACACTGCATAAAGGTGTTATCAACAGAATTCGAATCCCGGTTTCAGAATTTTAGGATGAACGAAAACCAATTTCAATTATTTTCTGATCCTTCAGAGTAAACATAAACGATTATTCAAGTAAATTTCAACTCGAACTTCTTGACATGCAAAGCAATTTTGAACTAAAAAAATGCTCATTCAGAAGTCAACCTGCTCCGCTTTTATCAACTGTATGTAGCAAAGGAAGAGGGTTTGATCAACATAAAAGAATTAGCAACAAGGTGTGTGAGCTACTTAGATCAGCTCTGACATCAACAAACTAGTCAATAAAAAACAATGCCAGATATCTCACTAGAAATACCGAGACATAAGACTAAAAAACTAGCTTTTAGCATTGTAAATATTACTATTCTTCGTTAATTTGTGAGTTTTGTTTAGTTTAGTTTCGTATAGTTTGGTTACGTTTAACCAAAGCTACAAAATGTATTCTAATTGCTCCACATTTATCGTTGTTATTTATCATTATCACTCTCGCTTTTCTTATTACCTTTTGCCCCGCGTGAAGAAATTTTTTTAAGAATCTGACCCACTCTCTAGAAAGGTTGCCCACCCCTGTTTTATGCTAACCAAAAGCCAATCAAGTAAAAGGATGCTTTCTTTCAACAATTAAACAAAATCAGGGTGTTTTCAATTTTTTGTGTGATTTTTTGATGATTTTCTTAGGCTTTCATTCCTCAGCTTCTTTTTCTTGCTGAAAATCAAGGAAGGGTGGATTTACTTTCATCATATTTATGTACAAGCTAAACAGAAAAAACACAGCCAGTTATTATATTATTTCATTTGTGGTAGAAATTTTGAATTTGCTGTCCTAAATATGTTTACCGTATTTTCTGTAATAAACGTCAAGCTTAGACTAAATGCCGCCCTTTAATAAACGCCGCAGTTTTAGCAAGAAGTTTAAAATAAACGCCGCCCTCCTATTAACTTCTTCTTCTGATGATGAGTTCCTTATCCTTTCAGGACGTTAGAGATCATGGTCTTCCATCTCTTTCTTTCTTTTGTCAGTGCTAAAATTTCACAGTCACTCCTCTTGAATTGGAGATCCTTGTTCAAGCTGGTAATGAATTTCAGTCTCTGTCTTCCTCTACTTTTCTTTCCTTTAATCTTCCCTGTTAACATTAAGTTTTCCATTCCTTTACATCTCATTGCATGACCCAGAAACTGCAGTTGTCTTTTTTTAATTACCTTCATCAACTTCCTTTTCTGCTCTCTCTATACCATTTCATTGCTCACTTTGTCAAGATATTCTAAGAATTCTTCTCAGGAACCACATTTCCACTGCTTCTATTCGTTTCTTCATGCTTTCATTGATGGTCCAAGCATCACACCCATAAAGCAAAACAGACCACACATAACACTCTAGGACTCAAATCTTAGTTTTTACTTGCAGTTGCCTGTTCTTGAAAACTAAACTCATTTTACTAAAAGCATCCTTCGCTAAAGTGATTCGTTTCTTTATTTCGTTTACACATCTTTCATCTGATGTTATCAAACTACCAAAATAAGTAAACATTTTAACATTCTTTACAACTTCTCCATTGATAGTTAAAGAACACTTTGGGAATACACTTTTCTTTGATATCACCATACATTCTGCTTTCTTGATGTTAATCTGGAGTCCTTTCTTTTCACTTTCTAGCACTACTTTATTTAAGATGTTCTGCAAATCCACTTCATTTTCAGCTATCAATACAGTGTCGTCAGCACATCTTACGTTGTTTATGTTTACACCTCCGATTTTCACTCCAGTTATGTTCTTGATACCTCTCAAGATGACTTCATTATACAAATTGAACAGATCCGGTGATAGAACACATCCTTGTCTTACTGCTCGTTTGATTGAAGACCACTTGCTCATTTCTCCATCAATCCTGATAGCTGCCATGCGTTCCCAGTATAAGCTCTGAATTAATTGCAAATCTTTTCAGTCAATTTCTAAGTCCTTTAATATTTTGAACAATTCGTGGTGCCTCANATGTTCTTGATACCTCTCAAGATGACTTCAATATACAGATTGAACAGATCCGGTGATAGAACACATCCTTGTCTTACTGCTCGTTTGATTGAAGACCACTTGCTCATTTCTCCATCAATCCTGATAGCTGCCATGCGTTCCCAGTATAAGCTCTGAATTAATTGCAAATCTTTTCAGTCAATTTCTAAGTCCTTTAATATTTTGAACAATTCGTGGTGCCTCACTTTATCAAATGCTTTGCTGCAATCAATAAAGCACAAATACAAATCCTTCTGCTCTTCCACTGCTCTTTCAGCCATCATTCTTATGATAAAAATAGTATTTATGGTACCTTTTCCCTCTATATATGCATTTTGCTCTTGTGAGATCTCATGCCTTATTTTGATCTTCATTCTGTTCAACAGAATTTTTAGGATCAGTTTCATCATGTGGCTCATTAGGCTGATGGTCCGGTGTAGTTCGCATTCAGTTGCACCAGGTCGTTTCGGAAAAGCTATAAACACTGATTTGCTGAGGTCAGATGGAATGTGCCCTGTGTTGTATATTTTGTTTGCAATATCAGTGACTTTTTCTACTCCAAAGTCGTCTAGCTCTTTCACCAATTCTATGACAATGTTGTCAGGTCCTGCTGCTCTTCCTTTCTTCATTTTTTGAATAGCAAACTGAACTTCTGCCTTCATTATAGTTGAGCCTTCCCTTTCTTTTGTTATCACTGTCTTCTCTCCTCTTTCATCTTCAAATAACTCTTCTATATATTCTGTCCACCTGCTAAGGATCTTTTCTTTTTCCAGAATAATACTGCCATCTTTGGCTCCTATGCATCCACTAGAAGTATAGTTTTTCTTTCCAGTTATCTCCTTAATTTCCTGATGTATGTTCCTTGCATCTTTATTTTTCAGTTCTTCAATTTCTTATACTTGCTATTGAGCCAGTTTTCCTTTTTCTCATTACATTTCTTTCTGATGTTGTTATTCAGTTCTTTGTACTTGTCAATTTTCTGCTTTGCAGCCCTTCTCTTATCCATCGATTCGAGTATATGACACTTTCAGCTCCTTGTACTATGGCATTCCTAAAAATAGTCCATTCATCAGGTGTTTCACCTTCATCTTTCAAAGCGCTATAACGATTTTGAACCTCCACTTTAAACTGCTGTTTTAATACCTCATTCCTACTTAAAAGGGATACTTCCAACTTTGGTGTTATTTTGGATTTTTTCAGTTTCCCCAACTTAATCTTCAGGTGGCACATTAACAACGTATGATCGCTGCCACAATCTGCTCCCAGGTAACATTTCACCAGCTGAACTGCATTTCTGAACATCTGGTTGATTGTTATGTAATCTATTTGATTTCTTGCTCTTTTCCCTGGACTTATCCATGTATAAAGTCGTCTTCGATGGTGTTGAAACCAAATGTTCATTATGACTTGACTATTTTCCTGACACCATTGGATCCACCTTTCACCTCTTTCATTTCTTTCACCATTTTGGGATTCACGTCACCCATAATCAACACTATTTCCTGTGACTTACACTGCTTTTTTGCTTTTTCTATTTCCTCATAAAAAGTCTCAACCTCCTCATCTGTATGCTCTGATGTTGGAGCATATACCTGAATGATAGGTAAACTAAAAGGCTGCCCCTTTAGCTTGACTAACACACTCTTTGCCTTGTCTTTGTCCAGCACTATTCCAATACCATGCTGATGTTTTTCTCCACATGAGTAGATTGCAGTTGTCTCATCACTAACCATTTTTCCTTCTCCTGTCTATCTCATTTCACTTATTCCCAAAATGTTTACTTTCAGTCGATCCATTTCTTGCTTTTCCATTTTGTAGCTTTTCTTTTTCGTACAATGTTCTCACATTCCATGTTCCTATTTTGTTTTTTGCAAACAGTAGTTTGATTACGGCCTGGGGTCACCTGTTGCACATGACCATCCCTACCGGACGAGGTGTCTCCGCTGGATATAGAGGAGACCCCATTCACGTCGTTAGATTTTCTTACATGAACAGATTTGACCATGATTTTACTTGGCATGATACAGCAGTGGTTTGCCTTTGCCTTCTCCCGGGTGTGTTTCTTGAGAACACCAGCTCTAGCTAGCTGCCGTTGACCCGTACAATGTTCTTCCGCCTTCTCTTGTTGCTAGGCACCATCAGCCTTTGGTCAGCCAAGACCACCCACAAGGCAGTGGAAGCAAAAAGTTATCTCTCTTTGGTTGCCAGGTCAGTATTTATTGTCACCAGCCACAAGGAACAGAGCTACTGGGGCAACGTAACCCAGTGAGGGAGGCATTTGGGTGCTACACCTTGCCCAAGGGTGACCCAGCACAACAGTGGTTAAGAGGTAGTGACATTCTCCTCAAGCCCCGGAACTCCGGGACTAGGGTCCTGCTGCCGGGTGCAGTTTAACGTCACACCCAGGACAGTCCTATTAACTTCACCTTCTAATAAAAGCCGCCTTTAAGTTGTTTCTTCGTTTCGAGGGGACCCCCTGTTCAAGTGGGTTTTCTTTGTTAAAAGATAAGCTTCAAGTTGCAGAGGACATGACAGTGACAGATGACACTGGCAGTGAAACAGTCAACAGATTCTGATAAAGAAGATCTGAGGCATTTCATCTTTTAAGTGAATGCAGCAATTAAGACATAGTGTGGCTTCTCGGCCTTTTGGCTAAGGTCAAGAGTAGAGCTCTGGTCTCTCCTTGGTCGGTGCTTTGGCTAAATCGCCCAACCATGGAGGACAAGACTCTCGAGATGTTTGAGCCTTGGCTGAAGACCAACCCAAGAGGAAGCGTCTTACCACGAAGGGTCCTGGAGGAGCAACCCGTGTGTCTTGCATTTTATTGTGTCTTGCGTACTTTCTCTCCCACTTTTTCTTGATCTGTTGCTTCACTTCGGGTCTTTCCTAG
>RDPX01000042.1:1667267-1687789 GCA_003991215.1 Morbakka virulenta
TTCCCACTCTACCCTTGCTTACCACTCTACCCTTAGCTTACCACTCTACCCTTAGCTTACCGCTCTACCCTTAGCTTACCGCTCTACCCTTAGATTACCGCTCTACCCTTAGCTTACCACTCTACCCCTAGCCTACCACTCTACCCTTAGCTTACCACTCTACCCCTAGCTTACCACTCTACCCTTGGCTTACCGCTCTACCCTTAGCTTATTTCTTCCACATTTAAAACAATTTTAGTATTGTATTGTAAGTCACTGAATGATTTTGGAACACTTAACTGATTTTTTGCCACATCTTGTGCCTATCTTGGATGCTTTAATTTAGCAACTCTATTTTTGACCACGTCAAAGTTTTAGTATGACAGAGATTTTTTCTGTGTCACTACTTTATCTTGAACTCTATTGTGATATCCCCCTTCTTTAACAGGCTTTAAAGGATAAGAATATTTTGGCAATTTTTCTGTGGGAACAATATCAAACTGAAAAGCTTTTCTGACACTACATGATGAAAAAAAAGAAATTTAATTAAAAATTTAAGAGCTTAAAGTGTCGGTAAAATTCACAATGAGGTAGTTTGATAAATTAGGTCGGTCTATCACTTATAGATACCAGAGGCACCGCAGTGTAATGGATTTGATCTCTGATTTCGCGCAGAAGATCGCGGTTCGATTCCACTTAAGAGCAGCTTACTTGACAAGTGGACTTACCTTATCCCGCGTTAACACAAGCATTGAAATAGTTAAGATAGAGCTTTGTTTACCTAGAGGTCAAAATTCAAAAAATTAACCGGGTGGCTACATACAGACAGAAAAATAAATATCTGAAAATGTTTCCGGGATAAACTTAGGCAGTAGGAAAGCGAATTAAACAAAATGTGCATTAAATAAAGTTTAAAGCATGATGTATGAATAACGCAAGTCATAAGTGGGCTTAACTCAAACAAGTAACTAAAAAAATCCAGTTTCACTATCTCTTAAGCAGATGTTCCTCTCACACACCCCTGAAACTTCCCCTTTTTATTCCTCCCTTTATTCATATGGATTTTAGTACTAAAACATGCAGCTAAGTATTAATAAAGTAGCCAAAAAAATAATATTGTTACAATTTATTTGACACTGAGGTTAGGACATCGTTCTGACCTGTAGGTAGTTAATCAACATCACACATTTCGAATACGAGTAGGGCAATATTGGATGCATGCTTTTGTAGAAAATATCAACGTTAATCTACCCCAAGCTCTTGATGGACGAAGGTTAAACAAAGGGCAGTATCTCAGACCACAAAGTGAAAGAAAAACTACAAACAGATTGTGCATAAAAGCTTTGAATGGTGAAAGTACCTTGACTAACAAAGTAGAAAAAAGCCTGAATTTCATACTTACCTTTAATATGCATATTAGAAGGAGTTTAACACCTACTGAAAAGTATTTCTAATAACAGGAATACTTTTCAGGATTGTGCTGGCTTGGAGTGCGTTTCAATCTTTAGCGAAAGTGTGGAAATCTCCAACCAAGAAAGAAACTAAGACCAAAGTCTTCACGGCATGTATAGAGACGATTCTTCTGTACGGCTCAGAATCATGGACGCCAAATGTGGCGTGTTGAAAACGCCTCGATGGTACATACACTCAAAAGCTTCGACTTGCGTACAACATCTCCTCGTGAATTAGAGATTGTGAGGCGGAAACGATTTTCACTTGCAGGACATGTTAGCCGCCATGATGAACCAGCAGGAAAACTTCTACTTTGGTCTCCAGATGCGAAAAGGAGAGTTGGCCACCCTTATGTCACACTGAAGTCAATCATCGAAGAAGAAACCAGTTTAACAGGATCTGAACTGATAACTGCAATGGCTGTTCGAGAGCTCTGGCCTTCGAAACGAAGTATTTCAATGCGAAAATGAAATATTACGAGAAAAGTTACATTTATTTTGATCAAACTCATTTTCTTTGGCACTCGATTGGACAAAAATATTAATGTGGATTGCAAAAAGAAAGAAAACCCATACCAAATCGCTCTTCACGTGGACAATCAAGGGGTGCCTCATTTAGTTTGTGGCCAGGCTGACAGCAAAAAGTATGCTACTGGAAAAGACCTCGATGTTAAGTTTAGAAAATTCTTGAAACTTAACACATGGAATGTTACAAAACTGAAAGAGTTAGGAAAACTAAATACGATCGTAAGTGAAAGATACAATTTTAAGATCCTGGGAATTCCGGAAACGAACTAGACCGGTTATTTCACTTTCAAATTTGGGAAAGACCGTGCAGTGCATTTTTAGGAAGTAAAGAAAAATGCAGTGAGTGTGAAGCAATTATTCTTGATAAAGAAACACACAAGGTTCCCATTGGCTACAGACCCGTGAATGATAGAATTCTGCAAATGAGAACATAACTGTCGCACAATGTTAAGCACCAACCAAACTTACCAAATGATGAAGAGAAAGAGAGTTCCTACAGCATCTTTCATGAGACCAGTAAATCTATGTCAGGTCGAGATGTCAAAATACACAGCAGAACAATGCCAGAAGATTGAAGGAAACCACATCTTGAACTCTACAAATATCTCTGCCAAGGACGTCGAAAACCTTTCTAAAAGGTTTAAACCAATGATGGACATTGTCAAGATGGCAGAGAATACTTCATTGTACAATGTTAGCCAAATCAAAGAAAAATGGAAAGAATACTGCAAAGAGCTCTATGACAAGAAGATGCTCCCACCGTGACGCTTAAATGAAACGATTATGAAAGTGGACCACCTCCTTTGCTAAATGAAGTACAAAAAGCTATTAAACAACTGAAAAACAGGAAGAGCCTTTGAGCAGGCGAGGTTATTAGGGAGCTGGTGAAAGTTGCTGGAGAAAACGCAGAACAAAGATTCCATAAACTAATCGTTAAAATCTGGCAAGAGAAAGTATGGCCGAAAGATTGGGTAAGCTCGGCTTTTGCGCCGGACTCCCTAAGAGGGGGCATTTGTAAATGTAACAACAGCAGAACAATTGTTCTTATCACCCACAGCACCAAGGTTCTCTTGAAAATCAGGTCAGACGGAATGAAGAGTAAACTAAAAAAGGAAATAGCCAAAGAGCAGGCTGATTTTAGACCTGGAACTGGAACGAGAAATCAGATTCTCAACTTCAAAATGGTTATTGAGAAAAATCGAGAATAAAATTTCTTTTTGTGTTTAATTGACAATACTAAAGCGTTTGACTTGGTTGCACATACGAACCTCTGGAATAATATAAATGGTATGGGATTCCCAAAACACATCATCTTTCCGCTGAAAGCAATGTATGAAGAGCAAAAAGGTGAAGTAAAAACAACGTATGGGATGACAGGTTTAAAATTAAACATGGTATCCATTAATGCTGCATAATTTCATCTCATCTTTTCAATCTCTACTCTGAAAGGTCACTATCGCGGGAAGGAAAGTATCAAATCTGAGATATGCAGAGAAAGTGACTGAAGAAAATTTGAAGAAAGGTAAGAGGTGAGGGAGAAGATGATGAACACGTTTTGATCAATGATGAGCCGGCCAAGAACATGACAAAGGTCACTTACTTTGGTGCCATCCTTGGCGACAACTAAATCTGAGGCATGATCGTAATAGCAAAAATGCCACCGTAGCTCTTACTAACACTTAATCGCAAAGAAAAGGTTGCTGTACTTTCGTATTTTCTCAACTGCTGCACAAGCCTAAGAATTTGTGGCTGGTTAAAACTCACGACACTCAAAACTAAAGAGTTCGTCATTTAGTAGTTCGTTCACGTGACAAGGTAATGTGCACCTTTTATGAAATGAGTAAACATGGTGCCTGTATTTGTATTAATCAGAAAGCATCAAGACTTTATTTTATTATTATTTTCTTGTTCAGAACCATAGAAGTCATAATGATATTTAGTGTATGGAACTGTAAAAATCTGACAAAAGAAACAAATAAAGAAAAGAGAAGGTTAAGGTGAGATGACGAAGCACTGAGGCAAATTACCAGGAAGATCATTGATGTAATAAAAGAAGAGAGTTGGACCACATATGTAGCCTTGAGGAATGCCAGCGTTAATCGAATACTCATTAGATGTAATTCCATCTAATGTAACACGCATTTTACAATCTGAAAGAAAGGAATGAAGAGTTCTAAAGGATCTTCCACAAAGAGCATAAACAGAAAACGTAGGAAGCAAGCCCACGTACCATACCTTATTTAACGCTTGGGAAATATCGGGTGCTATGGCTCTTTCCGCACAACACGTATGCATGAACCTATAGATACGTTTGATGATTACAGTTAAAAGGTCACCATTGGAGCAAGATTCTCTAGACCCATAGTAGAAATCAGTAAAGAGACCTAGGTTTAGGTTCTCCAAGAATACTACCAAAGCATTGTCGAAAAGTTGAACAAAGACTTACATTCTTGGAGACAGGAATAACATTAGACGTTTTCCAGGAAGGCAGAAAGCATGACTCCGATAGGGCAAGTTTAAAAAGTTTAAAGAGCAAGAAAGATAGGTCAGAAGCACACCTTTTTTAAATAACCACTGAAATCAAATCAAGACCATGAGCCCAAGATTGATCAAGCAAATGACTAGCATGACTAATCTTTGCAACCAAATTTGGATTCATAATAACAGAGTCCAAAATCTGATCAGTTTGGGGAGAGAACTATTGCAAATAAACACCAGTTTCATTTAGAGAGAAACTGTTGCAAAACAATGTAGGAAAAAGATCAGTCTTTTCTCTAAAGGACAGAGGAAATTGAACACCATCAAAGAAGAGAAGAATAACCAACTTGCTAGAATTCAAAACTTTAAAGTCTTTGAGTAGAAATAGATTCTCGAACTCGCCTAACATAGCGAGATTTAGATGTAGCTCAGGTTTCTATTGAATGACGTCAGTTGCAACATCAAGGAATGAGATTACGTGCATATCAGACTAAACATAAGACAACGTAATTCACATAAAAAATACATCAAAATGTTCTCGTGCTGTGCTGATATCTACAAGAACTCATTTGTATCAAAAATTATAATAGAGTATAACACCTTTCCAAACAGTGTAATAAACTGTACAACCACAACTGGGTTTAAAACAGCACTACAGTAGGACTATTCTTAGCGCAACAAGTTATGTAATTGCGCAAACACAATTTTCTAGATAATTTTTTGCCATTAAGTGAGCTACTTTTGAGTATCATACAGATACAGATATAGAAAGTGGAAACTTATCCAGGTCTGTCAGTACAATGACAGTGAATCAATCAGGTTATGCAATAAGCATAACCTGCTTGACAAATCCTTGAAGACAAATATTTTAGCAGCGTGAGGCTGGTCCAGAGCCTTGTCAATTGAGTGTGGTATCGTCTCAATAATTGAGCAAGTATCAGAGATTTTGATACAAGAAAATTAGTTAACAAGCGGCTTGGAAAAGAGATATCGAAAGCACATGAAATTCTTATCCCGAGATTCAAGTTCTTATTCTAACAGCTGGAAGATCCTGTCAAACATAGAGAGCAAGACCATGAAACCGAGTTGTAGACTCTAGTTGAAACAAAGGTAATTAATCGTCAACACTTAAATCACTGTTATTAACACTGTCACTAAGATTCATCTCACAATGTGCAAGAATACGAGAAGAGCCAGAATAAAAGACAGTTTTCACACAAAAATATTGGAACAAAGAGCTCTGATTTAACATAAGTTAAAGCTAAATAAAGGATATTTTTAGACGACAACAGGTATTTCCGAGCCTGTGTAGAGCCAGTGATTCCACATCTCGAGTCTACATTTTCAGGTATGGTGTGTCTTGATTCTAAAGATCCAAAGTAATGTTCATTACCACACTTATTATCACACTTAGCGTCATCACTCCCTTTAGAAAGAAATGAATTATCTGATCTCCCACAGACTTGAAAGTGCAATGTCAGATTTCATATTTGATTTTGCAGTGTATTACGTAATGGCTGAAATCACTGAAGAAAAACTGAAAGACTTACCTTCAAAGATTTGTGACATGGCTGTTGTGTAGAGTTCTTCTGAAAAACTTGAAAATTTGGATTTGGAAAGAAAAACATCTCTTTGTCGCACTAAAATGGTGTCGTTACAAACAGAAACAAAGCTTCAGTAAAATCGCGCAGTTTTGAAAATTACCAGATGTTCAACATTAAAAGAACAATTATTTTGAAAAAAACCCAGAATAAGCTCACCGTGCGCTTAATCGAATAATTACGGTAAATGGGTTGAGGTATGTCAACGTAATACAAAAACTCCTCCCGTTTTCCAAAGAATCAACATATCTCAAAAAAAATATTTCATAAACCGTTTCAAGAAATGTTAACGAACACCTGCTTCAGATTCATACACAGGAACTACCCTCATGGGGTTTATGAACTTTGACTGCCTAGAGAAAGATAAAAACCCTGCAATGAAAACGACAAAAGGCTCAACGCTGCAGCCAGCATGTTAAAAATGATACTCGAATTACAAAGAATAGTAGCTCATTAAACAAAAATAATAATAACAAAAAATACCAAGAACACGCCGAACTTTTTGAAGAGCACTCAAGTTTCTATAATTTAACACAGTTATGCGGTTCATTTTGCATACATCACACTTACAATTGTTGAAAAATACTTGCAACGTGTAAAATCGAATATAGATATGGGGCTAGATCAGCTCCAATTCTGTATGTCCAGAATAAGTCTTCCAGCCCACACACTCATTTATTAAGCTTAAAATATGCATAACATCACTTTCATTTACATAATAGAACAGAAAACGAATCCTTGTAACCAATGCCCAATTTGATACCACTTTTCCAAAACAAAAATAAATTATTTCTGGGATATTATCAACAACTCATTATCTCCACCCAAACTACTAATACCTTGACAGAAAAAAAATCAAGACTCAAAACCTCTCTAAAAACTGCAACGCTACGGAAAGCAGTCAATAAAAACTGAAATCGAGCCTAATTGTGGAAATTATCTAGAGGAAATATACAGCAATATTTCTATCAGCCGTCTGCTATAATTGCGCTAGGAATTTTAACCTAAAAGATGCGGCAAAAAAGAAAGATTTAATCCCTCTTAAGTAGGACAATTTTTGTAGTCAACAAAATTATGAAAATAGTTTGCATTGAGAATGAAGTGCTTAGACACACCTGCAATGCCGTACACATATCAGTGCGACAAAGGTAAGGGTAATATATCTGATGACTTAAAATCACTCGAAAAATAAAAAACGGTATTGATATTGGAAATAATAAACAGATACTGAATTTAACAAAAGTAAAAATAAACTTAGCTGCAGAGAGATTTTTCTTTACGGTCTCAAAATTTATAACAAATTGCTGGTTAATAAATCATAGGTTGAAATCTTTTAACGACAACACAAAATGAAATTTACTTGTCAGTTATAAATAGTTACTTTTAACCTGTATCCTTTCCTTTTTCTTTTCAATTTTTATCTTAATTTTTACAACATAATGCATAGAGATAGAAGTTTGTATTCTTACAAAAATGCCTTACCCTGGACAGACTTTTCACAAATGCAAGTAGAACTACAAATAAAAATAAATTTGGTTTGTTTGTTTTTGTTCATTAAAATCTGTTTTGGTAATATGGCAACTAATTTCCCTATCTTGTTTCTCAGCGCCAAAAGCCCCGTTATGTGGGACGTATATCTGCCATAGCTAAGGGGCATTTTATACTACCCTTAAATTTTGAGAATGCTTGAAAGTCTACTAAATATGCAGCCCATACCTCTACAATATCGTTTACTCAAACCCTTTTCTTTTAAAAAGTTCTCTTTATTCATTAAAACAATTTTTCTGCTAATGCTACCAAATCTGCAGCCAATCCCTAATCTATATTATTTACTCAAACCCTTCTTTTTTCAAATGTTCTGTTTATTGGTTAAAGCAATTCTTCTGCTTATGTTTGCAGATGGTTAAGATGTTAAGAGGCTCTGAGGACCCTTAGGTTTTGTGTCTTTTTAAAGAGGTAACCATTCCAATACACATCTCAATATCAATGATATTCCCAACTATAAATCTGTTTAATCTCTCTTAACGGATGGGGTTAACAATACTATCCATTTCAAAAGAGAGAGAATTTATTGCTTTGTTGAAGTTGGAAGCACCAGCAGCTTCCTGCAGAAAAGTTTCAGTAAACACACACGTTCCGACCAGAAATGTGCCACCCAACGTTCAGATAAAGTCGTCGTCGTAGTAGTCTGTAGATCGTTATCGACCTTTAGTGACCTCTCTGACCAGTTTTCGCCACTTTTCGCGATCCTGACATGCGTTGTTAAGTTCTTGCCAGTTCATACTTCATTATTGACTTCACCCCATCTATCCATCTTCTCGGTGGTCTTCCTCGTCTCCTACTCCCTTCAACCTTTCCTTGCATGATTAATTTCTCCAAGTTGGAACCATCTCTTCTAGATATATGACCAAAATAACATAATTTCCGTCGTTGAACTTCATTTGTAAGACTATCTGGCTTTTCTATTGAGTTCAAAACAAATTCATTTGTCTTTTTCGCTGTCCATGGTATTCTAAGGAGACGCCGCCAGCACCATAACTCAAATGCATTAATTTTTTGAATGTCAGACACTTTTAGCGACCAGCTCTCACATCCATATAAGGCTATAGAAAACACCAACGATTTCATCAAACGAGTTTTTGTCACTGTAGATATACCGCGGTCTTTCCAGATCTTGGTCAGCGTTGTAACTGTTGATCTTGCCATAGCGAGTCTCCTTCTTATCTCTTTACTATTTCCTCCTTGGTTACTTATCATTGATCCAAGAAAATTAAATTCTTCCACAACATGTATTTGTATCCCATTGCATATTATATTCGAATTTATTGCATCGCCAACTACCATCACTTTGGTTTTATCCACATTTAGGTAAAGACCTCTCCGTTCGCTTGCAACCCTGACCTTTTCCAATAGTTCTTGCATGCTCTCAGAGCTCAATGTTATCAATGTAGTGTCGTCTGCATAGCGAAGGTTGTTAATTTTTTCTCCTCCAATTTTTACGCCACTATCACAATCGCCAAGCGCTTGACGCATAATCTGCTCCGCGTACAGGTTGTATAACTGAGGAGACAGAATGCATCCCTGACGAACGCCCCTCTCTATACTGAACGGCTCACTATCACCACTTTCTGTTCGTACAGTTGAAGTTTGTGTCTTGTATAGGTTTCTGATAAGCTCAATGATGTGCATGGGCACCCCGAATTCATGTAGAACCGACCATAATGTGCTATGTTGGACACAGTCAAATGCCTTAGCATAGTCTATAAAACAGAGATATAGTGTTACTCCCATTTCTTTAGCCTTCTCTATGATCCATCGTACATTGGCTATATGATCACGCGTGCCACGTCCTACCACGAAACCAGCTTGTTCACGGGGGATTTCACGATTCACAGTCGTCTGCATTCTATTGAGTATTATATACAAAATAATTTTACTCGCGTGTATAATTAATGATATAGTGCGGTTGTTTTTACATTCTCGGATGTCGCCTTTTTTCGGTAACTTGATGAAAACTGCTTTCGTCCAATCTTCTGGCCATTTCTTTGTTTTCCAGATCATATTGCATAGTTTGTGCATTAACAGTATACCTTCCTCATGTGTTGCTTTTAACAGCTCAATGGGAATATCATCAGCCCCAGGTGACTTTCCATCCTTGATCTTATTCATTGCCCACTCAACCTCTGACAATAAAATGTCTGGTTCATCCTCATAGTCCTTCTCCAATGTACAATCCTCAGCGTCATCTGTGCTCTTATACAACTGCTCACAGTACTCTTTCCATCTTGTTTTGATTTCGTCACTCCCTGTTAGAACCTCGCCTCTCTCATTCTTTATAACATTCAGACGAGGGACGCGTTTTTTCGTGATACACTTAACAGTGTCATACAGTTCTTTGGATTTATTGTTTACACTTGCCTGTTCTAGCTGTTGACATTTCATTTGTATAAACTCATCTTTGTCCTTTCTGCATCTTTTCTGAATGATTCCATGGAGTTTCCTGTATCGTTTTCTGTCTTCCTCACATTTTAAGCCACGCGCTTTCAGTTGTTGACGTTCATATACAAGGTCAAGCGTTTCCATGCTCATATGATCACCAGACTTATTTGTCCGACGTTTAGCAAGTTTATCATTGGCCTCTTCCAACACTATGTTTTTGGTTTCAGTCCATAGCTCATCAGGTGTCATCTTTTCATCCTCCTGTGTGAAAAGCTTATGAAAACGATTTTTTACTTCCACGCAATAGCTCTCCGAGATATTCTGTAGATCGAATCTCTTTGGTTTTGTACATTTTTTAACCGACTTCAGCTTGAGTTTAATTCGTGACACTAAGAGTTCATGATCGGAGCCACAGTCAGCACCAGGGCATGTTTTAGTCAACTGTACGCTAGACTTCCACCTTTTCTTTACCATGATGTAATCGATCTGATTTTTCGTTTTTCCATCGGGTGAGGTCCAAGTATAGAGACGGCGTGGATGTTGTTCAAACAGCGTGTTCGTCACAACTAACTCATTGTGGATACAAAAGTCAATCAGTCGTTCACCAGGTTCATTTTGCACACCGAGTCCATGGCATCCTGTTACACCGGCGACCTGATTGTCTCGACCTATTTTCGCATTAAGATCGCCCATTACGAACACAACATCACGGTTTGGTATCTTATCGAGAACTTGTTGCAATTCGTTGTAGAACGTCTCTATCACATCATCGTCTGCAGTTGATGTCGGAGCGTATACCTGAATTATCGAGATGTTGACTGGCTTTCCTTGTAGGCGAATTGTCATTATTCTGTCACTCACAGGATTGTAACCCAGAACACATTTTGCTGTTTCTTTAGTCACTAGTATGCCTACACCATTAATTCTATTAGTCTCGTGACCTGAAAAATAAGCAACATGTCCATCATTGGTCGTAAAATGTCCTTTACCTGTCCATCTAGTTTCTGCAATTCCTGTTACATCTATTCCATATCGACCAAGCTCCGTTAGAACTACCTCTAGTGTATAGTTATTAAGAGTTCTTGTATTCCATGTGCCGATTTTGATAGTAGATTTGAATAGTCGCAACCTATCTTTTTCGGGTCTGATATTATCAGTCACTGAAGGTCCGTCAGGCTTTACTCCACTGACATCATTATGTTCAGTCGTACTCGAAATAGGAGGCGACTCAACCCCAGTAGTTGTATTGACACCTTCAGGCCCGGGGGTCCCACCATCCAGTGACATATCGAGATCAGTGTCGTGACTAGTCATGAGTATTTTCTCTGGAGCAATAGACTTGTAGTAGGGCCCCGGGTCTTTCTACAAGCGCAGTGTCATCACATGACTGGTTGACCCTTGCCGGTAGCTAAGTTGAACGAAGTGTCGCTAAGCGCCGTGCTGCTTCCGCCGGAATGAAAGTCTGTCATCACCCGCCTTCAGCTGCATCCACCACCCTGCTGCCGATGGCTTCACCGTGACCCTGGCCGGGAGGCTAAGAGGCACGTCACACTTGCTCAAGGTGTGGCCTCAAGGCTAGCAGAGGGAAAGGGCGCCTCACATCCCCTGTTTGTGGACTGTGGTTAGATAACCAGTCCCACACTGCCACCCATTTAGATAAAGTACGCACGTATATATATATATATATATATACTATATATATATATATGTATGTGTGTCCAGTGCTATCCCCACACTGTCCCAGCACTGTTCTACGTTCTACATGATTTTCTTAATGGAAACTGATAGGGCCTTGGTAAAGAATGAGAAGTTGCAAGCTGCACTGATGAGCTGTTTAACTACGAAACACATGTCTGCAACTTGAAATATATTTTCTCTTGTACTTTGTGTTGTCGAGTTTTCTTGAGATTGATGACGGTTTCCTTGTGACTATGTGACCTGACCAGCATTGCTTTTGTAGCGATTTAAGGTCTCTGACCCATCGCAATCTCTAGCCTCTGAATGTCCGCATGCCAAGCATACTCTGGGCACTGTTTTACAGGATTGTCTTAATAACAACTGATGGGGGGTTTGTCTGGAATGAACACATTTAGATGTTCAAAGCCGCACTGATGAGCCTTTGACAGCAAACCACGCGTTTTAATTATTTATATATATATATATATATATATATATATATTATAATATATAATATATAATTAATATACAATCTGATGGTATTTTTCATAGAAATGATAAAGATGTTGTGTAAACAAATAGTGCTCTCCTAAATTTTTAGCAATACCAAGTGTCATCTTTAGGTCAAAAATTTAATCCCTCTTTTGCCCAGGGCAGGGGTCAACAGTGCTTCACCTGCTGAAATACCCAGATTATTTCTCAGAACTTAGCCAACTTTGGTCCAAGGCTACAGGAACTATAATAACTACTGCAAAACAACATATGATCTGGGCGTAGTCATCATCATCATCATCATCGTCAGTTATGTATAATTCAATCCTTTGATTTCAAAGGAACATTAAGTTTTAGATCCCCACTAGAGGGCATCTAAGGATTTTGTTAAGACTATAATGAGATCGTTTATGAACTTTGGGAGATTCTTATCCTTGTGATAAACTCTGAAATTATGCAAGCTTTACAGCCAATGTGGCAGCAGCAAGTAAAATTACTCTTGACAATGTGTTTTGTTTTATGTTATATTTGTTGCCTGCTGATGTAGAAAGTTTTGATGTCTTAAAGCCAATTAAATCAAAAACTGCTCTGCCAGCTGCATGCCGAATGAGAAAATGTAACTCTATTGTCGCCTTTAAGTCAACTAGATATACCTGTAGGCTTTCTGTTACGTCATCTCCGAATCAACCAGTCTATGTCATTACTGAATTCTAAACTGGGAACGTTAGGAATCAGGAACAGAACCCATCTATCTTTGGCAAAGAAGATGTGAGAAACATTTCTGTAATGAAAAATTCTACTAGGTACTAAGAAGTTGACCAGAACCTTTCATTCCACAAACAACACTTCACTTGAGTACAAGGTGATGCTACTGTATTCACAACCAAGGTTTGCCATGGATAAATTGGTATCAAACCCAAATGTCACCCTTGCTTATTACAAAAACATTTTACGTTTTAGTGCATCTGATTTTCAATCTGCTGCTGTGTTTCAATCAACAACCACAACAAGAACAGGAAGTGCATTAAAAATATGTCTAATGAGTGGACTGGTGGCTTAAAGATCCACTTCCCAACTAAGTCAAACGTTGTATATGTTGTAATTGAAGACTTTAAGAGGAAGATTAATGGGCTATACAAGAACCTAAAAGCATAATTACTCCGAAGAAGCAGATAAGCTCTGAGAAGATTACATCTTAACGTGCTAATAAAAAGAGGGAAGGGGATAATACAGTCATTTCTAATATAATGAAAAAAAAAATTAATTCTCGGTTTAGTAAAAATGGTTAATGAGGACCAAACGCCCTGGCTTTTCTTTGTCAGTTTAGACAATAAACTCAAAAAGAGTAGCGAATCAGCACTCTCGTCTCTACGAACTGCGAACATTTTCTCCGAGTTATAGCTCTCTGTTAAGACCACTTGAAAAGCCGTACCTCACTTTAGCCGGATGTTGGTGTACATCACTTTAGCTAATGGGATATGCAACTTGCAAATCTTTACGTCAGGTAAAAAGGACTTAAAATAACTCACGATACTAATACCAATTCGAACAATCTGTTATTATCAGCTGAAACAAACTGAAGAAAGAACTTACGTTTCCACACATTGTCTTTGTTCTCAAGAAAAAACAGCCCTTGACCCTTGATAAATTGTAACAAAAATTTTGCAACATATATCTCATTCGTTATAATTATAGAAAACAATAGACCTACAAACATAACATACAAGGCTCCACTAAATTGTGAAGTGGCACCACTGAACCCTAAAAGTCAGCTTTGTGGTGTGCACTGTGAAACCTTTTGAGACTGAAATCAACTCTAATTTGTGTCCTTAAAGACATTCACGCAGTTTCCCTACCTTTTGCGACATATTTAACTCCAAACGCGAAATTGAGCATGGCTTTTCTCGATGTTTTAAATTATTTCATGCCAGAAATAGACACGGGTGGTTCTCCTTGCCGAGATGAAATTGGCCAACTACTATATACAACAAAAAAAAGGTTTCGACTATTTCTGTAAGTCTCTTTGGTGTTGCTCTTCAAGGCGATTGTGTACTGTTTTGTGGTTCTCATCGAGAATTAGATTGAGCAGTTAAAAAAAACTTTTCAAGCTGTTGTCACTGTAGGAGGACCATTTCTTTAAGAGTAATAACCAATGTCTGACCTGTAAATAATTGAAGATAGCTGCCTTCCACCATTTTAAGGGGTTTTTAAGGTCAGTGGCTGGGACCAAAGACAAAGACCTTTACAAAAGTATGTGATCATGACCACGATAAGATTAATCAACAAGTACCCTTTTTTCATGATCGCAATCATGGTCTTGAACTATTAGTTTTTGACAACCTACCTATAGAAAGCGTATTCCTTTATAATTGTGAGCTGTGGATCATGACGAAAAAGTTCAAAATAAAAATTGATTTATACCAGCCCTGGATACTAAGTAAAGCCATACACATTAAATGGCCTAAAATCATCAGCAACAATTTCCTCTTTAAACGGACCAAAACACAACCCTGGGGCCTAACAACCAACAAAAGACCATTGTCCGGCCACCTGATGTAATTACCAATGGAAACACCTGTACGAAAGTGGTTGTGTTATTTCATAAAGAACACACGTAAACCTGTTGGAAGACCTGAAACAATTTGACTGGTGACAACATTAAATGACCTGAAAATACATACTAACATAAGTCTTGAATTTCTTGACAAACTTGAAATATCGCGTGTTGACCCAAAAACTGGAAAAGGACTATTGGCAGCAATATGTCAGTAAAGCTAAGGAATATGCAAAGATGAGTATAAGAGACCACCATCATTTCACTGGTAAATTCAGACCAGCAGCTCACAACAAGTGTCATTTTGAATAGAAAATCGCCATAGTTCACCCATGTAGTATTTCATTATGTCAGTGGGTATGATAGTTATCTGTTTATCAAGAATATTGGATTGATTAAAGGTAACATTATTACCATTCACAAATTATTCATTACAAACAAAGGTATAAAACAAAATTATCTGCTATAGTATAAGCTATTCTGTCAAGGCTGTTTTAGACCTTGACATAGGCTTTAACGCTCTAGGTAATAAATTGATTACCACTTTGCATATCCAACCCACAGAACTAAGTCAGTATATCGTCTGGTCCTTTGCCAAGTTCACTATTCATACGTATTGGACGCATAAGTTGTACATACGTTTCTCAACATCATTTCAAGCGAAACAAACTCACAAGGCGTTTAGTGACCAAAGATTATTAAATATTTAGTAAAAAATGATTATTCAGTCGCCAGAACATACTAAATTATTATCAAAAAGATGTGTTTCGTATTCCTTGTGGTTTGACATGGCATCATAAGCTCAGAAAAATAGCCGTTCTTCAAAAAGAAACCATGAAGCAATGGTTAATAACTACCCTGATTCAAAATTAATATTTTCATTTCCCGGTTTAGTGTCTTCTAATGAAAGAAAAATATTCTTGTTCACTCCACTTTCGTTAGACGAACACAGAAGTAAACGCCATTTAATAATATTTGTTGGCAAGCTTGATACAGTAAAAAAATAAGTGAAAAAAATAGTGTAAAACATTAATTAATAAACTGACAGTATGCAAAAGAACTAATGAGCGAAACTGCTTATAAATCGACGAGGCTTGTTATTTCCTCAATGTCATTTATGCAACTAAATCTATGCCGGCGCGTTGGTAGCGCATAAGAAATCCAAAAAGTCTGGCACGGTGAAATTATTGAGGGAGTGTCTCAACTGTAGACCCGGTCGTGCGCTATCCAGGCCTTCATCCTACATTTCATGAATTCCTACTTTAAATGTGGTAGCATGCTTTTGGCGATCAGCCGGTTGGCTATCTAAGCAATATACAAACCTAAAGAACCCAATAAACACACCAGGGTTCATTGAATCGGCAATTTTGTCATAAACTTTATACAGTTTATGAATTGCCTTCAGAAAATTGCGGGTTTTGTTAACGTTTTGGTTATGTTGTTTGATATATGCGGTAACTTTCGTTTGGAGAAGGCAAGCATTTGATCTAACAGATACCTGTAAAGGACGATTTGTCTTTTCTAATGGGCGCTGGACATTTTTGTTCAACAGTATTTTCCCCTTAATAGAACACAGGAAAAACAGAATATTTATTTTCACTTACATTTCTAATTAACCAAGATTTCTTTTCCTACCAAAAACTTACATTATATGCACAATTTAGAGGATTTTTTTAATAATGGAGGGCATTATTGGGTTGATGAAGGCCTAATCACTTCACTTTTAACTTTTTTTCTGATGCCATTCAACTTTCATGAGATATGTAACTTCATTCATGTCAACCAAAATCATTGGTTTTTTTATCTGAAACAAATCCGAACCTACATCACAAGATTTTTTCAGCCTTCAATCTTGTTTCCATGGTTCAGATCAGAATTCTTTGGCTTGACCGGCACCTTAAAATTGTGCCGCATGTCTCCACTTCATATTTATTGACAGAGTTATTACAGGCAATCCATTAACAGCAACAGTGGAATGGCCATTAGAATCAGACCCCCAGTGCCGTCATTTTAGAACCGATTTGAAATTAGCGGAGCGGCGAACAATGACACAATTCACTGACATAGACCAATCAGAAATCAGCATGAGAGTAAATGACGAATACGAACAAATCACATGGTAAAGGCAGATTTTCTGTTATCCGGAGCTGGCCCTACCAACTATTAAAGTCGAAACTTCTTCCGATTTTCCAATTTCTTTTTGACTTTTGATCTATTCAGCAGAGACAATGACAAATGATGGTTGTATTTTATGATTTTCTTGAAATTAGCCCTTAGAATTCATTTCATTGGAGTGTGGTTGACCTAAACTATTGTAGTCTCAAAGAATAAACTTTTACGAAGACGGGTACTATTCCATTTTTTTAATTTTTTCTCCTGGTGCTTTTGAATCTTTTTAATTATTTATTTCTTCCCTCTCCCAATTTCATCCCCCCGCCACCCCACCCATCACCAAATATATACAAAATCAGTTGTATGCTACTTATAAGGAAGAAACAAAATTGACGTCTGGATGAGCTCCAAGGTCAAATAACTCATAAAATAGTATTCTGTTAATAGTGACGCTCATATTAAACTTAATAATGCATTACATAAGTTAAAATTATATTTCAATATTTCTGATAAAAGTACATAAAAATCTATGCACTTATACAAAGTTGATAAAGTAGATTGTTAGATTGTAACGTAGAAGTTAGATTGGCTCTATTTTAGTAAATATTGAGCACTCTGCAATTTTTTTGTTCATCTGTTGGTGGGATGTAATGCATTACATAAAATGTTTAAAAATTAATTTCACGTTACTTTTCTAATTTTTATATTGTACATTGCAGTGTGTTAAAGCAGCAGTGTTAAGACAGCATTTTTTATTACTTTTAAACGTAGATTTCCTCCCCTTTTCCTGAACAAAAATTAAAACCAAAAAAGCTTTACTGCGCCTGCTCATTTGACGAATTTTCAGTAGCAGCTGTTATTTCTTATCTATCTACTTTACAGATGTCTGCAGAAATAGTACAAGATGTGCTGACAATTAAAAGAATTCCAGGGAGAAAAAAAGCAGTTGATGTTTCAATTTAAACTAACTATACAAAGAACAAACTATTGCAAGATACACAGAGCAAAAGTTTCGTAAAAATAATTCATTTTGTTGCCAATCAGAAAAAAGTTGCATTTTGTGGACCTTGGAAGAGGCGAATATTTGACGAAATAATTAAAGGAAAACGAAAAGTCTCATTTTTTTAATAGAAACGAAGATATATTGTCAAAGACGTTGAAGGTATGAAACAATAAAGGACAGAATAAGGGTTTGGAAGTGGTCGGATTTCGAGTAGTCGATTTATTCCTAATCCAATCAAATATAGTTTAAATGCACCTGAGTTTCTTAAAGGTCAAAGCTGTCAGTTTTGAAAAAATATACAAAAAACCGTGTAATGGAGAGTGACTCTTGTTCTGTTTTGAGTTTGAAAATTCAACAATTATCCAAGGAAGTTCGATTATTCGTCACTGTGTTCAATTGTAGCATCTCTTTTTTTTCAATGATTATAAACTTCCTTACCATTTGTGTAGTATGGAACTACAAGATATTATGGTGTAAATCCAATTTCATACTTGTTATTTTGGCTGTGGTTGATTTTATCACTGGATGTGCATCTGAACCTATATTCATGGTGGATTTTTTCAACATTGGTAATCCTACGACGGAATGCATTTTGGACAATATCCGAATATTCTTAAGTACATTCCTCTTTACTATGTCAATGTGTACACTGGCCTTAATAAGTTACGACAGGTTTCTCCACATGGCCTTGCTTAATAACTACAGCAGATCAATGACTACGATGAAAATAGTGCTTATCGTGTCTTCTTATGCCATATGGTCTTCTTTGATAGCATCTATAAGATTGTTGCAAGACATGCTTGGAAGGCTTTTTGCCAAAATTCTTTTTGTGATAACGCTGACTGCCTTGCTATTTTTAATATTTAAGTTTTACATTAAAATTTATCTTATCAACAAAAGGAGTATGACGCGTGTGGAACAAAAAGAGAGCAAGCCAACAACTTTTCAAGAAGTAGAAGGGCAGACAACTAATGCCAAGACATTCCGTAAAAGGGGGCTTTTCAATACATTTTTTCTTATTTCATTTTGTCTTCTTGTTTGTTGGCTGCCAATGTTAGCTTTTTTGATTGTTTTAACAGCATATGAAATTGTGCATGGCTCATTCAAAGATACAAATTTGCCCTTGAATATTTTGTTCCTTGTAGCATGGACGTCAGGAAACCTGAAGTCTGCTTTAAATCCAAGTGTGTATGTCTACAGAAATCGGGAGTTGAAGTTCTTCATTGTTAAGTTTTGCAAGGAGAAAATATTGCGTAAAGCTCCCATTGCAGACCCGACTATAATCAACAGTTCTGCATTAGGGGTAGGAGAAGGAAATATTTTGAGTTACTAATCTCCAATGTGCTTGGATTTTTTCCGCAGTAAAAGATGACGTGGTTCATGAAAAATATATATTAATCAAGATTTATTTAGACAGTTTTGGCGACAGACTATTTTGAGTATGATGTAGTTGACAACACTACTAATGATGACAAATAAAAATACATTTATGATAATAATAGTCATCATGATAAAAGTATACTAATAAAATTGACACTTATCCTTAAATCAAAAGGTTGTTGAACAATGAATAACAGCTCTCAGTTATAACAGAGAAAACAAGTGCAATTTTTAGCATTTTACAATTACCTACCTTTCTACCTTGATCCTCCAGCCGCATCGCAGCAACGGGCCACAGTTCTCCTCCATTTATCACGGTCTTTAGCAGATTTTTGGGCTTGGAACCAGTTCGTACCACCAGCACGTAGGTCTTCAGTGACAGTTGATCTCCAGGTCTTTTGGGGGCGTCCTCGTCGTCGTTTACCAACCGGTCTCCAATTCAAAGCCACTTTTGCTGGGCGAGAATCAGGAAGACGGACGATATGGCCCATTAGTTGCAATCTTCGTTGTTTAAGGATGGTGCTTAAGCATTCTGTAACTGCCTTCTCTAAGATGACTAAGTTTGATATTCTGTCTAGCCATGTGATTTTCATTATCTTACGAAGACAGTTAAGTTGAAAAGCGTCTAAGCTGTTGTAAATTTTTCAGTACCTTTCCAGCTTTCACATGCATACAAAGGATAGAAAGTACCAGGGTTGAGAACAGTCGCAGTTTTACTGATAACGATATCGAATTACATTTCCAAACAGGTGTGAGTTTTTTGAAAACTGATGCAGCTTTCGCAACTCTTATTCGAACTTCTACTTCTGTATCACCAACGTCCGATAGGCAGCTTCCAAGATATGTGAAGTTCTTAACAAAATCCAAAGATTTACCCTCAAGAATTATATTCTGGACCTTATTAAGCTTTTCTATTAGCTAGTATTGCAAGATCATCAGCAAAGTCTAAGTCAGTCAAACAACCATTGTTCCATTTGATGCCATAACACGGATTATTTAAAGCTTTTTTCAGCACGTAATCAGTAAAGATCAAGAAGAAAAATGGAGAAGGGATGTCACCTTGTTGTACACCAGTATCTATGCGAAATAGTTGAGAGACCCCGGAATTGGTACTGACACAGCATTTGGAATTTTCGTACATTTGTTTAAATATTTCAATAAACTTCTGAGGAATACCATACGTTCTCAAGATCTGCCACAAAGCAGGACGATAAACACTGTCGAATGCCTTCTTGAAATCAACGTAGTTTATAACAAGAGGGTGCTGAAATTCAAGTGATTGTTCTATGATAGTTCGGAGAGAAAATATTTGCTCGTTACAAGATCTT
>RDPX01000042.1:1724060-1743977 GCA_003991215.1 Morbakka virulenta
AAAGATAGATAGATAGATAGATAGATAGATAGATAGATAGATAGATAGATAGATAGATAGATAGATAGATAGATAGATAGATAGATAGATAGATAGATAGATAGATAGATAGATAGCTAGCTAGCTAGCTAGCTACGAAATCTAAGTTTACCCTGTGAAAGCAAGAGAAGGTTTTTCGTTGGCAACTGATAGGATAGTGAGATCTTCTAGGGTAGGTCATAAAAATTTTGACAACTATAAAAAACATACAGAGGCAACTGCTTATGAAACTATAAATCGATTCTTGTAAATCTACTTCATCGGATAAATTATAAAGGAGAGGCCATTTTCATAGGAACGCAGGTACTATGGTCGTGTCCACTTCGCTTACGTTTCTGACCCACGGGTATTTGCCTTTCATCGTGTACCATGTCGCTTAAACTCTTCAGTGCTTCCTCGTACTGTGTGGTCAAGGGCTCCAGATCTTTTAGTTTCAATCCTAACTTTGAGAGACCTTTCTGCCCAATTTTATGTAGCAGCTGGTGAAAATAATAAACTTCCTTCTTGAGTAACAAAATTATCGCAGTACCTTGAAAACAAAATGAAAATGGGGCATTATTAACTGCAAAACTTCAACTGAAACGGCATTCATATATCACTTATCTTGCTTATTTATCATCACATTGGCACAAAAAAACTATTTACAGTATTGTGAAACAGCTATTATGGGTTTCAATAGTCAGCCATGCCAATAAATACGGCTAACGTCCGATAGACTATCTGTATCAGGCCACAACCTGACTCCCAATTCTTGGTAGAACGGCAGCACTCCAACGTCCAGCCGCCCCCACCCACCCACCACCAAAATCTGATCCCAATGTTCCACTTTCGAGAGAAACAAGGACCAAGAATTTACCTATGGCTTTCAGTTGTTATGGGATATATGTATTGTACAGATACGTAATATGCTCGTTAACAAGTGGTATGTTGATTTATGAAACGTTTGTATTTACTGACTACATTGTTTTAGTGCCACCCATGTGGCGCACCTAAACATTCCATTGCCGACTTGTATTCAAATCCATACATCAGTATTTCTTACTTACGTAATCCCCTTTGCACCTTGTAGTGCATAAGGCTGTCACCAGAGCTCACCACGTTGGTCTGTCCGGTGCACACCTTCCCAGGTAGCCCCATGTCCTTTATCTCCTTCTGGACTGTCCTTCTCCATGTCTCTTTGGGTCGGCCTCTGTTTCTTCTACCGTCTGGGCCTCACTGAAGGGCGACTCGTAGCAGAGGCGTTAGTGGCATTCGGACCACATGTCCGATCCATTTCAATCGCCGTCTTTTGACTTCCTGGGTAACAGATTTGTCTCCAGACCTGTCAAGGAGTTCACTATTTGAGATGGTTTGGGGCCAGAAGATGTTCAGGATTCTTCTGAGGTATTTGTTTTGAAAACGTCTAGTTTGTGCTGACAGTCTTTGTCATATTCCACGACTCTGCACAACACAGGAGTATGCTTTGTTCATTGCACTTAAAACGTCGTCTCATTCTTTACCCTCCTGTTCTTGGCCCTCCAGGTGTTTCGTAGTCTTAAAAAGGCTTGGCTGCCTTTTGATATGCGCCGCTTAATCTCATCGTCATTGTATATTGGTCATCAAGGAGCCCAAATAGATAAAGTGTTCTATTTCTTCAATCTCTTCTTCATTTAGTGTGATAACTCCGTCTGTCCTGTTGTTCATCCGCAGGTCCTTAGTCTTGCCTAGGCTGATCTTAAGGCCAATCTTTCCTGCTGTCTCTGTCATGGTGTAAGTCTTTGCCTGGATGTCTTGGTATCGGTGAGCAAGATGTGCAACATCGTCAGCAACATGAAGGTCCTCACGACAGCTAGTAAAGCTCCAAGGAAGACCCATTTATCTGTACCGTGAGCTGTCTTTAAATCCAATTCATGCCAAGAACAAAGAGAAAAGGTGAGAGGTCTTTCTTCAATCTTGAGTTGATTCTAAAGACGCTAGATAGCTCGTTGTTGCAAACCACGTCTGACGAAAAGTGCATAAAAAGCATCTTCACTATTTTCACCATCTGTTGAGGTACACCATAATATTTTCCATAAGGATTCTCTGTGGACAATGTCGGATGGTTTCTCTAGCTCGACAAAGTTAGCATACAGTGGTGCATTCCTCACACCACAGAGGTTGAAGGAGTTATATTATTTAGAGCTACTTATCAATATTGCATAACAATATTTTGATGTGGATGTTTTTACTTAAGACTAGGATGTCTTAAATTCCTTCCTAAATTCGAAATACAAGTGATACGCTTTCTAAATCGCAGTGGCGAGGCTTTTACACTCCTTTAAAAGAGTATATTTGCCACATATTTAGAAAAAGTTAGCCAGGTGAAGCTTACATCCACGCCTACGTTTCACTTCAATTTATTTGACTTAGCAAGAAGACTTTAACTCGAAAACGCTTTTCTAGTAGTGATAGTAAGCGTACAAGGTTATTTACTTAAATGACTTGGGAAAAGCGTAGAAGCTACTGTTTACTATGTGAAGATAACTTTCTGGAGTATGGTGTTTACATAACTATCTCATGTATGCAGATACTTTGTGTGATGATAGAAATCATATAAACTAACTACTGTAATATAACGAGGTGGACACTATTTCTACCCAAAAGTTTCTGTAACTTGTTTTCTTTGCTATTCCTAAAAGTTCGATGTTTTTCCTAGGTGTTAACTGGTAGCTATTAATGTAAGGTTTAGATCAATTGAGGCGCTTTGCATGGCATTTACGAAGAACATTGCTTTGAGAATTGTTCTGTTAGTGCTATAACAATAAATTTTTATTATTAAGATGTTATCAAGTTAAGTAACTCCTGGAGTTAGGATAAAAAAATAACTACAGATTCGTAAGCAGCGTGGTCAAATTACCCAGAAATTATGTAAAAACCTCATGTGAAAAAAGCAATGTTGATCGATAATTCGCTGTGCAATCAACCTACTTAATTTGCTCCAGCCATGAAAGAGACTGGACAGGCATGTAATTAATTGCCTGGTAAAGAATTCGTTGTAAAAGACTCCTCTTTCTTTTGTGACAAACCGATTCAAGGTGTCATGATGTATTATCAGTTTGCGTGTATCAGGATACTGTAGTAAATAACCACTTTTAATCTCCAAGAGCATCAATGAAAAATAAATCATATAGCACTTAAAAATAACAGTAACTATTAATTTTAAAATGATAAGTTGAGTGGAGCAGGGGCCAATACTGGCGTGCGAAATTAGCTAACAAAGCAAGTGGAATGAGGAAGTAGCATTGTCATCTCTTACCAATTCCACCTTTAAAAACATGGTAAGTACCATGTTTATTAAGGTGGAATTGGTAAGAGATGAGTAATAGGTAATAGGTTTATTAATCATGTTTACTAAGTTAAGCGAAAGGAACGGCCAAGTCAAACTGGAGAGAAATGACTGTGGTCGTGGGATAAAACTGCAATTGCTAATACTAGTGCTCCCCATGCATTAACTCTGCTGTAAGTGGTATCGGTGGGTGCTATTCTAATCTTTAATCAATTTGACCAATAACTCTTACATAATCAGCACTCATCTTACTCCAAGAATGATAAGCTGAGTTGACGTAATAGAAATAACTGCAGTTTTGGGAATCTAAATGGGTCGCAGGGTATGTAGTACAGTACATTCACTCAGTCATTTCGTCTCCTAACAACAGCAAACTACAAATTAAAACAATTCTGCAATCAAATAAATTGTGTACCTTTTTGACCAGCTCTGGCAGTCCTTCCAACACGATGAATGTATGTTTTAATATTAGCAGGGGGGTCGTAGCTGATAACAACTTTCACATTTTCGATATCGATTCCCCGGGCCATTGCATCCGTTGAAATTAACAAATCGATTTTTCCTGCTATGAAGTCTCTTATAACACCTTTTCTTTGTGGATGAGTCAAATCTGCCGAAAATTCTGCAGCCTTGATCCCACCAAAGGCTTTTGCTAAAAGAAACAGTCTGCAGGAGGATGAAATAAATTTAAGTTAAACAGGGCTAAGTTGCTCAGATTTTTATCTAGGATACTAGAACTGATATTATTTACAATGTTTAAAATATCAGTAGTTCTAATAAATAAAAATAGAGTATCACCAGCTCTCTTGTCCCCTGCGTTCTATAATTTTCTAAAGGATAACCCTCACTTAAATTAAGCATCTTCTACGTTCTACAAGATCGCCAGCAACGTTGTGTTGTCCTTAAATAACAACAGTGAGTAAAATGGCAGATCAACAGATCAGGTAGGCAGCTAGATAGCGCCGCGGCTTCTGGGTAAAAAAAAGTTTAGACATTTGGGTTTATGGATGGAAACATATATACATACATAAATACATACATACATACATACATACATACATACATACATACATACATACATACATACATACATACATACATACATACATACATACATACATACATACATACATACATACATACATACAGTATTAGGAGTAAACTCCAAACAGCCAGATGTTAAGGCTTCTATTTTGACAAAATAATAACAAAAAAACTCTTCCAGCACAAACAAATTTTACACGACGCGAGACGCAATACATAAACAAAGCCATAGAAGAAGTGCTTCAGAAATTTAGATAAGAGACAGACATAAGAAAGACCATGTTGGTAACAGAGGTCCCGGGCTTGTGACCGGCAGTGGCTGCTTTTTACGGAAGGAAAAGATGGAAAGTGATCATTTGCCATCAGCTCCATACAGTTAAGTACAGGCTATCAGCGATCAAACAGGAAGAGAATAGAAGGTAAAAAGTCAAGGACAAACGATAAGACAATAAATTCAAAGAATAGTCAAATCTGAGGTAATGTGGAAACATGTATTGTCAAAAGAAGAGAAAGCACTCACGGTAGACCCGAGAGTTGTCAGTAATGTTTTTCCCCACTATCGTAACGATGCAGTTAGATAGGTCGGCGTATTCAATAACTGATCACGCTAATGGAAAGTAAACTGGAGAGCTCGGGTAAACGTCGAAGTTAGGTGGGCAGTCTAGGGCCTCAATGTAACATGGATAAATGTTACTGTTTTAAAGATCGGAAACGTTGGCAGCATAATCTGTTGTGGAATTTCTTTTACCTTCCAAATTTCGAAAAATACCAAAACAGAAAGGTGAATGCACATATGTAACCTTTTTGGCATTGGCGTAAAAATAACAAATAGCTATGCTTATCATGCAAAATTTACGAAGTATTAGAATTGCGCAAGTTATTAAATCATCGTCTAGCCTCAACAAGCTGTCTACTGGTACATTTGACGTCAAAAAGGAGAGCTGATATAAGGCAGCAGTCATATTATAGCGATATAGTTGCACCCTCCCCTAGAACAGAGAAAGGTCAATACGGGTAGCCAGCCCTGTCATATTTGATACCTGATGTCCAAGTTACAAGCACCTTTTACTATGAAATACATAACGGTGATACTATTGCCACTCTCACTGAAATGTTTTGTAGCTGTTATGTACTCTTTTATTCCTTATAAAATTTGACATGGAAACTATTTCTACCGAGTGTCTTCCCAAACGTAACAAGGTATGGCAAAAGATACGAGGTATGTTTTTCTTCTTCACTGTTTGTTGCCTAATTTATCTTGTAATGTAGGGTACAGGTCAAATATCACGGACCACGGTGGTACATATCCACGCCACTTATTTTGTTGTTCAATTCATAAAGCCCTTAAGACTTAAAATATTATGCCTTTACTCTTCTTGCATCAAGTTCTCAAGTTTCAAAAATATCAAATGTGGAACTCCTACTTCACTGTTTTAATTTCTAATACGATCCAATGATCAAAGTTTTGAATTCAATTTTTTTCCTGCAAGGTGCCTTACTACACGTTGCAATACCAAACTTGCCATTTCCTGCTCTAACGACCTGATTAATTCCATGCACAAATATTTACTCAACGAAAAAGTTTTATATAAAAAACTAATCGCACCTGGCAATAATTTAGGAGGTACGTTTTCCAAAAGAATACTTAGTTTTTTAATGACAAGAACACTGATTTGATCCATCCCAAGTTTTCCAATGTTATTATCAGTGCCTATGAAAATTACTTTGACTGCAAGTCAGACCTAAATAAGACATGGGCTCCTCGAAATTGTTGTGTTTCATGCTTTAGTGGACTGCCTCACTGGGCGAAGGGAGATAGTAAGAAGATGTCCTTCGCTGTACCTATCATCTGGCGTGAGCCAACTGATCATATATCAGACTGTTATTTTTGTTTGACTCAGTTTACCCATTGAATCGGGAAAGTGAGGAGAGTCACGAGCTATGCAACAGGTCTGCCACTCGACTAGTGCCACATGATGATCACCTGCCGGTACCTGGCTCCTCACGAATGGAGGACACTCAACATTCAACCCCCGACCCCAGCGATTCTCCATCTGGATCCAGGTATGAAGCCCCTGACATCAAGGTACACCTCATAACGCAACCCGAACTCAATGACCTAGCGTGTGATTTGATGCTTCCCATGCAGCGTTCAGAAATACTTGCATCACGGCCCAATGAATTGAACATGCTGGATTCATCAACGCGGATAACTGCGTTTCGTAAGTTCCTCTGAATGACAAACTCTGTATGTCACTGTGTCGATGTTGTTGGACTGATGAGTACGATGGATATCGAGTATACTCCAGACGCCTGGCGATTGTTCATTGATTCTTCCGTCGAGAGTTTGAAAGCTGTGCTGCTCCACAACGGGAATATAAGTCCAAGTATTCCTATCGCGCATGCTGTTGGCATGAAGGAAACGTATGACACGATATAGATTGTCCTTGACCTCATAAAGTACCAGGAGCACAAGTGGACCATATGTGGCGATTTCAAGGTAATCGGACTACTGCTGGGCCTTCAGGGTGGATACACGAAGCACAGCTGTTTCCTCTGCCTTTGGGATAGTCGAGCTGACGATCAGTATTACAAGAAAAAGAACTGGCCACAGCGAGAATCTTTCGTGTCTGGAAAGCAAAACGTCAAAGCCAAGCCGCTCGTGGAACCAGAACATGTTCTGCTTCCTCCATTACATATCAAACTGGGTTTGATGAAACAAAGGATTCAAGTACATAGAAGAGAAGTTTCCTAAGATCAGTAAAGCGAAGTTGAAAACGGGAATATTTATTGGGCCCCACATTAGAGACCTAATCGTAAACGAAAAATTCACTAAGGTCCTACCTCAAAAGGAGGTCAGAGCCTAGATGTCTTTCAAGGCTGTGATTGCTAACTTCCTCGGCAATACAAAGTCAGAGAAATTTGTGCAACTTATCAATAATCTTCTCCGAGACTGCAAGAAAATGGGCTGCCGTATGTCATTGAAACTCCACTACTTACACTCTCATCTAGACTTCTTTCCAGACAGCCTTGGAGCAGTCAATGACGAGCAAGGCGAGCACTTTCACCAAACAATCTCGACAATCGAGCATCGCTATCAAGGCCGCTGGGATCCTGCAATGTTGTGGGATTACTGCTGGCTCTTACAACGGGAAACCACTGGCGTCAACAGCCGAAAAGCAAGCCGTTTTTGCGAACTTTGACTTTTTGTTGAATTGTATCCTTGTACTGTACAGGCTGTAACTGGCTATCGATGTATGACGTAGTTTGTATAAAGTTGTACTGCTTTGTACCTTGATTTGCATTTTCCAATAGTAGGTCGTTAAAGTCAAAGTTTGAATTTAATATATTTATGCATGTATTGTACACGTAAATGTACATGTTTCATCGAAACAAATAAGTTTACACGACGGAAGTATGTCAACGAACATCAAGTTTACGTATCGACCGCTAGATGTCGCTAATGCAAACGACAAACTTTGGATAGGACATCCCTAGACACTTTGAGCATCTCACAACCCCCAAGGCAATATGTCAACATATGCCAAAAATGTGTCATTGCGTAATTTCAACATTATTGCATGACACGAAAACCATACCATAGCTATAATTTTTTCTTCCAGATTCGGAATCAGCGCCCCCAAATTGCCCAGAAAATCAAGAAGATATTAAAATCGCAGAAAACTTTTGAAAAAATGTTGTCCAGTGTTATTTATGTCGGAAACCATTACCGTTGCAACAAAACCTTCTCAAACAAATGGAACAAAACAAAATGTGGCATTCAGGAAAAAATAATATAAGAATATAGTTTAGTAAGAAATGTAGATTTAAAAACACCGATGATTACCAACAATGAGAGTACTTTACAAATAACAGTTTTTTTACAAGCTCCTCAACCTTTTAACTTCAAAAATTTGGTGTTGTCCCTAATGTATATTTTTCCTTCAAACTGCATTAAATATAATTATATTTAATTATATTTTAGAGTATTTTATATATTACACCTAGTAATGTAGCAATAGTAGAAATCAGTTTTTCCCAAAATTGAGAGGGTCGCTCTTTCTTGTCATTATCTCAGGGCCATAGCAATTTTAAGTCACTTTATAACAGGTAAAAAAACCCTGGTAAACAAACAACAGGTAAATGGCATACAGTAGACTCTCGCTAATTCGAATTTCAAGGGGGGAAAATAATTCATTCGAATTACAGAGAGATTCGAATTATAGAAAGTCGCTCTAATTCGAATTATTGACTTAACCTAGCTAAAAATCGAATTACGGAGAGAAATTAGAAAGATCAAAAAGTGACAAAAATGATTTCAGGATTATCAGTAATATCTTTTCTGTAGACAAAAATTGGAAAATCTATTGGAAAAATTGATCAATATTTTATTGTTTTGTGTTCGCGATGTGAGCCCTTTCACAATCCGTGTGGCATCACAAAGTGTTTTCCGGAGATCATCACCAAAGGTCGTAAAAACGCTGTAACTCTCGACAATCGAAATGGCTTTCACGACTTCCGCATAGGAAGGCTTACTCAATCTGATATCTTCTTCGGGAACATCCTCATCCTCTGCTTCATCATCTTCGATCTCGACGCACCCGATGACGTCATTGATGATGTCTGCGTCACACAGAACTCCAGAAACAGAAACATCCGAATCCAAATCAACCAATTCGTCTGCTGTAATGTCAACACTGACATTGAACTTTTCGCTTAACTTTTGCAGATCACTCTGTAGAGCGCTGATTGTGTTTTCTTCAACCTCGACATCAAGGCTCTGGAATGGATCATCGCTATCATTCAAGGCTTTCTCAACTGATCCATCTGAAATGCCAGATTTCTTGAAACAATTCTCAAATGTTTGATCAGGGATGGCGTTCCAGGCTTTGTTAAGCATTGTCATAGCGGTCAAAATTGAAAACTTCAAAAGTCCATTTCCTTTATCCAACTGCTCAAGGTGCTTTTGGACGGCAAGCTTGCGGTATTTTGCTTTAAGCGATCGAATGACCCCTTGGTCCATTGGTTGGGTCATTGAAGTGGTGTTGGGTGGCAGAAAAATGAGCTCGACCCATTCAAGCTTCTCGACGTGGGGGTGGGCCGGGCAATTATCCACAATTAGAGCTATCTTTCTCTTCTTTTTCCCAAAACTGCGATCGATTTCTTTTACCCATTCCTCGAAGATTTCGGATGACATCCAGCTTTTCTGTTGGGATCTATAGCGACACGGAAGACTCTTTACCCCTTTGAAGCACCTGGGATTTTTCGACTTGCCAATAGTGAACATTTGGAGCCTCTCACCTTTTGCATTGCCAGCCGCCATTCCTGTAAGACGAACCTTGCTATGCTTTCCACCGCTACACTTCTCCTTCTTGAAATGATACGTTTTGTCCGGGAGGCAGTTGTAAAAAAGGCCGAATTCATCCGCATTAAAAATGTTTTCAAGCGGGTATCTTGAGAGAATGGTTGGTAAGGTCGTTTCGTTCCACGGCGCCGTCATTTCATCCGTAACCGAATTTGATTCCCCTGAAATCGTTTTGAAGGAGATTCCATACCTAAAAATGGAAAGAAATAAAGAAATAAATTCCCCGTTTTCATACAATGCAATGACATCTAAATTAGACGGCATAAGTTATTGTTAGCGAGAGTATTTTTTCTTTCTTTGCTTTGTGCCTTCTGTAAGCATGGCTGCGGAAAAACCAACGATTCAAGAGATGTTAGAAGTTGGTTCAATGCCAATAATCTTACTGAAGAGTTATGAAATTGAGGCATTTGTTATGGGGCACCATGTTTATAAAGAAAGATGGACACCAACTATCGGTGAACATTTGGATGCATTTATGCAGCCAAACAACTCAATGGATAAATACGCCGTGGCAACTTTTCAAAAAGGGAAGAAGCAAGTCATTGGACATCTCCCTCTTGGGAAATCTGGTAAATTTGCAAAGACAATTTTCTATTTTTTAAAAGCAAGCAAAGACAATAAATGCCAGGTGGAAATCGTCAGCAAAGTTGTAAATCAGAACGACGGTCTAGGAATGAAAGTGCCATCTCGTCTCATATTTACAGCAGAAGAGAAGTACCTCAAAATTCTTAAAAAAGAGCTGCCTGAATTATTGTAATAATTTACCAGTTTATTGAAGATAAAGAAAGTAAAGAAAAAAACTATACTAACCTTTTCTTCCACTTATCTAACCATCCTTCTGAAGCTTGAAATTTCTCCAATTTCAGTTCTTTAGCGAAGTACAAAGCCTTTTCTTTGATAAGAATCCCACTCGCTGGTACATTTTCACTTCTGATACGAGTGAACCATTTAAGAACTGCCTGATTGAGTTGTTCGTAAGTGTTTTCTTTGAGTCGTTTTGATTGACCAGCATTTTGATTTTTGAATGCCTTGAAGATCTTTTCCTTGTTTTTCTTCCATGTAGATAACGTGTTGGGAGGTATATCAAAAAGTTTTGCCACATCTTTGTTCGTTTTCCCCTTCTCCAATTCAACCAAAGCTTTATATTTAATCTCTAGCGTTCTGTCGTCGTGTTTTCTCTTGCCCATTTTCGATCGAAATACGATCATTCACGAATTCAAAAACAAAAACTTTTCAAAAACATTCGAAATGGAAATTTCGAATTTTTCATGGCATTCGAATGAGTTTAAGCCCCATCTACACATTCAAAATTCGAATTAGCGAGATAATTTGTCTGAAGGGGGCCGAAAAATTGTTCGAATTATAGAAAGTTTCGAATTACAGAAGTTCGAATAGTAGAAAGTGTTTTATTAGAGTTTCCTAAGGAGAACTGACGGTGACTGAGATTTCGTTCGAATTATAGAAAGATTCGAATAATAGAAGTTCGAATTAGCCAGAGTCTACTGTATTTATTATTTAACATAATCCCCGAAACTTACCTATGGGTGGATTCCTTGGACTTGGTAAAGCATAAAACACCCCTATAATTTTCCTGTGTCATCAGGTAAAGTATTATCAATGGCTTCAATGTGTCTCTTGTAACAAACATCTTTTGTTGTAGTTCTTGTGGTAAAACATACCGTTGCATTTTATCATTGTCGATACCTACAAGAGATGCGCAAACAATTACGAAAAACATACCATGAAAACAATCATGGAAATATTGACTAAAGTAAACAGGAATACAGGTCTCTATGGGTATAAACAAGAACAAACATACAGAGGTGCTGGAACTTAGTAAAACGTACCAGCATGCACAGTGTCTATTTTGATACCCCTTATCGCAAAATAAAAGACTTTTAGCTTTGATTTCATTGACCTTTCACTTTCAACCTCTATGGTCCAATTGCTGTAGCAAGTGGGTAACATTCCGTGTATTTAATTTCAAAAAAGTACGTTAATGAATGATGAGGTAAGAAGTCAAGATACATGTTGCCTCCAATAGCTACAAATATATTCTCTCTTTATCACAACTCTAGCCAGCGTATAACATTTGTGGGAGTGAGGGGTCTTTCACCCTAAGCAAGCCATTGAAGCCACTTTGGAGCAGAGGGCTACTTTTATTATTTGATTTATTGTCCTTTTTACTTTTAATCTTTTTAATTTATCGATTTCTTCCCTCGCCCAATTCTATCACCGAAAAGATGTACAACTCAGTCGTATATCACTTATGACGGAGAAAAAATTGGGCGCAATACTTCCTGGGCCGTGGCCGGGGCTCGAACCGCAAAGTTCCTCCATGTTAATCTTTTGATTGAACCAATAGGCTACTGCTGCACTTAACTGGAGAAACCGTTGGCATTAAAATTCGTAACTGGCCAAATGAAGAATATGACATTTGCAATAAGCTCAAATAAAATTCATTACTTTACTACGAGATCTCCGAGTATCTATCCAGGTCACTATCTCACATAATAAGACGGGGTATTACATTATTAACACTTTGGTCCGAAAAAACAGCATAATTCAAATACCTAATTGGCATATTATCTTCACGATGTGCCCTATAAACCGTCGAATAAATTTAGTCAGATAACTACAGTAAAACCACTCCAAGGTACCCAGGCTCTACAAAGATCTAAATAATGCCACTGTCTATACGCTGGAGCTCATCGAAGTACTGCCGTGATAACTTAATGGTCCATTTCCTGGGGGAAAATACCGATGTCTTAAAGTTACAAAAAAGAATGAAGTACCGTATTTCCTTGAATAAGCGTCTGTGGCGCTTATTTAAAAATTTCTTTCCCAGAAGGGATGCTTATTCAAGGGGAGAGCCTGTTAAAGAGGGACGCTTATTTAAAAAGCCAATAATAGAAAGAAAGAAAGTCTAAATGAAAGGTAAGAACAAAAATAGTTTTTTCAACTAATGTACAATTTTCATTCTTTACTTACGAAATTTTTCCTGAGGAACCGTGGCTAAATGGTTAATGCAACTGCACTGTAACCAAAAGGTTCCGGGTTCGATTCCTCGAGCGGGCGACTTTGGAACTTCACAAAAGAAAAGGCCATTGATTGGCGTCAGGAAGGGCACCCGACCAAGAAACCCCTCACTGCCAAATCCAAGACCTTATGAAGGGCACCATCTGAGCCCCAGTTACTGGAGGAAATGACGTTAAAACCAAAAAAATCTACGAGTTTTTCCTCATCGTTATCCAAGTCGATCAGATTAATTTCCTTTGCAACTTCTTCAACGTTTGATTCGCCAAGTGGATTTGCGTCAATAATGCTATCTTTCAACAAATGCAGTTATCGTTGAAGCTTCACATAAAGCCACACAAGGTTGATCCTGTTTAAAGCAGTGGATGCGGGAACCCTCTGACTAATTGACGTTTAGATTAAGCGCACACGCTTTGAACGACTCTTCGATGATATTTTCTTCCAAGAGTCCATAATCCACAAAACAATTAATTTTCCAGGTAGAGGTTGCTTGGTATATTCTTGCACATCAATGGGTAAACACTCAACAAAAGTACAGTTATCAGTCCTTGAAAGGTTTATCCCACAATAGATCTGGGGCTTGTATATACTTCGTACATCCCACATGAATGAACACATCACCAATGATTGACGCCTTAAAAGGGCCGCGAACTCGTTATGTTATATGCGAATCAAATGTATCCCGTGGAAGCAGACGGCATGTGAATTGTTACAATACAGTTTTAACCCAATCGAGCGTGACCTCTTCATTTATCCATGCATTTGGTGAATACCTCACTACGCATATTATTAAAAATTGCTGGCCCAAACTTTTTGTCTTACGTTTAGCACCAGCGAAGATGATGAACGGTTTCAACTTCTTTCCGCTTGCCCGAGCAGCAAAGCAAAACACGCATTTTCTCGTAACCAGTACTTTAAGGACAATCTCTTTCCTTCCTGTTTTCTCGATGGTGGTCTCAGCAACCATATCAGTCCATACAGCAGTTTCATCCATAGCTATTATATTAGGAGGCTGGTATGGAAACTTTTTAGATACTCGTCGTCCTTGAATAACATACGAAACAATCTTATCAATTAAGTGTTCAGGGTCCTTTTGAATTGTAGTAGTTTTCTGTCTCAGGGATTATCCATTAGGCTTCATAAAATTCATAAGCTATCACGCTCTACCAGCCACAAACACAACTTATTCAGCTGCATTTTCACCGCCTCGTTCTTCGTGTAAAAGTTTCGCTTTAAACATTATTAATTTTCTCGATACGTCTAATTTGGCTGCCCTTCGTTGTGCCATCCAATCCATAAGTTCTCCCGCAAAATCACCATCCTTCGGCTTGCAACCTCCTCCTAATATTTTTTATTATTTCCAGTTGTTGATGTCTCAAAGTAATTTATATTTCCAATAAGTATATGTTCTATGAAGTGTTAAGAAGCCAGGTTGAGAAAGGAGGAGGTTTGGGTGTGAGGCTAGTACCCTCACCCTGTTAAAGTAAACAAACTTGAAGACTATAGAAACAGTAAGAAGTAGTCAATCCAGACAACAATCCTGGCGTAATGGAAGGTAAGTTACATCCTCGAATGTATCTCGGGAAATCCCACACAACACGGTGCCCGGGATATTTTCCAATGCACACATGACGAGCGTGAACGAAAGCCGAGAGGCAGTTTGTCCTCTTCTTTGCAAAACGCATTACAAAGATAGACACTTGAAACCTCAGAACTTTATACAAAAGTGGGAACCTTATGCAAGTAATTAGGGAAATGACAAAGTACCATCTAGAAATCCTAGGAGTTCGTGGAATGAGATGGATAGGGCAAGGACGACATATAAAGATTTGACGTCGAGGCCAATCCTACCAGAAAACGCAAACAGCTTGGCTCATGACTGAATCGAATAGCGCCGCCTTGCTGACCCATGTACACACGACAGGAGAACCTAAGGTCTCAGGTCCATGAAGTGTCGTTTCAGACATTGATCAAAGCTCACCATGCATACAAATCAAGATAACCACCAACGATGGATGAGAAGCTATTTGTAAAAGAAGATGAGAGAGCCAAAGAGTAGGCCATAGAGTACGACCAGTTTGCAGTCGGAAAATTTAAACCTACGGAAGATAATAATTTGTTCTTATTTGGATATGTTCTAATTGTACTACCTTTCTTCCTTTTCCACTTTTTATCAAAGGACAAGGACAATGTTTTACTTGTATATCCTTCTGGGAAGAGATATTGAGTATGGCATAGCGGTACTTGGATGTTTTACAAAAAATAAAAAAACGGCAATAATTCATAAAGAACAAGTGCAGAAAAAGAGATTTGCTGTTATCAAGCTTAATCATAAAGGATGTGAAATGTAATACTGGACCTGAAAATATATTCTAAAATTTCTTCTTCTGTGGGGTCACCAGGGCACTAATTCAAAGGGGGCACTTATCTAAAATTTGACCTTAGGGAGGGGCACATTTTCAGGGGAGACTTATTCAAGGATGGTGCTTATTCAAGAAATTACAATGAGAATAGGCCTGAAAATTTTAATGACTTATTACTCTTTTTTTGTTTTCAGGTGAAACACAAGTACCAATATGTGAAGTATTTGAAACGGTCCAAAAATCCTTATCTATGACAAAAAAATATACAAAATAAATCCTATACATTTAAGAAACTCAGTTGGTTTACACTAGCAGATATAGAAACAGTGAGGTTGGTCCATTTAAAATTAAGCACTGGTAAATATAGCATGTGCATGTTTATGTGTCTGTGTATTGGGTTAGTGGTAGGAAAGCCTCTGCAACATGGATTTTAAAAAAACTCTTAAGCTTAATTATGGCTCTAAGGGTCAACAAACATAACATCAAACACCTCTTCACCAATTGTTCCCCATAGCATATAAGTCAAAACAGAATGATCTCAAAAGTAATGATGAAAATTCAATATGCAAGGAAAGGAGATATAATTTCTTGTTGAAATATCTCTATAGCTGTATAGTAGGCATTTATCTCATACTGATATGAGACAGACTTTGTTTGTGGCTCCAATTATATTTGACCATCATCACTCAATTCCAGTCAAACATAACAATTAAAAACAACCTGCCAATGCACTAGCTTACAGAAATAAAAATATTATCCGGTTCCACTTTACCTCACTGAAAAATAGCAGTTATACAGTCTACAAAATATTACCTTGAAGGGGGAAAGTTCATGCTACCAGCATTTTATGCTCTACAAACTATATCTACAATTCCAAACTATATTTTTAAAAATTAAACAAAATTTAATACATGGATGGCATAGATAAAACAACATAGCAATGATATACAACATAGAGAAAATCACTGTTGAGACAATCTCAAATACTGTGGTTATGTGTTACATACAGATATGCTTTGGGCTGAATTTGACTCACTAGAGAGGTAGCTTGTAAATTTATTCAAAGGCACTGGGATTTCCTGGCAATGGTGAGACAACAACTAAGCAGTCAGTGGTATGACCTGTGCAAGCATTAAAAACAAACATATCAGTGCAAGGTTGGAGTCAAATTCAAGGGCAAACAGTTAACAAAACTCCAGAGTTTCATACAAATAACAAAATTTTATTCAAACAAAAATTCTGCAAAACAGGATCTCAGACCATTTTGTCTCTGATTTTCGTGGTTTCTCAGTTGCTACACAGGGTATGGATTTGATGATGGCTTTCCAATACACGTAAAACTATTCTCAACTGAAAGTAATCCAAAATGTCTTGTTTTAAAGTTTATACTTTGGCACTCAATAAAATCTAAAACTCTGTCTGAAACATGAAAAATTTCTCATCTTACTAAGTCAAAAATGAAAATTACTTACTTATTCCAGGCTTTGTGTCACTCAGATCAATTTGGGCACTGGCAGCCTTGGCAGCAAACAAAACTGGTCTGTGTAACCGAAGTGGTGCTAGCTTTTCTGGATTTTGAGTTAGAGTGGCTGAAAACAGCAGCTTTTGAAATGGTAGCTTTGGTATCAAAAATGATGCAGCACATGGAACGGTGTCTTTAAATCTAAGTGACAGCAAATAACAAAAAAAAGGTCTAATAGCTACCATAAAGTGACAATAAGCTATAATTCAAGATTACAATATTTTGTAACACTTGCTTTTAATTGTATCCACATACTTAAAATTGGGTAGCTTGCTTTTTTCACTAAAAATTTTAAGCAGGTAGTTGCTTATATGTAATAATGTTCTAGGAAACCACAACTTAATTCATTATTCTTCTTGGTCAAACTAAATCTTCACCTACTTCTCTACCAAATTATCTATTTATTTGGAGGGGTGGTATCAGTGCTTCACAATATATCCCAAAAGCATACATCAAAACAATGTGTTGTCTAGCCACCTATATTTAATTATCATTAATATGATTTGTTTTGAGTCTTTTCTCCCTCTTTGTAAATTGTTAGTCTGTTTCCTTGGGTGCTTCCTGTACCTCAAGGTCATTCCTGATTTTTCTGGTGAGGCTCTGTGTTTTAAGATCACAATTTACTATCTCATGATTGAGTCTTTTATTTGGTGAAACTATTTACCACTCTAATGTGAACATCGATGCCGCAAAATCCTATTTCATCTCACTGTTATCCAGTCCTTTGATGGTAAAAAGCAACAATAGACAATTATCCCTAAAGAAATGCTATTGGTGGTATACATGTACTGGTATCCAATACAAAAATAACAAGGCTTTGCAGTTTTGTTCAACCACAAGTGCCAAATATACTATTCTTTGCAACAAAACCAGAATTCTGTTCTACACTAATGGTGTCAATGTATAGTACCATTGTGTGCAGCAGTAACTGCACTGAAAACATCATCAGGGATGTTTCCTGGGTCTAATCTAGAAGCAGAATGACACGTTAATGCAGGTGGTGGTGCAGAATCTTATTTATCACTAGGCTTTAAGTGAAGTGGATGTCAAATGTTTTGTAAACTTTTGCATAAACTCACAACCAAAACTAAGCCACTAACCATCAAAATATCAGAGGTACTTTGCTCCATCAGTGTATATAGTGTGATGCTGTATGGTAGCAAAATCTCATTTGTCCAAACCACATATTCCTTACATTTCATTGAAAATTTCAATGATATGTCTGATATGTGACATCTAACAAGATCAAAGACTGGCCTCCAATGAATTAAGTATTTTATCTGCCATTGAACCAATAGTTGGGGTAATGCATCACATACATATAAGGTCATTTGACCAAGCTAAAGTGAGTAGTGAAACCACAAGACTGTAGAAATTGCACTCTGAAGATTACTGGAGACCCCAGCAGACATGAAAACAAGTTGTATAAGAAGATCTACGTGCTTTCAGAATACAAACAGAGCTTGTGACAAAAACAAGTTGATTGAAGAAGAATTGCTATTTCATGTACAGTTGAATCCAACCTTCCATAAAATAATTGAGACCTCTAAAACTAGGAATGATGATCATGATGGGGATGTCAGCACTAAAAAAGGAATATTTTCAAGGTTATAAAATAAAAAATGTGCTCCAATATAACCTAAATTTCAATTACAAGAAGTAAAGTAAATCAGTGTTTTCAGGCATTCCTCACATTATTTGAATAGCACAGCATCCAGATTTCCCAAATGGAAAGCCTAATTTTTTTATTTGTCAGCTCTTTCAAGTATTAAGGAAACAATTTAATTTATACAAAATTCTCCTTGCTATTTATTCCTTACACTAAGAAGCTTTATATTTTGTTTCGGCTTGAAAAAAATTCATTCAAATAGTACACAACATAAAAGCATGCTTTAAGTTAGCCATGAATATTAGCAATGAGTTTTAAATTCATGACTATTGTATTATAATTGTGGGAAAGAAAGTTCTAAAGGAATTCACTTAATCTAACTGAAATTCTCATTTCTGTGTATTCCCTTATATCAAATAGCTTTATGTTTTGTTGGAGCTTGAAAAAACTTCATCCCAATAGAACACAGCATAAAAGCATGACCATGTACTTTTAAGTTAGACATAATTATCAGCAGTATGACATAAATTCATGAGTGTCGTATTTAATTGTGGGAAAGCTTATGAACAAAGTATTGCATGTCTACCAGCATTCACATAGGGGACTTATGTGCCTGAGCTATTTTTTGTATAAATATTGATGATCTTGAACTGTGCCTAAAAATTATGCAAAATCATACACTAAATTAATATTGACATGCAAACAAGCAAATAGATAAAAAATATTGTCTACCCACTATGAACTGTGATGAGAAAATGACTGTGCACATCTGAGTAATTAATTGAATAAATGACAGTACATTCAGTGGTCAAGATTATCAAAAGTATTAAACTGGTGGTATTTTTATTGAACTTGTCAATCCATCTCCTATTAGTCTTACTTCCATATACATTTTACTTTTTGATTAAGTAATTGTAATGTAAAATAGGGGAAAGAAAGCCAGGGTTATTTTGCAACTTATTTTTCAAACTATATACTTTTAGCTGCTAATAAACTCTGTAGTAATATAAATAAATATCTTCAGTACAACATAATAAAACACAAATATTCAGTGATTTCAGCACCATCACCAAATTATTATTATTATTATGTATTTTACTTTCTGCATAGTTTATAACATCCTATAGACCCGGGTCCAAACAATGGTCCTAAGGCACTAGAGGGTAGCTGTTACTTTTCTACTTTATTGATAGTACTCTCCATAGAATGTGTGCTGTTCCAAGGAGGGTTATCTTCTGGATTTCTTGGATGTTAATTTTACCAGGGATTTTGTCGGTGTATTTTTCAAATTTTATTATTATTATAATAATTATTATTATTATAAAAACTATAATTAGGGAATTATTATTAGGGAATAATCCGAGACTCAAATCGAACTTACACACCCAGTAAATTGTTTACCAACTGGAGATTTTTTGAAGAAGAAGAAAAAATATATATTTCATTACACATAAAAACATAAAACCACTTCATAAACCAGCTATTAAATCATATTTATACCAGAGTTTTTGCTTAATGTATTGTGCTGTAAATAGAGGAAACTAAGCCACAGTGACCAGTATTGTCAACTTACAAACCTTGAGTTTGACTGATCTTTCTCATAAACTTCTTCTATAATACGATCACCCCAATTTG
>RDPX01000042.1:1744190-1792075 GCA_003991215.1 Morbakka virulenta
CTATGAACTGTGATGAGAAAATGACTGTGCACATCTGAGTAATTAATTGAATAAATGACAGTACATTCAGTGGTCAAGATTATCAAAAGTATTAAACTGGTGGTATTTTTATTGAACTTGTCAATCCATCTCCTATTAGTCTTACTTCCATATACATTTTACTTTTTGATTAAGTAATTGTAATGTAAAATAGGGGAAAGAAAGCCAGGGTTATTTTGCAACTTATTTTTCAAACTATATACTTTTAGCTGCTAATAAACTCTGTAGTAATATAAATAAATATCTTCAGTACAACATAATGAAACACAAATATTCAGTGATTTCAGCACCATCACCAAATTATTATTATTATTATGTATTTTACTTTCTGCATAGTTTATAACATCCTATAGAGCCGGGTCCAAACAACGGTCCTAAGGCACTAGAGGGTAGCTGTTACTTTCTACTTTATTGATAGTACTCTCCATAGAATGTGTGCTGTTCCAAGGAGGGTTATCTTCTGGATTTCTTGGATGTTAATTTTACCAGGGATTTTGTCGGTGTATTTTTCAAATTTTATTATTATTATAATAATTATTATTATTATAAAAACTATAATTAGGGAATTATTATTAGGGAATAATCCGAGACTCAAATCGAACTTACACACCCAGTAAATTGTTTACCAACTGGAGATTTTTTGAAGAAGAAGAAAAAATATATATTTCATTACACATAAAAACATAAAACCAGCTATTCTTCATAAACCAGCTATTAAATCATATTTATACCAGAGTTTTTGCTTAATGTATTGTGCTGTAAATAGAGGAAACTAAGCCACAGTGACCAGTATTGTCAACTTACAAACCTTGAGTTTGACTGATCTTTCTCATAAACTTCTTCTATAATACGATCACCCCAATTTGAGTATTCTTGACCCAGTAGCCTATCTGCTTCATCAATAACTAAAAACCGAAGGTCTTTGAGTGAAAATCCAGGGGTCTGTAATAAATGATCTACCAATCGTCCTGGTGTAGAAACTAGAATGTCCACATTGCTGTAGTACTTATCATAGCTAAATAGAATGGAAAATATAGTCTGGTCAAAATTGTTATGAAATTGATAAGAAATATTTAACAATTTATCAAGTCCAAAATACACCTATTAGTTTGAACACTATGTGGATTCTTATCAAACTTTGTGACCAAAACTTAAATACATTTTTAGATGTAAAGTAAACAAAAAATTCTAAAAATTAGATAAACTAAAAGTGACTATATCCTCTAAAATAATGAAATAACAATTAACAAACACTTTTCTAAAATTCTGTTAAGAATGTATGTTACATTGCACACACTAGACCTGTCAAAAACTGCCTTCATAACAATATTAGTCTGCAACTGCTCTGGTCAACATTTACAAAGTATAGTTTTGGATAATAATCTATTTTATAATTGGGTTCTGTGTAATTTGGTAATGACTGTCATCATGGTACATAGACAGAGAGAAAAATTAGCTAATTTTGGGCAAACATACTTTTTGAACAATCAACAATTCCTCGTTCAACTGGTGTTTATGTACCAATTAAAAGCTATATGTCTGTACATCCAGATGTATAAATGATTATGTATTGGGCTTCCCAAAGTGATTTCAAGATACACTGGTGTGAAGGCACTGTATATTGCCTTAGTTGCATCCCACACAACAGGGATTTCAAAGGCTTTTCTTGACAGCTTATTCAACCCCCAATATATATATATATATATATTGGGGGTATATATATACAATATATATAGATATATACATTTCCTGACGAGTGAGTAAAATCACGAAACAGGCTTGTCGAAATGCATAGTGTAGTTTTTTTATTCTTTCCAACTTATTATATCTCTTTTATATATATATATATATATATTGTATATATATACAATATATATATTGTATATATATATATATAAAGAGAGAGTTTTGTGTGTTATTAACCAACAAATGGTGGACCCTCTATAAGTACAAAATAGGACAAGTTGTTTTTGCTGAATACCCTTTCTATTTCCTAAAGTTTGGTATTCAAGAAGGCAAGTCTTTGCTCTCTGGTCCCTTGTTATATTTTGTGNGATGTATAAATGATTATGTATTGGGCTTCCCAAAGTGATTTCAAGATACACTGGTGTGAAGGCACTGTATATTGCCTTAGTTGCATCCCACACAACAGGGATTTCAAAGGCTTTTCTTGACAGCTTATTCAACCCCCAATATATATATATATATATATTGGGGGTATATATATACAATATATATAGATATATACATTTCCTGACGAGTGAGTAAAATCACGAAACAGGCTTGTCGAAATGCATAGTGTAGTTTTTTTATTCTTTCCAACTTATTATATCTCTTTTATATATATATATATATATATTGTATATATATACAATATATATATTGTATATATATATATATAAAGAGAGAGTTTTGTGTGTTATTAACCAACAAATGGTGGACCCTCTATAAGTACAAAATAGGACAAGTTGTTTTTGCTGAATACCCTTTCTATTTCCTAAAGTTTGGTATTCAAGAAGGCAAGTCTTTGCTCTCTGGTCCCTTGTTATATTTTGTGCCTTTAATCTTTGTTGTATCACTGTCTTCTTTTCTAATTTTCCAATTGTTTTACCCTACCTTGATGACTGATCTGTTTTCATCTTCAAAAATGTTTACATAAACAATTTTGTGACCTACTGAAATTATCATTTTGATAGAAAAATTGTCAATAACTTTTATTAAAATATTTCATACCATGTTCTCTTTATGACAGTACCAATCTACAAATTTTATCTAGCATATTAGTGAACTTTTAAGTTCATATGAAAACCCATATAAGTATATTGAATTGATATATTTTAAGACTGACTCAAAACAAATGTAATCAGTAAAATAAATGTTTAACATTTGTTTAATCCTGATATAATTAAATGAAAATTCTTACCTGATAAGTTCATGTTTCTTCAAAAGTAAATATGAAAAACTAAACCTGTGATGGGAAATTTCAACAAAGAACAGAATTCTATACACAACCTTTTTGTGACTCACTTAAATTTTATCACATAATTTAAGTTACTTATTTTGTTTTAATATTAATTTTTAATAATGTTACATTTTATTAAAAGCCATTACCTTTTACATACCAGGGACTCTTGTTCACTTTTAAATGTGTTCTGTCCTGATGCCAATCCAACGTGTAAATTTGTATTGTGCGTTAAGCTGTTGAAAACTTTCTTAATTTGGCTAGCCAACTCTTTGGTTGGGGCGATTACTAAACATTGTAGCCTTCTGTAACTACAACACATCAATATCTGTGTAATCGGTAGAACATATGACAATGTTTTTCCACTACCTGTCGGTGCAGCTACACATACGTCTCTTGGTGGAATTCCTCCCTTAGTATAAATACTGTCCTTCATAACCTGTGACAAAATGAAAGGTGTAACTGCAGTCTGAACTGGAAACAAATGCGAAATTCCACCTGATTCAAGCTTTTTCTTTAAACTATCCTTTAGATAATCCACTTTTTCCAATGGAATGTTTTGTGTCGAAACATTTCCGCATATAAGAATGGGTTCTTTTAACCATTTTGGTAGTGAACGACTGACTGGAAGTCTCTTGTTATTTGGTTTCTGTTTTCCAAGAATTTTGTAGTAAGAGGTATCACCTGATACAAGTTGTTCCTCCTCTGTTTTCATAACTTCAGTAATTTGCATTGTTTCATCCTGGGCTTCAGTATCAAAACTCCTTTCTACCTGCTCTAATTTTTCAACTAATTTTTCATCCTCATTGCGTCCTTCACAAGAAAGTTCATTTTCGTTATCCTTTAAAGTCAGCTCTATATCAACAGAGCTTTTAGCTGGGGTATCACTTTTAGATTGCACCTTTCTCGTTTTCTTTTTACCTCTATCCTTTGTCGGTTTGGGAGTATTTTCTACTGTGATTCGATTGTTATGAACTAAAGTGATAGAACTTTCAACGCTACTATCATGTTTTGACTTTCTATTTTCTGTTGCGTCCAAAGGCTGAGATAAACTATGCAAGTCCCTCGAATTAATAAAATCTTTATCTAGATTCTTTTGATAAGGATTCAGTGACGATAAACCTCCAGAATCTCTTGCAATTTTCTTTATTGCTTTATTCTTTCGAATTTTCTCCTGAAGTGCCTCCAAACGCTGTTGCTCATTCTTGCTGTCACCAGAATGCTCAGCAGTTGAGTTTTCAAAAGAAAACCGTTCTATTTGGAATAAATCCATGACAGATATGTTCAGTGGTGTCTTTCTAGTGAATTAAAGCTTGGACCTTAATTCACTACTTCTTTAAAAACTGAAATATAAACAAATGATTTGTGAGATGAATAATCTTCGCAGAAATTCCACTCAGTCACATGCTGTTTCTGCTGCTCACGCTCGCATGTTCATGTCAATGCTTTTTGTACCCATAATGTTGTTGTTAGTTCTTCTTTTCAAGAGGCTGTTGTAACATGGTGGACACGTGGTTTTTGTGTCCTTGAGGTGATGAACAATAATGATTTTATTCCTTTTGCAGTGGAACAGCAGTTTCGAGTTAGGGTACTTTCAGCCACCAATGTCGAGGGTTGTTCAAGATACGCGACAAGCTAAACTTTTACTTAAGCTTATACCAAAATTCCCTCTTATTCTGTAATCTGTAACCTAAAAATGGAGACAAGTGCCTCCGTTCTTTAACTGGGACTTAATGTTACCTTATTTCAGTGATTAAGAACTCTTCAAAGCATAATACGACAAGCTGTATGGGACTGTGAAGATATTGACAGATGAAAAAACTAAACAAAAAAAAGAAAACAAGGTTTAGCCTAGATATAAGAATTAACCTTAGACTTAATAGCATTCAAATCATATGATGCAGGAAACACTCAGACTCCAAAAAAATCCACAACCTTGCAGTCCAAAAAAAAACAAACTACAATATTAGAAGTATTGAGGGACAATGAGGGACAACAACTGTAAGATGAAGACGTTGAGAGAAACGAGTCACACAAGATGCAACAAACTGAGCTAGCACCTGCAAGAAAAGCTCAATACAACATTTACCATGACAGTACCTATCAAAAAAAGCTAAGACAAGCCATATTCCTCTGATAAAACCAAAGTTGAAGAGTACCAGCAATATTTGGACCTATCAAATTTCAATCATTCCTCTAAACACGATCAACAACATCAAGATAAGATGACGGAGCACCTGTCCAGATATGCCAACAATATTCCATCCAAAGAGAGATTAAAACTCAGCTTTCTATTTAATGACATCAATTTTTTTTCGCTGCATTAAATGAAGCCAGCCACTTCGTTCCCTAATCTCTGACACCCTGAAGATTAGCCTCTGAAAATTCCGCAAGTTTGACTTCTTCCTGGTGAGTTGTCTTGTGGTCAATACCAGAGTACAAGGTGGTGTTATCAGCATAGATGTTGATGAGCTGACAAGGACCCCGGAAGGAATAAAGGGGAAGGGGGAGTATTCGCAAAGGGACACTTTCTTGATTTTAATCCTAAACACTGGCATTTCTATTATTGTAATCAAAATAAACATGACGATTTTGTTGGCCCCAGACAGAACAGTAGAATGTTGACATACAGTTAAAAACTCAAACAAGTCACTTTAATTTGTAATTTCATAAACACAGGGCGATTTTAACTGAATAAAAGAATACAACTGAAAATTTCTACAGAAACGAAAATGTATTTCACTGGATGCTACTTATTCATCACAGACTGTTTATTTGCCAAAATAGTCCTTTCTTTGGTTGTTTTTCTTTACCAATTTCTTTGCAACTGCATTAACTTCAACTTTGTTCATTTCGGCTTTCTGAATATGAGCAAACAAAATATTATTTAGATGGTTTACTTTGGTTTTGGCCCTCAGGCACGTTCTGAGCCTTTGCATGACATTAACAGTGCCCATGCAAGTGGCTGAAGTAGGTGGCATGGTATTGTAAAATTAACTCATCGTATGTCTCTCTCTTGTAGTTTTGCCCGGGTATTACCTTGAAAATGTCTTCGTTTGTTTCTACACACGCAACAATTCTTACTTTTAATTGCCTCTCAGTAGTAAAGTCCTAAATTGGTCAAAAGATTATCCTTTTTATAACTTCTAAGTCGAGAAACATTTTAAAGACTGACCAGATCGGCTCCTGTAACTTATGCTAATTTTACCAAGACCTATCCTATTGATATCAATTTAGATAGATCTTCTTGCTCAAATCTTTGTTTAAGATTGTAATACACTGCATCACTTACTTCGAAGAAGGTTCGGCGCAAATTCTCGTAGCTTGCTATGGTATCTGTCCATGTAGCTTAAAGTGGCTCTGTTAGGAGGCTTGCTCTACCTTTTATCCAATGTGGGATCTACCTTGGTCGCACTCCGTTTACCTTCACATTGATTTCTGCAAGTTGTTTGGTCTTATCAAGAATAAGATCGATCTCCTCGATACATCTTATCTCCTGCAACCGCTGAAAAACGCGTTTTAAAGAATAAAAAGCACTAGCAGCAGATGATGCTTCCTTCGAAAATTTTCCCACCAAAGCAAGCATTTTTCTCCTTGCAAGAAGAGAATATCTAAAGAAGACAGTTGATGCTTTAGCAAATGGTGGATTCTTGCCTTAGTATCTCCACTGATTGGTTTGTGATTTTTAAGACAATGTAACGTTTTCCTACCCTCAGCTGTTTTCTGTATGACTATATTGGCAGCCTTTACTGCAGCTATCCATCTGGTAACAGATAAGTTTTGGAGCGTCACGATTTTGCGTTTGTTGGTCACCTACTCACTCATGAAATCTTTCTGAATATCTTCATAAAGGAGGATTCGTTTAGGATAAGTTCCCATTCTAGTGTAAAGTGACTGGCAAACTTCTAGTGATGATGAGAGAAGCTCTGATTCTCTTATGGCATTTTTACAAGTTTATTACAGAACTCAAAGGAAAGAACGTAAATAGCATCTGATGGAATTTTAACTTTAGTCTTGCTTGCAAAACACTGCATAGCGGCATCTCCGTTAAAACCCATGCCTGCTATAATTGCCCCATCAATGTGGCATCTAAGGAGAATATCTTCTGCATACGATACTAGATTATCTAAAGTAAGACCTTGGGGATATTAAAAAATGTCAATAAAATCCTCTGAGACTTTTATTTGTCACTACATGCTCTAATAGAAAAAGAAAGCTGCGTCTTCTTTGTAACACCATGCGGCTTGTCAGCGAGAAATGAGAACGATTCACATTGTCGAATTCTGTAATGGAAATCTCTTCTACCTTCAAGTACTAGCATCTGCTTTTGCTCTTTAAGGATATCATGTGCAATAACATAATGCTTTCCTTTAAGTAATAACTGTAAACAACTAACTGTAAGTTGATTTGTCTAAATATAATTGATAAATGCTGGAATCCTCTTCAGTATTACCTCTGATTGCAAGACCTTGGCGAAAACGTCGATTTGAATTGCAAACATGAAAAACCAAGCCTTGCACCCTTTGACTTCATGACCTATATCTTCCAGCTTTCTTACAGATTACCCCTACATCATTTGTGCCTTACCTTTGCATGCAGCAGACGTGCCAGTAGCCACCTCCCAATTCTCTTCTACTTCCAATTTTTCATGTTGTCTCTTTAATGCATACGACAATCAGCCTTCTTCTTCAATTTACATCCACAATTTCTGTGTCTAACAGTCACGCTGTCAATGCTTCAGGTTGCTATTCTTTACATCACCTTCTTCTGCGACCTCTCTTTTGCCGCTAATTACTGAATCAGAAGTATTAACTCTTTCAGTACATCTTCCTAATTTCTCAGAGGAGCTGGAAGGGCAACAAGTGCCTTGTCACTGCACCGGGAAACACCTGTAGCTTTCTTTTCCACTAAAAATAACATCTTCAAGGGTTTCTTTTACTGTTTTGCCTTCCTTGTGTGACCCTCCTTACTCAGTAAGATTTATGACTGAGTATGGTCAAGTTTTTCTATGGGCATACCCATTTTTGAGTCTGAAACATACGGGGGTGGGACTAAATGGGGAGCTGAAAATTTCCCTGGAACCTAGTAAGCGGGGAGGGTAGAACATTTCTTGAGCTTATAACGGGGGACTGTACGCAAAAATCTGTATTGCAATAACTTTCAACTTTGAGAGGAAAACATTTAAAGTTAATGTAAACAAGTTGAACAAACACGACTACAAAAACATTAAAATAAATTTTACATACTTATTTAAATCTCAGGTGTTTGCCCCGTCCTCCTGTTCAATGCCAGAATTTCGGTCAAAGTTCTTGATTCGCCTCTTCAAACTTTTCTGAGCTTCAAAAAATCCTGATTTCATCTTTTTTGGGATTAGGTTTAAAAGCGTTGCTTGTTTTATTGTTTTCAAATACTTTTTAAGGGGCTTTCTTAACAAAGAGGAATCAGAACAAACATTCTCGAAAGATGCGATAACCTTTACCTGTCTACTTTTATTTCAGTTTTCCGTACTCTCATATGCGACCTTGTTTTCATTTTTCCATGTTCGTTATACCCAGCGTCACATACGCTTGAATCATTTTCTTCTCCATTCCTTTCAATCTCAACGAGGAGATCGTCTTCTCCGTCATTTTCGTTGATAAAATCTAACAATTCTACACCGTCCATGTTTTTTCTGCCTATACATTTTGGAGGAATTAGTTGCTTAATGAGGGGGTGCAAAATTAGTTGGCAAATATAAGTCCAGAAATTTATTTCAAAATTAGTACATAACGTTACCAATTAGCCCAAACAGCTTATCCCATACCAGATAGACCTCTGAACTAACAAAAGGGCTGGTAACGAAAAGCTTCATAAACACTGAAGGAAAATTGTCTTCTGTATTCTTTCAGAAAGCACATTGATCATGTTTTCACCTTTAGGTGAATGTATTTTAGTCTTGTCACTAACCAACAATCTTAGTGTGATATCTCTTTCTTCGTTTCTACAAAGTGCCTTAGGAGGTGAAGACCAGTATCAATGGCTTGAAAAAATCCAGTAATACCTCCTCCCATTAAAATCAGAATGTAGCCCCTTTGGTAGAGAGCTTTCCTTATTCCTAGCATGAGATGTGCAGCATAGTCATCCAACAGGTAAACTGCAAAATTTGATTTCCTCTATCCTGAGAACATAGACAATACAAATGACAAGCTTTAAAAGAGTAAAAAGGGGTCAGAGCGTGGTTAAAACAAAAGTCTACCCTCCAAAGCTATGGTACAGAGTTACATCTGCTAGACCAACAATTTTTCTTTAGTACCAGAACTGGGCCTGTCATCCTTATTGTTAGCAGTGTCACCAAGGCTGGATTTACCAATAGGCCAAGCAGGCTATTGACTTAGAGCCCAGTGACATCTGGGGGCCAACTAAAACTTATTTAAAAATTAATTTTTAAATAAATTAATCATTGCAAAATACAATTGAGAACCGTAAATTAAAAAGTATTCGAGAATATAAAACCCATGCGTCTAATCGATTATCCCCATCACCAGTCTGTCTTTTTCTGCTCAGCTGTGTACAGTACTTTTTCTTCATGTGTGGTATCACCTTCCGACGTTAGTGACCATTACCGTAAACCTTTTTTATATAATGAACAGAATGACGAACCGCATTCCTAATTAAATTACCAGCAACCGATTATGTTTAATCTTCCATGTACAGTATGTTATTTTTTGTCTACCTCCAGCTCTTTTTCCGTATTTTTTCCTCCACAACAGGTGTTCAATAATTTCTTTTTCTCTGATGACTCGACCAAAGAACCTTACCTACCTTTGTCTTATTACCTTCAACAGTAATCTTGCTTAATTATAGTACACGACACTTATTATCTACACGTACGTATTAATGCTAATTTATATGCATTTAATGGACTTCTTTGTTACATTACGTCATTTATGTGTGGTCAAAAGAGAAAGTTAAAAATAATCAAGGCTGCACAATTGCAATCAATTACATTTTACAACCAAAAGGAGATTCTGAGAACTACCAGTGACAGTAGACCCCCAGAGGATTGTACAGTAGGCGTCTACTTTCAGCTTAGTGATATAGTCACAGAGATTAAATAAATCAGCACCTACAGCAACAGATCATGAACCACAAGTAATCAAAACATCATCATTTCAGTCGACTTATGAGAAACATTCTGTGGAAAAAAAGAGCCAGCGTTAATTTCTCTATATCAAATGATCCAGCAGGAAATTCTTTTAAGTCACCTTCTTGATTAAAATTTTGACCAAGTTGAGTTCTAAAGATCTGCAAGTGGTGAAAATATGGGTGTAAAAGGAACAACTTTGACATATGGCCAAATCTTTGTAGACACGTAAAATAGCAAAGGATGAAAAAGTTAAAAGGGCATGCCCAGTGTATTTTTTGACCCATTTGAGCTTTCAGCAAGCATGTCTCATTGCTTACTAGTGCGTTTAGTGACTGGAGAAATTGCCAACAGAGTTGCTCAACATGAAAGGAACTAGAACATAAAATCTCAATTAGTATAGGAGTCGGGGGTATGGGGGGATGCAATTGCAGCAAGACGAATTGGTTGTACTTTAGCATTGCAACTGGAATTTTGAAGAAAATACTCACCAAAGGATAAGGAAGTACTGTAATGCTTCAGCGTCTTTGTATTTCATTTTCACCTGTTACCTGTATTGTATTATTTCCACGGTACTCGATTAGTTTCTAAATATTGGAAAGGATTCAAAAAACTTTGTTTTGAATACTTGTCACTGAAAGTAAACGTGGAGATTACTCTCTTTTTGGATTGGCAGATGTATAAATGCTAACAGACCAAAGGAAAAAGATATTTACTCTCTGTTAGAACGTCTATTTATAAACAAAATATAGTTGTAAATGGAAAGATAGCTTTTGTATGACATTTGACCAAAGTATTCTTTGCCTTTTATCCTTTGGCTTCGAACATGATGATGTAATAACACAATGACGCTCAAATAACAAGAAACCGCACCCTTCAAGTAGGCAGACTCATTCCGTCGTCCCTAATACCTTGACAAACAATATTGGTGCGTGAAAAGATTTGCACCCCAGTTCCCTACTGTGCGTCATAAAGTTGGAGTTGGGAAAGAATGCTATATCACTATAGTCGTGATGGCTGGAAATAATAGTTTGCAAAGTTCTACTTATTGAGCAGTACCAACGTATACTTCAGCGCTGGTTTTTACAAGTTATCGCTGTTGTAAGAGTGCCGAAAAAGACATTGAATGCTGAATGTCATCATAGTGATTCCATCCGCTCTTCTTTCCTAAAAGCCTATAATATAAAAAATCTCAAGGTTATTGCTACCCATTTACAAGGAATGGTTGGTCAAAACTGCTCTCTTGTTTGGAGGGTGTGACACCCCAACCAGCCATTGTGGCAACAGTACTGGTATCAACAATATATTACTATCTCTCCATTGAGGGCGAAAAGCGAGGTTAAGCTCAGCCCTTAAAGTTCTTGTAAATAGAATTGTATGTATCGTATGTATGAAATAATTCATAAGACAGTTTAAACTTTGGCTGCTCTCAAATACAGCCTTACCTCCCCTTTCCCTTGCTTAGCAATTTTTCTAGCTCCCTCACTCTTACTCCAACAACCCCTGCTTATTATATTCTGTTAATCTATCTCTTAGCGTATGCCGTAAACATCCGTGTCAGTAGGTGTTAGAGCGCTTGTGAGTTCATAGCAACTTCGGCTGTTAAACAGCGCAACTCCTCTGATCCCTTCTTGATAACAGCTCCTCTTGGATTTCTTTGCCACATCCTTTAAGGCAAGTACCAAGTTACAAACTTGGGAATGGCTTGAAGATTACCCCTTTAAACTACTGGGCAGCAGCAGTAGTGGATGGTGGCTGCTGGCGGATGATCCTCCTTATGATGACAACGGCAGGAGTCCACTGGTCCAAGTTAGTAGGACCATGCCCCAGTTAGGTGGGTCTGCGATGAAGGAAGGCAACGGAAAACCACCTTCATTAACTTTTCCAAGGCGTTCGCCACACACACACACACACACATGACATCACATAATCTTGATATCCAAGACAACGACGTTAACGGGGTCCATCTTCGTGAGGGTGTCGCGTCCGGTAGGGGAGGATGTAAGGCTTCCCAGGTCGTAATCATGCGAAGTCCTTACAATCTATTGAAGATAGGTACATGGAATGTGAGGTCATTAGTAAGACCAGAGAAGCTAGAAAATGTAATCAGAGAAATGGAAAGGTACAAGGTTAATATCTTGGGAATGACAGAAATAAGATGAAAAGGGCAGGGTGAAAGGAATTGTGGTAACTTCAAGATGATATTTTCCGGAGGTGATAAAGCTGAACATGGAGTGGCACTAATGCTTGACAAACTAGTCAAGCTGTAATAAAGGTTGACTGTTGTAGCGACAGACTGGTGGTGGTAAGATTGAAGGGAAATCCAGTAGACATTGTAATTTTTGTTGTGTTCATGCCAACAAGTACTCATGCAGATGAGGAAGTAGATGACTTGTATGGCAAAATCGAAGAAAAACTATCAGATTGTAAGAGCAAAGATTACATAGTAATAACGGGTGACATGAATGCTGTTGTTGGAGATGAGAAGGTATTCAATGTGACTGGAAAGTATGGGCTGGGAAGAAGGAACATCAGGGGAGAGATGTTAATTGATTTTTGTGTAAGAAACAACTTGTGCATTACAAATACATTATTTAAAAACCATGAGAGAAGGCAGTACACATGGAAGGCACCTGGAGACATACGAAGGATGCAACTCGACTACATTATTGTTGGGAAGCGATATAAAACCAGTGTAAAGAATTCATGCTCTTATCCAGGAGCAGATGTATATTCTGACCATTGTCTTGTTTTGATGAAAGTAAACCTCAAACTCAAAAAGGTAGCCAAAGCAAAACCATTCCTAAAATGGAACAGAGAACAGCTCAACACTGAAAAAGGAGAGGAGTTAATCAATGAAACCAAAAACGAACTTGTGAGAAATAGTGACATTGTAACATCCGTGAACGAAAGGTGGATAAGACTAAGGAACGCAATGAGCTGAAAACGCTATTGGCAAGTCACAATCGAAGAGAATTAAAAAACCTTGGGTGACAGAAGAAATGATAAAAGCTATGGATGAGCGGAAAGATTGGAAGAATGTCAACACAGAAGAGGGAAGAAGGAAATACCGAGAGCTGAACAATGACCTGAGGAGAAAAACAGACAGGGCAAGAGAAAAATGGTGGAAAGAGGAGTGCAGAGAAATTGAGAGGCTTGTTGAGATGGGAAGAGCTGATTAAGTCTACAAGAAAGTCAAGGAACTAACATTCAGTAAGAGAAGTAGCAAGATACAGCGAGGGATAGAAAGTAAAGATGGAGAAATGTTCAGTTATGTTCAGAAAAGATCCAGTCGACATCAAAAATAGGTGGAAAGAGTATGTTGAAATGCTGTATAATAAAGATGGAAGACCAACAGAACTTCACTTAGAATCAGAGTTCGAAGTTAGTAACCAGGATGACATTGGGCCGGGCATAATGAGAACTGAAGTTCTTAAAGCTATCAAAGAACTAAAAGTTGGTAAAGCAGAGGGAATAGACAATACCCCAGCAGAAATGTTGAATATGTTAAAAAGTACTGCATTGGATGAAGTAATACTATTGTGTCAACAGATCTACGTAGAAGGGACATGGCCGCAAGATTTTTTGAAACTAGTTATGGTACTAATAGAAAAGAAATCAGCAGCTAAGAAATGTGAAGACCACAGAACGATTAGCTTGATAACACATACCTCAAAGATATTACTTAAACTACTGAACAAGAGATCTGAAAACAAAATAAAGGATGTAATTGGACAGGACCAGTTTGGTTTTACAAAAGAACGGGGAACAAGAGAAGCAATAGCTGTGTTGTGAACTCTGGCGGAACGTAGTATAGAACACGATCAAGAACTATATGTATTGTTTGCAGATTATGAGAAAGCCTTCGATAAGGTGGATTGGAAAAACCTAATGGAGATCCTCAAAAATGCTGGTGTGGACTGGAGGGATAGAAGACTTTTCCAGAACCTACACATGCATCAGACAGCAACAGTAAGAACAAAAGATGGAGAGTCAGAGCCAGCTGAAATTCGTAGAGGAGTACGCCAAGGTTGCCTAATGTCACCTTCCCTTTTCAACATATTTGCTGAAGAAGTGGTAAGAAGAGCGTTAGAGAACTGTCAAGAAGGAGATAAGGTTGGCGGACAGTTAGTCCAAGCAATACGTTTTGCCGATGATCAGGCCATGGTAGCAAACTCTGAGAAAGGACTACAAGAAATAATGAACCATTTGAATAGGGTAGTTAAGAGTGTTGGTATAAGAATCAATGTAAAGAAAACCAAGGTGATGAAGATCAGTAAAAGAGGCGACGGTAATGTTAAAATTAAAATGAATAAGGAACCTATTGAAGAAGTTGAAACCTTTAAGTATCTCGGGGGTATAAAAACAAGTGATGGTTATTGCAGCAGAGAAATAAAATCACGATTAACTCTGGCAAAGGCTGCATTCAATTCGAGGCGAGAACTACTAACAAGAAAATTTAATCTTAACATTAAAAAGAGAATGATTAAGACGTTGGTGCGGAGTGTCCTGCTATATGGATCAGAGTCGTGGGTGTTAAAGAAGGAAGATATCAAAAGACTGGAGAGTGCAGAAATGTGGTTCTGGAGGAAAATGCAGAAAATCAGTTGGGCAGAAAGAATCACAAATCAAGACGTTTTACAACACGTTGAGGAGAGGAGAATGCTTATAACAACTATACGAAATCGCCAAAGGAAATGGATCGGACACGATCTTAGACATCAGAGTATGTTAAGAGATATCATTGAAGGACGGTTGCCTGGAAAACGAGGCAGAGGAAGGAAAAGAATGACTTTATTAGACCAGTTCAAAAAGCAAGTTAATGGAAGAATGGAAAATTATTCAGATATCAAGCGGAGAGCCGAGGATAGAGATGGGTGGCGTGTATGGCGCTAAACCTGTCTGCGGACAGATTACTTACAAGACAAGACAATCGATCTCAAGAAATTTAATATTTTGAGCGATATTATTCCTGTTATATTTTTTAGAAGATCTGATTGATGTACAATTCTGGTGCTTGGGGCATCACATCAAGCAAAAGAAACGATGCCTTTATTCTTGCCAACAGTTGAAATTCAGTTATTGGGTGATAAAATGCAATTTCTGTGAATCTCATTAAACCAAAAGTCTGATTGAAAATGAGTAGTAATTGTAATTCTGTTGTCCTTTCCTTTCTAAGATACGTAGCTTGTATCAATATCCAGTTAAGTCTTCGGAATTTGGATTTNAACGAACGATGCTACAGAAAAACCAATAGCATATTTGGAATCAGCGCAAAAAACTGATTCAGAATCGACAATAAAAATGAGTCAAGCAAAACTTTTTTGAAATTTTGTTACATTGTGTTATTTAAAAACCCTTGAACAACATGCTGTTGAACATCTGGGCAAAGGACCATGACCCTCAAAATTATGTAAAAGAATACAGCTTTGGAAGCATACATCCCAGTGCATGTGGCAAAGACACCTTCTGTTGATGACCTTGAAAGTGTCAATGGCAGTCCTTCACAGTCAAAGTTGCACAGGGCATTCTGTTTTGCATTCTGGAACTTCAGCATCTTCACAGAAAAGTCTAGCACAGCATAAATGAAAGCTGGAAAGCAGGGTTGAGCTAAAGCTATAAAAACAAATCAAAGGCTCAGAAAACATGAGGCATGAGATGACCATCTTCTTTTAATGGGATGATATTTTGCAAGCCACAAAACATGATAAAATATTTGAGGTATCACAAAAAGTTTCCCAAGCAGCTTCTTCTTTGACAGAAGTTTGTTTACCCTGCAAATTTTTAGGTAAGTCAACACCAAAATCAAATGATTTAAAGCAATTTTACAGACCCTTCAAAAGACTGCAGCATCAAATTCAAACCAATCACATGAGGTTACTGATCTGTACTATATTTTAAAGGTTCCTAATCACACCTTGCTTTCTTCATCATACCTTGGCCATCATGAAGGTAAGGCAATCAAAGAGAGCAACATCATACGGAAACTAGGTGCAAGTGAAATGCTGGCTGTATGGCAGCTTTTAACAGGAGTTAAAACATCTTGATGCTGCTGAGTCACTCTGCTCTTCTACTGGAATACTAGTCACTCTTAAGGATTCCATCCATATAAAGGGAGAGCATTGAGGAGCCATGACTTAATGGTTGGTGTAACTGCACCATAACCAAGAGTTCCAGGCTCAATTCTCTGAGTAGGCAACTTAAGAACTTTACAAAAGCAAAAGCCATTGGTTGGTGTCACCAAGGTCAACCACCCAAGAAATTCCTCACTGCCAGATCCAAATCCCTAAGAAGGGCACTGTCTGAGCCCTTCTTAGACAGTTACTGGGGGAAAATGACGTTAAAACAAAACAAAAAGAATAGGGGGAGCAATGCCAATGCTTTCTCTCACCCTTGTTCCCCCCATATATATATACATATATCCCTCTTGTATGTCTTTTTAGAAAGCTATTAGCTGCTGTGGGTAGTACTGTATACTTGAAGATCTGTCTGAATTTTAGTGATAATTGTTTGTTTGAAGTTGTGTAACAGGTGTTTGGAAAGTCTATTTTACAATGCTAAATTAAAGGGAAACTGGCTCACCCATGTAATCAACAACAGCCATCAATATTAGCAATATCTGAAGTTTGACCTTATTTTCAGTCTCAACAAGATCAAACTGATACAATAAATGATAAGAAGTTATCCCCCACACGTATTCAAAAGTACATGTTTGGAAAAAAATGACAAGCTAATAAAATACTTTTCTGACACTAGATGCAAGGGGAAGAGGTCTGAATCTAGATGGGGTCTGTAGGCATTACAACTATTAACTTGATTTTCTGCTGGCTAGTTGTTAGTGATAGCACATAAACTGTACAACCAGTAAACTAAAACCATCTGCATAGTTAAAAACAATGCTAGTCAGAGTCAATTGGAAAAAATTGCTGTGTATTAATATTAAGTCAGCAGGAAAGGAATTCCAGCCCCCCAAAAATCTAAAATCAAAACAAGTTATCAATATGCACTAAATTAACTGATCAGAAAAAAAACAAAGCATTTTATTGATTATACTAAGTAAAAGTAAGTAAGCAGGTAAAAGTAGAAAAGAGAAATGTGTCACTTTTAAGAAAACTCTTTAAGGCATAGGTAGAATGTACAGTGAAAGCTTTATTAAATCTCTAATTTCAACATTTGTGATACTATATGTAAATTAATATACACACAAAAAGTAAGTTTTCATATGCATCTAAACACAAAATCTTGAAATTAGAAAAATAAAATAATCAGGGAATGGTACAATAACTAGTCAATACATAAAAGTATGTCATTGGATGGGTAATAAATCATGGTTTTTCAGTCAACAAACAAATGACTAAATTTCACAAAACCAACCTATTATAAGAATGTAAATGTAAAATAAAAATGGAGAAACTTTAAATACCACATATGTCCCCTAAATAGTCTTCAAAAATTGTATTTAAGAAAACAATCAGTTTCTATCATTTTCAAAGATTTAAGGAAACTTGCCTTCCTCAAAGTTTAACTTCAGAGCTATGTTTGGGTATATCTGTAGCCCTTAACTTTCAATATATACACCAAAAACATACATTATGTATACTCAAAAAAACCCAACTATCAAAAAGTCAAAATTTCTAGCTCATCATAACTTTTTAGGTTCTGAACATTTCTATCTGTTCTTATTGTAGTGTTTGGTAGCTTTCTTACTTTTACAACGTCGTTTGTCTGAATTCCGAGTTCTGAAGAGCATAGCTGCAACAGTGCACTATAAGTAAGGTTGTTACTACTTAAATATGCCTCATAAAAGTCTCTATCAAGAGCACCGGAGTGTCTAATTTTCAATACAATATCACTTCTTCTCTTTTGAAGTTCTCGAAACCGTTCCACTAGTTCAGGGCTAACTATCACAGTATTTTCATGAGGTGCATCTCGAGAACCATCTTCAACAGTATCCTCACCAGTGTCCTCTTCTCCCTTCCCTGTATTAAGTTCTGTGTCTTCAACAACTGTTGAGCGCTGACATACTGCACTAGAAAGGGCACTAAGTATTACCTCCAGGTTTGGATCATTGACTTGACTTATCTGCTCTTCTGATTCACTGTGACCTTCAATACCTTACAAAAAAAACAACAATATTATAATCTCTGGAGTTATACCTGACATCCTAAAGTTCTCTGGGATGTCAATCTGGATATCCCAGAGAAAATGTTTCATGTCTGGTTATGAGGGGGAAAATATTACAGAGTGTAAATAATGAATTACTGAATATGATAAAAAATAGCAAGGTCTGAAAAAGGTGACCAATGTGAACATGAGAAAATTCAGACTGGACTACAGACAATTTTTTCACAAACAAGCTTGCCAGACTGGAAATAACCAAATCAATGGAGACAAAACAAAATGTTCTTAGCTCTGAACATTATAAAACTATTTTCTCCCTCCTCACTCAAAACCTGCAAGTTCTTGATTTCACTCCAAATTTGAAATTCATCTTTATCTTTTCTTCTTTTTCTTTGGTTTTGACTTTTAAGTCTAATTTTGTAGCTAGGACTTCCTGGGTACTTTACCTTCAAACTCTCAATTATCAATATACTTATTTGGCTGAGGTAGCATCTGCCCAAACTTCAGTCGACTATGCATGCAGAATTTTGACAAAAAGAAAATAAAGGTAAAAAGAACCATAAACCTTTAAAGATTATTGAATGAATATTATTAATGTCCCAATGCAAAAATCATACTTAATTTTAGCCCACTGTAAGAATCTTTTAAAACTTCAAATGGAGGCCAGAAAAAACTACCTGTAGAGGTTTCGAGATGGCAGCATTGAAAACATTAGAATATAAATGATGAAAATATTTCAGAAACATCTTAAAATTGCTCTGTATATAGAAATAAAAAAACATTTGGACATTAAAAAACCAACATACAGGAATAGAGGAACTCTGTCTTATTAAGATTTTTAGGTCTAGATCTAACAGACAAATAGAGCTTATAAAAGCTCATGTGGAGTTTGCAAAGGAAGAAATAGGGAAATGTCAAACAATAACTGGGAAAATGATTGAAAAAGGCAACAGTACGTTCTCCAAACATTAATCCTGATTCAAAAGAGACAATCAAGGCATCAAATGGTCAGCTAAATCAAATGGTAAACAGAAATCATCAAATTTACTACCAGCAAAAAATAACCAAGATAAACCAGAACAAGCTGACCATTTTTTTCCTGAGATGAAAGATAGCTCCAGGGGTTATGAAATGATTTTAAACATAGAAGAAATCCCATGTTGTTTTGATGTACAAAGATCTACAACCTATGATTCCATCAGTTAAAAGATAAGTGGGTCAAATGGATGAATTGTGGTAGAGTATAAAAGAACAGGAAAGAGCAACAGGGCCTTTTACGAAATGGTGACAAAGTGGGTTCAAGAGGTGTAGAAAGTTTCAAATGATATCACTGTTAGTCTCTTCAAACAATGTGGTTATATTGAATTGTATAGTAATCTAGAAATGTTACATTCTTGAATAAGAGAAATGATAACAAATTGAGTTTTCCAATGAGTCCCGTTCTTGAAATGGAAAGAGTTACAACAACGGCCAGAAATCTACGACTAAAACAAAAAAAAGAAATCTGAAAGTGAAGAGATATCGACCACCAACATTGAAACTTATGAACTCTAAAAGTGTTAGCATTGTAAATGTGTAAAATTATATTTTAAACGGCAGAGCTTTTATTTCTTTTTTCCGCTTGATTGCTAGTTTTGGAGGATATAGGCCCATGGGCCTACATGCTGGAAGATTTTTCAAAATAAATTCAAAATTGAAACGCAGGTTCACTCTCCTTAAAAAAAACAATTTTATACACACAAAAAAGTAACTTAACAACATTTTTTTAGTCAATGAATAAATTATATCTTCAGACGACAACAGGAATCATGTCTTTAAAAACTGCAAGGTATATTTAACACAAAGAAAACAGCTGTATTTTAATGGTATAAGTAAGGTATAAGTGTGGTATAAGTGTAATAAGTTAAGTTGTAAAAGACTTTGCAAACTGAAAGGAGATGTGGCCAGGACTACTACAGGCTGCAGCTCTTACACTAACCTTCCTACAATTTCTTCTCCACCTTCAATCAAACATTCTTAAGCTAGGAGTAGAATGTGAATTCATTTACCTTCCAAAGGCACAGGTGTATTTCTCGTTGCATTTATATGTTTCCTAGTCTTGGCGTGATCAAGAAGAACACGAAGATGTGCTCCAACTGTTGTTTGACATGATCGGCAGAAAGCTCTTTCGGGATTGCTGGGAAGTGGAGAGAGCCATTCCGACAACTTGGGATGTGCTTCCCAAGCCTTCCGATAATTCCTCTTGTATTTGCATTTTATCTTCGGAAAACTTGAAGATTCCTCTTTGACGCTTTTGATTGGGATTAACTTTTGGGTATCTTCAGCAAGTGGTTGTGGCTCTACATCTCCCATCACTATTCTGTATACAACAAAACCGAACGCAGAAGAAATCCACTTCTTTGCCAAAATGGTGTCCTCCAAATCTTCTAAAAATGGAGGATTTACACATCCCAACTGGTCAATTACACGAATACGCATGCTCTTTCAATAACAGACGCTGCCCATTCTTGATAAAAATGAAAGAAACCAAANTCTGGTACTTAATGCACAACAGCAATACTGTGAAATTTCCCTTAGGATAAAACCAACAGTAGTTTCATTCTTCAAGATTTCAATAGCATATTTATTGTGATGATTCTCTGGTTCAGTGGAACATATCAATTGTTTACAAAAATAGGCAACCAAATTTCTTGATATACATAATGCCCTGTAATTAAACCTTTAAAGTAATAATGAATGGTGTTTTTTCTGATGTTCTTGTCACACATAACAATTTGTACCAAATCAATACCAAATTGTAATACTACAGTAAGAATTTTGACAAAAAGAAAATAAAGGTAAAAAGAACCATAAACCTTTAAAGATTATTGAATGAATATTATTAATGTCCCAATGCAAAAATCATACTTAATTTTAGCCCACTGTAAGAATCTTTTAAAACTTCAAATGGAGGCCAGAAAAAACTACCTGTAGAGGTTTCGAGATGGCAGCATTGAAAACATTAGAATATAAATGATGAAAATTTTCAGAAACATCTTAAAATTGCTCTGTATATAGAAATAAAAAAACATTTGGACATTAAAAAACCAACATACAGGAATAGAGGAACTCTGTCTTATTAAGATTTTTAGGTCTAGATCTAACAGACAAATAGAGCTTATAAAAGCTCATGTGGAGTTTGCAAAGGAAGAAATAGGGAAATGTCAAACAATAACTGGGAAAATGATTGAAAAAGGCAACAGTACGTTCTCCAAACATTAATCCTGATTCAAAAGAGACAATCAAGGCATCAAATGGTCAGCTAAATCAAATGGTAAACAGAAATCATCAAATTTACTACCAGCAAAAAATAACCAAGATAAACCAGAACAAGCTGACTATTTTTTCCTGAGATGAAAGATAGCTCCAGGGGTTATGAAATGATTTTAAACATAGAAGAAATCCCATGTTGTTTTGATGTACAAAGATCTACAACCTATGATTCCATCAGTTAAAAGATAAGTGGGTCAAATGGATGAATTGTGGTAGAGTATAAAAGAACAGGAAAGAGCAACAGGGCCTTTTACGAAATGGTGACAAAGTGGGTTCAAGAGGTGTAGAAAGTTTCAAATGATATCACTGTTAGTCTCTTCAAACAATGTGGTTATATTGAATTGTATAGTAATCTAGAAATGTTACATTCTTGAATAAGAGAAATGATAACAAATTGAGTTTTCCAATGAGTCCCGTTCTTGAAATGGAAAGAGTTACAACAACGGCCAGAAATCTACGACTAAAACAAAAAAAAGAAATCTGAAAGTGAAGAGATATCGACCACCAACATTGAAACTTATGAACTCTAAAAGTGTTAGCATTGTAAATGTGTAAAATTATATTTTAAACGGCAGAGCTTTTATTTCTTTTTTCCGCTTGATTGCTAGTTTTGGAGGATATAGGCCCATGGGCCTACATGCTGGAAGATTTTTCAAAATAAATTCAAAATTGAAACGCAGGTTCACTCTCCTTAAAAAAAACAATTTTATACACACAAAAAAGTAACTTAACAACATTTTTTTAGTCAATGAATAAATTATATCTTCAGACGACAACAGGAATCATGTCTTTAAAAACTGCAAGGTATATTTAACACAAAGAAAACAGCTGTATTTTAATGGTATAAGTAAGGTATAAGTGTGGTATAAGTGTAATAAGTTAAGTTGTAAAAGACTTTGCAAACTGAAAGGAGATGTGGCCAGGACTACTACAGGCTGCAGCTCTTACACTAACCTTCCTACAATTTCTTCTCCACCTTCAATCAAACATTCTTAAGCTAGGAGTAGAATGTGAATTCATTTACCTTCCAAAGGCACAGGTGTATTTCTCGTTGCATTTATATGTTTCCTAGTCTTGGCGTGATCAAGAAGAACACGAAGATGCGCTCCAACTGTTGTTTGACATGATCGGCAGAAAGCTCTTTCGGGATTGCTGGGAAGTGGAGAGAGCCATTCCGACAACTTGGGATGTGCTTCCCAAGCCTTCCGATAATTCCTCTTGTATTTGCATTTTATCTTCGGAAAACTTGAAGATTCCTCTTTGACGCTTTTGATTGGGATTAACTTTTGGGTATCTTCAGCAAGTGGTTGTGGCTCTACATCTCCCATCACTATTCTGTATACAACAAAACCGAACGCAGAAGAAATCCACTTCTTTGCCAAAATGGTGTCCTCCAAATCTTCTAAAAATGGAGGATTTACACATCCCAACTGGTCAATTACACGAATACGCATGCTCTTTCAATAACAGACGCTGCCCATTCTTGATAAAAATGAAAGAAACCAAAGTTAAAAAACAAAGCATGGATCAAAATTACAATGGAGGAATAACCTTGGAAACGAAGGAGTTTCAGAATCTATCCTTCCCAGGAAAATTAAATTACCGGGAAGGATATTTATTACAACGAGGGGTAACAACTGCATAAGGCCAAAGAAGTTGAGGGAAACGAGTCGGATAAGATGCAACAAACTGAGCTCCTGTCAGCCAGGAAAGCTCGTCAAAATTCTTCCCCTGTTTGCCTTACCTAAGGTCCTCCCGTCCTGTGGACATCGGGTAGCAAGGTGGTGCCGTCTTATTCGATCATGAGCCAAGGCATTTGCTTTTTCTCGCAGCATTGTCCCCGACTTCTCCATACTGTCCAAGTTCAAATGTCTGAAAATCGGGAGACTTAATAAAATACATGAACCAACAATGAGCACACATCTCCCCGACAATATATCTTTTGTCTAAACACAAAAGATGAATACAGAAGTAGATCGTTGGTCATTAAAATCCAATTACCTGCGATACTTTGCGTATGTGATTTTATTATATGTATGTATGTAGTGCGATATAGATGATGGAATTTTTGTACAGATGTATATTTTTTGACTGTTTTTAAACTTTTTCTTTAATTGCTTTTAGACCTGAAGATGGATTTAAAAAATCCGAAATATATTGTGGGGGAGATGCGTGCTCATTGTTGGTTCATTTATTTGAAACAAATTTTGATATGCCACAATGTTTTTATCATACATGTTTATAAAATACACCTGGGGGTTTGCTCTGCAGATTTCACTCTGAAATTAGACGTTTTTCGGCTTAAAATCAACCTTTACAGAGAATGATATTAGTGATTATATAATCAATGATAATATTAATTGATAATATAATTCATAATTTTGTTTGATATTTTGATCTTACAACAAAAACTAGAAAATGAGACTTATCTGAAAACTAGACGTATCTGACATGTTATTCGCGTCCAGATAACAGAATTTTAGAACGTAATCTCCGCTGATTTCAAAACCAAGATGGAGTAACGGAAACAACACGAAGAAATGAAAAAATAAGACAAATTGACCAATTTCTTAAGGAATCTGGAGATTTCTTTGAGAATCGGGAGATCGGGAGTTGAACTCCAAAATCGGGAGACNCTTTTAGACCTGAAGATGGATTTAAAAAATCCAAAATATATTGTCGGGGAGATGCGTGCTCATTGTTGGTTCATTTATTTGAAACAAATTTTGATATGCCACAATGTTTTTATCATACATGTTAATAAAATACACCTGGGGGTTTGCTCTGCAGATTTCACTCTGAAATTAGACGTTTTTCGGCTTAAAATCAACCTTTACAGAGAATGATATTAGTGATTATATAATCAATGATAATATTAATTGATAATATAATTCATAATTTTGTTTGATATTTTGATCTTACAACAAAAACTAGAAAATGAGACTTATCTGAAAACTAGACGTATCTGACATGTTATTCGCGTCCAGATAACAGAATTTTAGAACGTAATCTCCGCTGATTTCAAAACCAAGATGGAGTAACGGAAACAACACGAAGAAATGAAAAAATAAGACAAATTGACCAATTTCTTAAGGAATCTGGAGATTTCTTTGAGAATCGGGAGATCGGGAGTTGAACTCCAAAATCGGGAGACTCCCGAAAGAATCGGGAGACTTGGACCATATGCTTCTGGCCCGCTTTTTATGTAGACCTCCCGTGTTAATACCTGAAGAGAGCCTAAGAAAACCTACATTTCCTCGATGTGATCGTGGTTGCAGAGTAGCAGCAAGATTTGGACAATTTGGCGTTTGGACTATAAAGTTTCAAATATGACTCTGAACTCGATCAGTAACAACAAGAACAGACGAGCACCCATCCACATGTAATAACGATACTGCATGCAAGAACAGGTGGTAGATTTGTAGAGAACCAAAATAGCCTCAGTCATAAGAAACCCTTTAGCATAAGACAAAGAACAAAGCATTTTTGGAATTAGATTTGCCAATAGCATGAATATAAGAACCCCAAGAAATATCTGGAGAAAATGACATATCTAGCATTCTTGTTGAGGGACCTTCCATTTATTACGTTTTTCACTGAGGGGGAGGGGCATTCTAAAAAGGGAACAAGGGGGAGTGGGGTTCACAAGGTGAAAACGTTCACATTAAAAATTTTTTTTCCTTGCAGTTTTCACAAAGTAGTGACAGCGAAAAACAGGTGTACGGGTGCAATTATTCTTATCTGTTTTTACACATTTATCGTTTGTTTATATGGAATTACTTTTGTATTCGGCTTGTATCTAATTATAATTGCTTTCGCTTCTCACAACAATAGCCTGGCATTTTTTACTTCTCGAATTTAAGCACGTTACCTTCTATAAAAGAAGAATCAATGACATAATTTTAAAGTTATTTATCCAAGTGCCAAATATGAATCACAGTCAAAAAAAGTATAACGTAAGTTCGCATGGGGGTGTACTTGCCTGCGAACAAGGGGGAGGGGGTGAAAATAGCCAATTTCATGCTAACATAATAAATGGATGGCCCCTGATAAGTACTCCTCAAGAGAAGAAGCAACCTCGTCACGGTTAACATCAGAATCATTCTTCATAAACATTGACGGGAGATAAGGAGACAGCTTTCTATTTAACGCCATAAATTGCGTTTTCGCTTCATTGAAAGAAACCAACCACGTCCTTGGCTATTCTCTGACATCCTATAGGTTAGACTCTAAGTCTTCCGCAAGTTTGGCTTGTTCCTGTTAAGTTGTCTTGTGGGTAATGCAAGAAAATAAGGTGAAGTGAACAGGATAAATTTTAAGGAACTGAAGACTATTGATGTAAAGAAGGAAGAAAACTGGACCAAGAATAGAAAGTCTTGGAACGCCACCATTAATGGAATATTCATAAGATGTAATTTCATCCAGTTATCGTAAATTTCAATTGGCTCCTTAATATTAGAAGAAAAACAAAACGCAAATAAGGGGAATGTTATTTTTAAGCTCTGTCTTCTATGCCTAGCAAATTGACAGATTTATAAAAATGTCATTGATGTTTATGCAGATCATAAACTTAATATAAAATTTGTGACATTTTCTGAAGTTACACTATTTCCATCCACACCCGAAATTTCAAACATACTTATACCCTAAAATAAAACATCTTGGCAAACGGAATTCATAGTAAATATGCTCTTATCTTACGCAAATTAACAACATGAAGGGAATTCAGAGAAAATGGGTCACCTAAGCTGGTGATTCATCGAAGAAGAATCCCTACTTTGGTTCTTCCAGAAAATAGTTGGGATTGTTGAAAGCTACGCGGGTATAATAAAATATTGGGAGGAACAATAAAAATGAACAAGGTTCATAGCAAAAGGAATATAATTTATTTCCAGTAAGTAAAGTCGTGGGTTAAAAGTGTCATTTTGCACACTTCTACTTTTCTGTGTGGGGTCTCTGTTGACGTTGTGAAACATGATTTGTTGATGTTCCAATTTATGCCCATCTCTTGTTTCCAACAAACTAACATTTTGTTAGTCTTGCTGCTCACTTTTGGCCCTGAATTTTCCCAGGTAGGATTTTCAACCATATTTTCTTTATGATGTGACAAGAAACTTTCTTTCCCTTCTCATGTTTGCTCTCCACTGCTATATTTCACTCTCCTTTCTATTTAAAATCTTTGTCTTCATACGTCTTGTCCATTAAATTCTCAATATTGTACCCAGTAAACATATCTTTATAGACGCCAGTCGTTAGTTCATTTTAGTTTGTCGTTTGCTTGGCGCATTTTTATTTTGAAAATAAAAAAACCTAATATGTACACAAATATATACCACCTCTGCTATCAAAAAAGGTACAAAACAGGTAGTCTTCAAATATTTTTATGGTTCTACCTACATAGGGAGTTAAACACAAGATCAGCAATTGCATCACGCCGGCTTAAATTTTTTCTTGATCTGATCTTGTTTTTGCTTAAGCAAAGTAAGGATTGACAGATGTTGTCTTCTGGTCCATCAGAACTTAAAGTGAGAGGTTCTCAATGTGGGTATTGTATTCATAAACAATCGGTTTTTTGTGCACGTTTGTTTGACGTTTGCAATGCAGAAAATCATGTTGTCAAATGTGAAGTGAAAAAATGCTTGGGATTAGAAGCTTTGGAAGTGGTTTTACCTCGAAAAATACAGTTTAAACAGAAAGCTCCGTCAAGCACTCGAAAACAAACTAACTAGAGAAATTTTGACAGCGGTATTGGTATCTCCTGTTACCTTTATCAAGTAAAAACTTATACCTTATCGGCCCTTAATCCGCCGGCCCTAAGTGGCGTTATTTTTGGAGCGGTGGCGGATTTTGGGCCGGCGGATTAAAGTCCAAATTTCTGGTAAAATTAGCAAAAAGTGGCGGGGTTTTTTTTCGGGCTTTAAATCGCATAACTTGGGCTAGGTAACAAAGAATTTGGTTGTATGACATGAGACAAACGAATTGAAACTAATTGATTTATAAATTTTCTTTCTCTAGTATCAATAAAATGATAAAAAAAATAATAAAAAAGTTTCATAGTAATGTTCTTCCTTTTGAGACTTGAGCTTCAGGTTGTCGACATATCAATTTCAGCAAAAGGGTTTTCGCATAGTTGGGATAACTGTTCTGTTTCGCTAAAGGCTTCAGTTATATGGGCTTTTCTAAAACCCGAGATAACGATATTTTTGGATTGTTTTAAGTGTTGATACATCTTAATATTCCACTTGGTATGCAAAGGTTTCATGACACTCAGCTTCACGTCCACTTTAACATCATGAGCGATAACTCCTCTGTTCAGCTGTTGAAGAACTTTCTCTGCATACCAATCTTGGTATTTGTCAGCAATGAAGCATGTCGCACTCTTGTTCACCGAAATGTCCAAAGGTTGGAATAGGTTTGTGTGGTTGTTCGGCACATGTATCACGATGAAGTTATTCAGCTTTAGCCATTCATTGACAGCACCAGTTGTCTGTCCTTCAAAAACGTCAAATATCAGCATAGCTTTTGCATTCTCAGGAAGATTTATTTCCTTGCGTTTGCTCTTGATGTAGGGGAATATGATCTTCTTTAGGTACTCTAATACAAGTCCTTCATTTGACCAATGATTTTGAGAATGGGTTATATGAAATGACTGGGGAAATTTGACCTTTGGGTAGCTTTCAGTAGCACCTTCATAAATCAATTGTACTGGTAAAAAATCACCAACCATGTTGACGCAAAACGTAGCTGTGATTTGGCGTTTATCATCAGCGTTTGCAATAGGAACTGAGTGGGCTCCTTTGCCAGTAAATGTAGATTTGTTTGGTGCTGTAAACCCTAGAGGAGTTTGGTCAAAGTTCATGATCATTTCTTTCTGAATCTTGTGCTCAAAGATTGCACTTGCAATTTTTCTTTTCCAAGAAAATGTCAACTCTTCACATAGGGCTGGATCATTTCTCGTTTAGCTGTCGTGTGACGCCTTTTAGTCCAATCGAGGGATTTAAAACTCCTCTTGCCCATTTAGTTGTAAGTGAAGTGCTTCCACCATTCTCTCGTAAAACGTCGGGGCATCTTGCTCTTAGTACTCCATTTCCAATCGCTATCACAGTTTTGCGTGTGACTGCTCCGCCACTTGCCCTTAAATTCTGTAAGATAGATTTGATTTCAGCTGTTAAATCATCACTTATTTTGGGCGGTCTTCCTAGACGACTTAAAGTGAAAAAATTTTCTACACCATTGTTTTCAAAAGTTTTCTGATATTTCAGCTTCCAATCTCTAACAGTCTCTCTTTTAAATGTGTAATCCGGATACTTTCTTGCAGCCCATCTCCTAGCTTCTGGATTTCCATTTTCCATGCGTAGTAAGCCACGTCCTTTTTAACGTGTTCAGGCAGGATTTCCCTTGTCTTTTTACGATCTTCTTCTTTTTGCAAACTATTAAGCTCTCTTGCAGCTAAAAGTACCGAGGATGTTGACTGGCACGGAACATGAGAGTTAAATACGCGGCCATCTAACTTATCATTAGATTTCTTAAAATACTTTATTATATCCATCTACGTAGCTGTTCTCTGTATGTTACGAAAGAAAAGACGTTAAAAAATCACAAACAAGATTTTCAAGATTTTGCAACATTGCTAAAAAATCTCCTTCTTAGATCTTTTACAATGCAATAACGTTCGATTTCGTTAATGAGGAAAGGAGGAAAGCATTCATTTATCAAATTACATTCGAATCATTAACGTTCCACCATAGTGCGCAAATAATAACAATAAAATTCAAATTAAAAAAATTACAACACAACAGTGTTGCATATGTGGAGTTTTGGTCTTGTTATTTTAACTCTTTGGTACAATGTATTCGTTCTCTGAAGAGATTGGAAGTCGAGGTTAGCATGTTTGCCGGAACACTGCCTGGAGAAACGTAAGGTTACACCAGGGTGATATTATGTTGAAAGAAGTTAACGATATTTCTATTGACATCGACCCTTATTGTTGTCGAATTACCATAGAGAGAATCGACCGAATTGGACCTGTGACAGTTGGGCATGTTCCTAGAGAATTGTCGAGATTCATTTTTTGTTTCATTCAAGAAGGAGGTTCGGTGACAGGAACAGTTTCTAATGCCACGTCAAGGATTTCGCCTATTCCCGAAGGCGGATTAGAGATACCAATTATGATGCACTTTGCGCATGAAAAAAAAGCCATCATTACAAAAATGGAAATGGTGGTCAAAACTTAGATTGAGGAAATGAAGGAAACGACAACGAAAGAGAGGAAGGAGAAGAAGGGGGTGAAGAACTCCCCTGGATAATAATGACATTTTGCCCTTTCCGATTCAGGTAGAATCAGAGGGTGAGGAAGAAGAAAGCCAGAAAGAAGCTACTATCATTGTTATTGATTGAACATGATGTACAAAAATAAGGGAGTATTTTTTTGTAGTTCTTTTGTTTTCCTTTTCACTGGGAGGCGTAAACTGCGCCCCTGAGTGGCGTTAAGCCGATTTTCTGGTCTGGCGGAATTATGACCGGCGGATGAAAGGCCGTAAGGTAGTTTTGAGCTGGTTTCCAGACAGTAAAAAGTACGTCGAATTCAAGCTCTTTTATAACAAAAGCTCACTCAAAAAGTTACCAGTATCATTTAGAAAGAGAATAACTGCTTTACTGTCTCTGTCATCAGCGAGACTAACAGGGACGTTCCTGGGGAGGTTAAGAGGCAGAATTTTTTTCTCTCTCACGATTAACAGAACTATCAACATCGCAACAATTTTCTTAAGCACCTTTGTATTAATGGTACTTTTCTTTCTCTGTTGACAAAAAATGCTTGGGTTTTCAGATACGTTGAATTTTTATTTAAGATAGAAGACCTTTATTCATATGGGTCCAATGCTGAGCAACAACTTGCCATGGAAGAAAATAGTTATCCTTACGATCAGAAAAATAACTGTTGGAACAAGTTTTCGTAATTTCTGCTGTTCTATCAACTATCCTTGACACGAAAAGGACATAAGCTTGGCCCGGCAGATCAAAATCAGGCACTTCAGAATTTAGATGTTGTGTAAACAATCACAACCAAGGCGAGTTGATTTGATTTTTTACCATCTCCGCCTTTTTCATCAGGAATGGAGTGGATTTTTTAAGTGGTGAATTTCCAGGAGTTTTAATAAAATTGAGGGATATGAATACACAGCGGAAAAAATGGAGCAGTTGGATATAAAATATAAGAATTTCCACCCTTTTTAGGCAAAAAAACCCTGGGAAATAAGACTCAATTTATAGTTTTAGTACACTGGCAAGCACTAACATGGGGGATTGTGGCAGATTTTTTGTCTTGACTCAGCCAGAACTGCTTTTGCTTCTTCGTCGTAATATTCAAGTGTCCGTTGTCAGACAAGCGCAATCCAAAAGAAAATAAAAACACCCTGGACTAGGAAATAATTACTATTTTTAAAAAAGAGAAAGAAACCATCCTTTCCCAACAGCACATCGACCACTCTTCCAGTAAAATGACTTTTCAGTTCCAGATAAAAGAAACAACAAACACAGAATTGGTATGGTGACACGAGTGAGAACAATTTGACCCATGTCACCAAGCACGTCCGCACTATTAAAGCATAAAAATGGCTTTTCCAAATTACTTCAGTTGCTTGACGATGGGAGAAGTATTCCTCAAAACGTAGCTCAGACAAAGCTTACGACTCACGATATGATAATATCCTGTCAATGAGACGATCAGAATCAACAAGGAAAATTTCGAATCATCGCCGTGGCTTGGGATTGCTCCAGCCTTTTTTTTGAAACTCAAATCATTGCATGTAATTGGTGGTTCAATCTTATATGGAAATAAAAGCTGATTAGGCGGTGCTTATGAGTTTCCCTTGTTAACTTTCTGATTCTGCTGTCAAAATGTTATCATCAGCATTCTTCTTCATGCTGTGGCATAACACGAATGACGTCATGTCAAAGGGGCACCGCCGAAGACGTAGCCCCAACTTCCCTCCGTCCTCGGAACTCCGCTGTTTTATTTGTTTCGGCCAGTGACATTTCCGTCCATTGATCTCCCACCTTTTATTAGTGGTTTATTATTATTATTATTATAGTTATTTGGATTTTCTAAATCATGGGTTACTCATGACAACTCATAACATGCTCATGACAATAGTAAGTAATGCCAAGAAAGCTTTAAAATGGTACTCATCCTGAATTCACTGAGAAAGGTACGTAAATTTTTAAAGTTTTTTGTCCATGGTCAAAGATTTCGGAAAAAAGTGGCCTTCGTGAAAAACGTGCCTTAAGAAACGTCTATTGGTAACAGCTTGTAACTTGTAGAAGACACTTGCACACGAAAAGAGTGCACCCGTGGCAATGATTGTGTTTCCGTCGGTGATATGCTTAAACTGGAACTTATGACCTGCAGATCACACCTGCTGTACCTGTAAGAATTTTAAAACACCCTTATTCACAAGCCCACGGCTTCGAAGAACTGAAATCAATTCTTTGGTGTTCGTTCTTGCCCTGTCTTCTTGTGACGAACAAGGTATGTTGTCTTGTTGACATATTGTTACAGTCGTAATTATTAAATTGAAAGATATATCAGTATCAGTTCAGAGATAGAGCAGAATTGCCACGTGCTGATCATGGAGCAAGCAAAATTTACTCCATGTTTTCTTCCGTGTATTGGAAGAACTGTTTTGGCAAACTCGCCAGCGATTGCCTACAGTGCGTATACCTGGCTTTTTAAGGGTGCCACTTTGTTCATGATTGCCTCAAAGAAGTTTTTCTTCATGTCACCGATCTTCCTTGTAACTTGCTTTAATTCATCCAGACCTGTACTGATGACACCATCGTGAATTCTGGCATGAGCATCGAGGCAACTCAGCAGGAAAACGTCTACTTCCAGAGCAAGAAAGGTTAGTTCTTTGCATCACGCAAGGGTAGCTTATGCCTGGAGAATTTTGTATCTTTATAAACCTACGATCTATCTTCCATGGAGTATTCTCAATCCGGACAGGTGCTCCCTCGCCTCATCTTGATGTTCTTAAACTTGATGGGGTAGTCTTTTCTTTAGGTATCATGGGAAGTGTTTTAATGAGTTTCCTTGCTGGTACCAACTCAGTTTGTTGCATCCCGTGTGACTCATTGCTCACTGCTTCTTCCTCTTTGTGCAATTGTTGCCCATCCTAACAATTATTTTTAAGAATGCAGATATTTTCTTCCTTGGAAAGCTAGATTGTGAAAATTTTGGGCCAAAGTGTGTCCTTCTCCTTTGATCCCGCAAGGGTCGGAAATGTTGCTTCAAAACGTAGCTTTAGAAAAAGCTACGGATTCGTGACATGATAAAGGCCATATGTATATAATTTGATTGTTTTCAAGTCCGCAGTGAATCCTATAATGGTTAATCGAATGCCAGACTAATATCTGAAACTAATGGTCTATAACTTGTAGTTACATTTTGAAAGCTGATATGAAATGCTTTGATGGTGTCCGTCTATATACCTTAAGAAATATTTCATTTTGGTGATGGTTTATTTAATTTAGACCACACCAAATTATTCCGAGATCTGTAAGTAACTGTACCAGTGTGCAAGACAGTTTTTTGGTGAAATTTGATATCTTTTTTTAAACGTTTGGTTGCCAGATTATGATGACGGTGGATAGAAGTATCAATGTTAATATTTACTTTAAATCAAACTGCTGGGTATTTGCACCCTTTCAAATAATTTAGGAGTCTCTCTTTCACGTTACTTTTCATTTACTTTTCTAATCAAATATGCTTTATCCCTTCCCTCCTCTGCCCCAACTGGTTTTCTAAAGGCAGTTAGATATTGTTTATTTTCAATGTGAAAGTTTTTTTGGTTATTTGATGTCACTAAATGGTACATACACGAGAGTGCCTTTTAACATTTGCCCTATTGTGTCAATTTTTTATGAGAAAAACTCATTTTTACCTTTATCAAATATTCTTGCAGAGTTTGGATGCCATTGACCAAATATCTCTGTACGAGCCAAATTCACGGCATTACCTGATCATAACTCAAGTAATTTCTTAAACATTAACTATTAAATTATTTTGAAAGTGACCTGACATTTTGCGGGGGAAAACAGTTTAAAAATTTAAATGCTTTAAAAAAATTGAAAACTGGTTAATGTAAATATTGAAAACTTTAAGACATATACTGCTAAAAATTTTAAGTAAGACCCTTGCATAGTATCTTACTATTATCATTGCAGGGTTGTTTTCATTGTTATTCTTCCAGGTAACCCTTCCTGATACCAGGGAATGGCTTTTTCTTAGGTTTTTTTTGCAAATTAATTTTGGGTGATTTGGGAATCAAACCCAGAGCCTCTTGGTTACATTGCAAGTGGACTAACCATTAAGCCATGGTTTCTGGGAACTTACTTGGGTTTATGGACCCTAAATTGGCAGAATGGTTTCTGGGAACTTACTTGGGTTTATGGACCCTAAATTGGCAGAATGGGTGGGAGAACTTTGAGAAAATATTAATTTACTATGTCATTCTTATGTCCTCAAACTTTTGGGAATTCTTATGACTGTGCTTTAATACTTATTGTTATATTTTATGTTACTAAGAGGGGACAGAACACTGTTCTAGAGACAAAGGATAAAATAACCCAGATCTCTTTGGCTGCTAAATCACAAATGAGTACAATTAGAAAGTTAAGGTTTAATAATACAGTGGAACTAAATCAAGGTTGTGTTTAACTGTGGGATCCATGTCTCATCTGTTTCTGCATACTTGACTAGTGGGTGCTCGAATGACATAAGAGCTTGGTTGGCAGCCCTAAATTTGATGAAGGGTTTTAAATCTTAATATTTTTTTCACATATGACAAGTGGTAGAATTTTGAATATTGGTTAGTTACTTATTCACTGCTAGATTAGCCTCCCTTTTCTACTTTGAGTAGGATAGAATCCTGTTGCTGTTAGTTGCTTGCACAGTCTAGTTTTCTTTCACTACTCAGTTTTGTTGTTGGCTAATTCTTTCCTTATTTTCATTTTGTATGAGGACATTAAGCCACACCTCATCATCCTGTTTGAATTCTCTGAGCAATCTTAGTACTGCAGATCTGTCACACCATGACATTGTCACATCTGGTTGGTCTTGTTCTTTTAACTACTGTTATACCCCAAGTTTTGCTGCCATAAAAACCTGTACTTCAGACATTCAAGATTTTTGCCCAATTTTTACAATTATTACATTATTGGTTAGGATTGGCAGTAATACACTCATGAGGCACTCCACCTTTTTCTAATCCAAGCAGTGATAGTGGCTACTGTACCTCCAATCACACCACAGGTATCCTTAAAGTAGTAAAATGTTGCTACAAATTCTTTACTGCCCATTTCCATATTTTCCATGAGCAGCTTGGCTTTATTACTAAGCTGGCCCAGGTATTTCAGGCATTTCTAATCCAATTGTTAAACAATAAACAGGGTTTTTTTATTCAATGTGTTGGTCATGAGAACTGCTGTAGATTGAACTTGGTGGACTTTCAACAGTGGTTTTATGTCTTCTATTAGAAAGTGACTCGGATGAAGATGGAAATTTTAAGATAATATTGTAATATGGTAGCTTAGTTATAACAAGGTAAAGACCTGAAGCAATTTCTTTGCACAAGGTAAGTATGAATTTGACAGCTCCAGCTAAGCAATCGATAACAGCATCCCAGTTAGGAAAATGCAGTGAAGTGGTTGAATGAAGTCATTACAAAATTACTTTTTTCTGAAGAAGTAAACTGAGGAGAAATATATTTCACAGGATTGTCAATGAAGAGTAAAAATATCCTTTATTAAAACTATTCTTCAGTAAAAGTTTTGGTGCAGTGGTAATAATAATAGAACCAGTAGAGTGGGAGTGCTTGTATGATTTAGCAGACAAATTGTTAAGATGGAGAGATACAGTGACTGCATACTGAAGATCAAGTGGGTGCTTGGTAGGATTGTGTGCCATATATTTTCTGCATACACACCTCAGACAGGAGGTACAGCCCAGGAAAAGGAAAATTGGAGCTCTTGGAGAAGCATGTTGCAAAGGTGACTAACATTGAAGCCCTAATTTAATGGAGCTGACCTGAATAGCCATATTGGTTTAAAATTATTAAAATTTTCAAGAAGGTTTTAAATACCTTCTTGAAAAAAGGCCAAAATAAAACTTACTTATTCAAGCATATATTGACACAGTTTGATCTTGTACTGGTAATGCAAATAGCTGATTTTACTGTGATTGATTGCTGGGTTACTGTGCAGCAGCTGTGCTTCACAACATCAGCTAAATGGAGTAGACCTCAGAGTACAATGCACGAGGAGATGGAAAATTGGTGGGAAGGAGAAGTTTAAGATGTGGCAACTCAAAGATGAGGCAGTACAACAGGACATTTTGATAACATTGGAAGAGTTATTTCAGATATTTTCAGAGCAGTGATCAGATCTGNGTGGTTAGTTTGACCAGGTAATGGGCACATTTGGCTTTAGAACTGCCATTGGGGAGAGAGATATCACCCTGAATTTCTGGAAGAATCAATGCCTGAAGGTTTTAAATACCTTCTTGAAAAAAGGCCAAAATAAAACTTACTTATTCAAGCATATATTGACACAGTTTGATCTTGTACTGGTAATGCAAATAGCTGATTTTACTGTAAGTGATTGCTGGGTTACTGTGCAGCAGCTGTGCTTCACAACATCAGCTAAATGGAGTAGACCTCAGAGTACAATGCACGAGGAGATGGAAAATTGGTGGGAAGGAGAAGTTTAAGATGTGGCAACTCAAAGATGAGGCAGTACAACAGGACATTTTGATAACATTGGAAGAGTTATTTCAGATATTTTCAGAGCAGTGATCAGATCTGCAAAGAGAGATGCAAAAAGTCTGTGAAGATGTATATGGTGTCACTTCTGGATGAAAAGGGGATTGAAGAGAGTCATGGTGGTAGAAAGTTGCTGTCCAGCAGGTCATCAAAGAGAAGAAGGTGGCATTGAAAAGCTGACAGAGATATAAATAGGTTGAAAGTAGGGAAGTTTATGGATTAAAGTATAGAGATGCCAAAAGAGCCACAGCCCAGGCTAAGAGAAAGGTTCTAGATGCTTGGTACAAAGATCTGCACAGTGCAGATGGAAGAAATAAATAAAGGGTGGCTGTGTTATGAAGAATAGTAATGGTGATATAGTCACCTCCAAGTAGGTTATTTGTCAAGTTTGGAGGGATTACTTTAAGTCATTGTTATATGAAAAGAATACAAATGAAATAGAAGATGTGGCATGTGTTAAAGCCAGGTGCTTAATTTTATGTGGTGTGAAATAAAGGCTGCATTGAAAGCAATGAACCCTATTAAAGAATCTGGCACTTCTGATGTAACAAGTGAGTATATGAAGTTTGCTTTAGGAGTTGGACTGAAACAGATAGCAAAAGTGTTGCAAATCATCATGGACACATAAATACATCCAAATGAATGGAGAGAGAGCTTTGTGGTACCATTTTTAAAGGGCAAAGGTGCCCCCATCTGTAATGTGTGAAATATTGTGGTCTGAGGCTGCAGAATCCACAGATGAAGTTGTGGGGCAGTTTTACAGGTGGAAAGATGCTATGGAGCAAGGAAGACTGAAAGTTAATGTGAAGTAAAGGAAGTCATATTTGCTAGCCTCAGGGAAAGAAGGTGACACAGTTGTATCATCAGGGTCATTTCCTTTTGGTGGTTGTGGCAATGGTGTAGGAAGCAACTCATTGTTCTGCATTGATTATAACAAGTGGATTCAAAAGAGGTTTTCAGGTCTGTAGAATTTTAATCAAGCCAGAGGTTTTGAATGGTTATCCTGAGTAGATTGGAAGTGCCAACTGTGGCTAGGATTTAGTGCTTGGACCTGGTGAGGGTAAGGTGGTGAGAGAGGTGGGGACATTTTGCCACCTCAGTGACATTGTTGACAGAGAAGGTGGTGTGAAGAGTAGTGCAGTGGCATCAAGAAATTGGCTTGAAATTGCCAGTCATTTGTGCAATAGAAGAATTCCAATGAGGAATGTTAGGGTTGAGCTTTTGGCGTGGGTGATGATATGTTTTTCTTCATCTGTTATGTTGTCATAAGTCGAGGCGAATTTAAGGGCTTTGTTGAGTACACTCTGGCTAATTGATGGGTAAAAGTCAATGACGTCGAAGATAATGAAGTTGTGATCTGGTTTGTTTTTAATGTTTTGAACCAAGTAATGGCAAACTTAAGTAACTTAACGGCAACTGTCTACAAAAATCAGTTGTCTACCAAGCAATCGTAATACGCAAAGACAACAACACCACCGAAACATACATAGGACTCACAGAAAACGAATTCAAAACCAGGTACAGGAGTCACATCGCATCTTTTCAACACAAAAAATACAGAAACTCGGAACGGAACTCAGCAAGTACATCTGGACATTAAAAGACAGAAATGTAGACCATACAATGTCTTGGAGAATCCTTTCAACAAACCGACCCTACAATAACACAAACAAAAGATGCAACCACTGCATCAAAGAAAAATTCCTAATAATCTACCGCCCACAATTAGCCACATTGAACAAAAGAAACGAACTTGTATCTTCTTGCCGCCATAGAAAAAAACTTTTGTTAATGAACACTTAAGCGTACCAACACCAGTTGTAAATAAGATATATAAAGCGCTACTGGAATATTTTTATTTGTACATTTCCTGACGAGTGAGTAAAATCACGAAACAGGCTTGTCGAAATATGGATAGTGTAGTTTTTTTTTTCTTTTCAACTTATTATATCTCTTTTATTACGCTCTGCATTTATGTATCGAGCACTCTAAAACGGTTAACCGAATCGAATGTACCATATATATATATATATATATATATGTGTGTGTGTGTGTGTGTGTGTGTGTGCTAGTTTAAAGTAAACTAGAAGATTGGGCCAAAAATTGGTCATTAATTGCCATAATTTTGAGCCTAGTTGAAACAACAGAGATGATCACCATGAGCTCAAAAACTGCTGGATGTACAAAAGGGTTCATAGGCCACAGAGAACCCAGAGCTCATAACTCAGCAACTATCAAACAAAGTTACAACAATAAAATAGCTATAAATATTTTAAGGGCCACTCATTTACACTTTCATGACATTAACATTCTGTTTAAGAACAGTGCTATCCACTGGATGCCTGGCCTACTCTACACTTCACAATGCAGACTGCCCAACCAAATTAGTGTTATTATGTGGTTCACCTGTTTTTGATACACTATTGAAATGCCCTGACAATAGTAAAGCAGAGTTTATCAGCTTGGTCCTTAGGAGGAAGCAGTTGCTTTATTTAAATGTAATAAAAATAGATTTAAGTTTGGGTGCAAGATGTTTAAGCAAAACAGTTTTCCTTGGCCATCTGGATAATGTACATAGGAGTAGTGAGGATTAGCTTGGAGCAACTGTACCACATCAACTAATTGGCCAGTCTTGCTTGAATCAATTGAGAAAAATTGGAGCATTTCAGTTAGTCATATGGGAAAGTACATCTGGGTGAACATCTAGTCAATACTTAAGATGCAGGTTTTTGGACTTTAAGGACATTTCAACCGCCTTCCAAATGATTTCATTCTTCCTTTCACTCCCAAAAAGGCTCTCAGTTTACAGCTCATAAAAGAGGGCAGTCAAAATAAATGAATACTGGCATGCCAAGGAAGGAAGGTAGAGTGGTCAGGTCCTTGACTGTAGGAGTTGATATATCAGAGCAGGGAAATACAAATGGGAATCTAGATTACTAATAAACTATATTGGCAAAGTACTTGCTGCCATCATTGGTGGTTAAAGGCCTTTAAAGTTGTCAATTTGTTTGAATGACTGAGTGGCCTTGATTTGAGGATTTTTTTTAAAGTTTATGATACCAAGGTTTAGATTCAGTACAAATTAACACTGATATGTAGAGCATTTTATCTTATCCTTGGAATAAGGGAAGCTCTTGGTGTATACAAAGTGATTGAGTCTTGTAGCTCCAGAGTGACAATGTGACTCTTTGAGTTTAAACAGTAAATCTTCAAAAGTAGAAGACATGCTGCTCCAGAAAGATTGACTGGCAGTATGTTCCCCTTCTGTGAAACAAGTGTCATGCAGGAAAGAATTGGCAGAAAACAGTCTAGTGAAAAGACCAGTCTTTCCCCCAGGGGCAACAGAAAACCAGACACCGCCCAAAGTGGAGGAATAATCGGTTTACCAGAATCCAAAACACTATGTTAAATCTGCTAACAATTTCGACTTGCAAAGTTTTGGTAAGAAATAGATTCACAAACTCGCTCACCATACCAAGATTTGGAGTGGGAAATCACCGCCTGAGAGAAAGCTGTTTATCAGTTCTGTTACATTGAAAGTGCACATAGAAATGATGGCAATTGGCAATGACAACTACATCATCAGAAACCGATTCTAAAAAAATTCTGATTCCAAGAAATTTTCAAAATCGATCCTATTTAGCCTGTGGAAATTCAAAAGACTAACAATGACAAAGCTTGTCACCAAGAGTTGAAATGTTCGCCTAAATCTCTACAGTGACACTAAGATAATCAGAAGACCCAAAAGGGATGGAGATTAAAGTGTACAAATGCGCAAGAACGGAATTCAACAAGAGATCTAAAAGAGTAGGTTTTGCTGAGACTGAATCGGACAATCATGTGGAAAAATCAACAGCTTGTGCAAGATCATGAGTGTGAGAGAAAAGAATATTAGCTTCTCTAGGTCTGGCCTAAAAAATGAGTCGACCAGTTCATGCAATAAGCACCGACAACTAAGTGCAAAGAGTTAGCAGCGTGATGCTTACTCAGAGTTCTATCAATAGAGTCTGATATTACCTCAATAACTGAGGAAATAAACTGAAGAGGAAGATCGATACAAGAAAAATTACTAACGGGTGACCTAAAGGAGGGACAATCTGAACAACATAAAATGATTATCTTTTATATTGCAGCAAAGGGAGGTTGGGGTGAGGTAATTTTTTAAGTGTAAGAACTCAGTTTATTAACGACTGGTTTGGCTTATGACCGCCTACTATAATTTGAAATATCCTTTAGTTCTACTTGAGTAAATATTAACTAACATATCACACATGGACAATAGTTTTGATGAACTGAATTAGTTTATTTGTGTAAATATCACAAATAAACTTGGATTTGTTTTATTTTGAACACAATTCCAAATCAGATTCAGAAGAAAATTGAATTAAACGCAAGTAGATAAGACCATAGATGTAAGCGTTTCATTTCATAAGTCGTAAGCTTTTTCTGAGCTACGTTACTTCTCCCATCGTCAGGCTCATAGTCAAGCGTGACAATGGGGGAAGTATCTCTCGACACGTAGCGCAGAAAAAGCTTACGACTCATGACATGATAAAGCTCTTACATCTATAGCATTGTCTGAATCCATAAAGTTCAGTATGTTCAAGGTAATGTGTTATGTTGCTGGAAAATTTGTGAACAGATAAAATATTTTTGTAATTGATTCTTTGCAATTGGTACTAACTTTGCTTTAGTATTTGGAGGTAAATCACATGGACATTCCTTGAAAAAGATACTTAGTAGTTTTATATCTGCATAGAAGGAATTAAAACATTCATGCTCATTATGTAGTGTACTCTGTGAGCTATGATTACCAAAACTCATCAATTTATCACCCTATTGAAAAACCAAGATTTCTTAATAAAGGGGTAATATCATAAGGTATGATTTACGGGTTTTTCCAAAGCCCCTTTGCTTGTCGAACGAGCAACGATAAAACTCTAGCATTTCAAGCACTAGGTAATAGTTTAAAAGTCAGAGGTTTCTAGTCTTGGTAATGAGAGTGTTTTTTGACATCTTCACTGACACTTTCTTAAAACCTTTAACTTTTTAGGAACATGAGCGATATGGAAATGATAAGCCCTAAAAAGAAATCCCTACTTCTTTCCGATGGGGAACATAAAGTTGATTTGGTCTTGGTATATCAAGAAAATCAAGACTTACGAGATAATGAAAGGGAGGATATGAAAAGACTTAATCGGGAACAATTTTTGAAAAATTTAAGACTCAGAGGGCTTAAATTGAAAGAAGAAATATATAGTCAGGTGAGAAAGATATTGCCCGCCCTTCCCCATTTTTTTTGTAGAAGATTCAACATGCATCATATATTATCATATAACGCATTCACCAATTAAATCTTGAAACATAATATTTTTAGAACGTTTTATTGTGATGGTTATCGTTTGCTGTTTTAATTTAGGTACAAGAGTTCATTTGGAGCCTGTATTTCGAATTCCAAAGAGGTCAAAATTTCAAATGAGTGCTAGACCATTAAAGAAACTAATATTTTGAAATAGGCTGGGTATAAAAGCCAGAGAATTAAGAGGTGTCACAAAGCAGTTCTAATATATTATTCATCGAGTGATACCATTATTTAGTGACGAAAGGATAAAATGTTCATTCTTAAGTCCTAGTCAAACTCCTGTTGAAGCGAAAAAAACCCACTTGCATTATTTTCTCGAGGATTATAAAGTAAGGGGTTAATCAAAGAGCTGTAAGATTACTTAACTTCATAGTTGATATTTGTCAACCAATGAGGCCAGTCATATCGTTATTACTGCCCTGCTTTAAACAGTTCTTGCTAATGATGCAACAGGTTTGAACCTCGTTTATTAGACCACCACTATCTGGACTAAGATGACAAGTTTCTTTCCACTTTATTTGTTTTCCTTTCTCACTGTGAACGTTTTTTCTGTTTTAGCAAGAATATATTTCATCCACATTTAATGTGCAGAATTTTAAAAACTTCAAACTATATAAGAATTTGCCCCTAGATTGATTGATGATATTTTGAGTGTAGCTTTGAAACGTTAACAGCAGTAGAACTGTGTCACTCAATGCTGTAAAAAAAAATTGGTGAAAAGCCTATCTTCCGTTACACAAAGCAAAGGACGAATGAGAGCACAGAATAGCTTGCAATGAGAGTATGAAAACTACCTAAACACCACTAGAGTAGAAGCAAAGAAAAGAAGCACTGAATAAGGTTTTAGTACTATGTAGTTTATGGCCATCCTGGCCACATGCTCTACCAACCGCACTCAAGGAAAAAACGTAGTTGCAAAAGAAATCTGGTGAAGAACGAGGGATGATAGCTCAGGCGCTATAGCATATGGTTATGGTATTCGTATGCAGTGTTTCGTATCCAGTTCGGTGTTCGCGTATTTATAAAATTTCAAATCCAACCCGTTTTTATTATATGTGGTTTAATTGAGCCGAGAAAATGCTTATGGACAACGTATGTCACACTGAAGTTTTTAGACCAATGACCAACGTGTGGAAAGTGCTTCACACCGTCAAACGTGTAAGAGAATAGTCACCTTATCGAAAACCATCCCTGAATCATACAAACATTATCTTATCAACCAACAGCATAATCATAGAAATAACATTCACGTGCTAAATGTGTTTTGCCCATCATGGAAGAGTACACTTAACACAAGACAAAACAAGCTACACTATGAATTGACTCAGAAGTTGGGATGACCGACAACAACACCAGTTGCAAAAAAAGCATAGACTCCAATAACATCAATGAAAAGCAAGTTCCTAAATTTAAATAGGTTGGAACGGTACTTATGGAGAAAGGTGAATCAAGAGACAGTAGCATGGAAGTAGCGAAAGAAAATGAATGCTCTGATGCGAGATCGGAGGATGCTAAAAACGCTCGCCAGAATCTATAAGACCATTGTGAGACCCAATCTGACATATAACTTTGAGCTATGAACCACCAGAAAGAAAAGAAAGACCATTATACACCACGGTGAATGCTGAGGCAAACGTAAGGATGACAAGAAGAGATAGCAAGATAAATGACATTAGAAAGCTAGGCGTGGAAAAGACACTGTTTAAGATATGAAGTGGGAGACTGAGGTGGTATGGATATGTTTGAAGAATGAAATATAGAAGCCGAGTTAGATAAGCAATTTAAAAGTGGATATAAGAAAGGCAAGAGGAAAACCAGCACTGCTATTAATAGCTTAACTTAAAGCAGGGTATAAAAAGAATTAGCTGAAAGGGGGAAGAAGATACTGCCCTCCCCCTCACCTCCCCTCAAACACAGCTGAATGAGGGAAATGAAAAGGTTTTGGATAGTTGTGATTTCTATTGTATTCTGAGTCGTTTATTTAAGTTGGTATTACATGTTTCGTGTAACGTTAAGTTTAAAATTAACTTGCTGTTATATTTGGTGTTTTACTGGTTAATTGTTTTATTTGGAATAAACAGATTGTATTTTATATTGTTATTTTGTGTTGTTGTTTTTTTCATAGAACCCTTCTACCCATTTTATCAAAATTCATGCCAGTTTTGAGATTCTTTGCTATGGTGCACAAGAACTGAAGATGAAAATGCCTATACCAAGTAAGATCAAAATGCCCATCACTGATAATATTGAAATATTGCCCTGGTTTTGGAGAGCTTTTCAAAGTTTAATTCATTGTTTTCAGAAACGCAATATCCAAAGGTGGAGTCAAGAGTTGCGTACAGTGATGACCCCGTTCGATGTGGACAGACTCAAAGGATTTCTTTCTCAGGAACATCAAGATACCTTTTTTTCCTCAAGTGAACGTAGTAAAATAGTATACCACCTCCTTCAGAAGACTAAATTTGGGAATGAAGATTTTAATTTTGGAATACAAAACCTTCTTCACGAAGGCAGTTTTAGTGCAGCTTACCCACTTCACGAAGAAGGTCTTAAGGATAAATCACAAAGTACCCCTGCCAACGACAGACAAAAATTGCAATATATTTGGGCACGCTGGAAAGGAATGCTTAAATACCAGCCTTTAGAACACATAAAAAAGTACTTTGGCGAGATGGTGGCCATTTACTTTGCTTGGCTTGGTTTTTATACTAGCTTTTTAATACCAGCAGCAATTGTTGGCTTTTTTTGTTTTATATATGGAGTATCAATTGCTAATAACTATATACCGGTGAAGGAGACTTGCTATCCAAAGAATGAAAGTTTATTATATATGTGCCCACTTTGTGATAAAATCTGTTCTTATTATTTACTGAGTAATACTGCATGCACATACGCCAGAGTAACAACATTTTTCGATAATGGTGCTACTGTGTTCTTTGCTTTTTTTATGTCTTTATGGGCAGCCACCTTTCTTGAGTTCTGGAAACGAAAGGAAGTTTCGCTTGCTTACAAGTGGCATACAATGCATTTTGAGCTTGAAGATGAACAACCACGCCCAGAATATATTGCAAGTACACAAAAGCAAAATATAAGAATGTTGGAGCCCTATTTACCTTCTACAATTCGAATCCCCAGACTTTTAGCTTCATTTTCAACGGTACTGTTTTTCATTCTCCTTGTTGTTGCTAGTGTGACAGGAGTCATTGTGTACAGAGCATCTCTTTTTGCCATATTGTTATCGCAAAAAAGGCAACAGATTCGCTCTCATGCGAAAATGGTTGTTTCAGTAACGGCAGCATTGATAAATTTAATTGTTATAAATCTGCTTAAGTTTGTTTACCAAAAAGTTGCAATTCGACTTACTAACTGGGAAAATCCAAGAACCCATACAGATTACGTTGACAGTTTCACAGTCAAAATGTTCTGGTTTCAGTTTGTTAATACCTATTCTTCGGTATTTTATATAGCATTTTTTAAAAATGAATATTTCGTGGGTTGGCCAGGTAATTACAAAAGATCGGGAGCTACATCCTATCGTCTTGAAGGATGCTCAGAACAGGGCTGTTTTCTTGAATTGTGTGTTCAGCTTATTACTATCATGGTGTGTCAGCAGTTGTTTGGAAATGTCAGCGAAATTGCAATCCCGTAAGTTCGTAAGTTTCTTGGTTCTCTATTTAATTTATTTTACCTATTATTTTTATTTTATATGTCGGAAGGTATGTTGGAAATACATTTGACACTCGATACTCGTCAAGGTGTGTCAAAATTTTTAAGTTTCAGTAAACGAATCTTTGAGTTAAGAGACGTTTGTTACATTATTTATTTTTATTATGTTGTTTATACCACAGATTAAGATGTAGTGTTACTGGTTGTTTACGCCAAATATCAAACCACGACCTATAACCTCAGATATTTAACACATAGCAAAGACTTTTTGCCGTTCCTAGTTGGAACGCTTTCTGTAGCGATACCAAAATTATGTTGGAACTGATGTTGGACCAGCTCTTGAAACTCTTTGAAATGGTGCCAAGCTTTCCAGTGATGATTGGAATGACTTTGGTGTTATTACAATCCCAGGTTCTCATCACTTCCCATTTCAAGTCCCGACACATGGTAAGTTTTTCATTGTCTTTTATTTGAACCCTTGTGTTAAATGGGTAGGCAGCATCAAACATCAAACAAGATCTTGTCTTTTGTTAAGGATTAGAATGCTCAGTATATTATGTTTTAATTTTTTATCAGTTTGTATTTTGAAATCCCAAAGTACCTTCACCAGATCGTTCTCTGTCACTGGTTCTTGCTCATGCCACTCTTAACGGTGGGTCAAATTATTACGATTGCATAGCTCCCAGTGTATAACTTTGGCAACAACATAATGCCTGTATTCTTTGTTTTGCTTCTGTGCCAGCTGTGAACATTCAAACACTATATGCGCAACAGTTTCTTCACGTTCCCCACGAAGTCTAGAAAGGTCGCTAGTTTCTGTATTGTGAAATGTGAAACTGAATTGATTTGGTTCTCAAAGCCTGCTCCTGGGCAGCCATTATCATTTTTTCGTTTGCTTTCTTGAGGTCGCCATACTTTAACCAGTTCCATGATTGTTTTTCTCTAAAGTCAGTGTTTTTGAGGAAAACACTATACAGTTCGTTACTGTTCAAGCTGTATTTTCGCTCTTGCCTAATTTTACTCTTTGGATTTCCCTGCTCGATTACTTGCTCCTTCATCACAGCTTTCAGCATAGGTTCCTTCCTTTCCGAGACATACTTATGTAAACAATTCTTTTTAATAGGGAAACGGTACTCAGCACTGATCATGTCTCTACCCTTCAGCTCTTTTTAAGGTAGAGTTTGTCTACATCGCCCCTTTTGTAGAACATGCTATGGATAAAAAATGTTTGTGTTTCCCAATCAAGTCACTTCAGTTCAGTTAGATTCCACTTAATTATCTATTCACTATACCTGATGAGAGACACAACCCGGAAATTGATAGCATTTACAACGTTTTCGCTGTTCATTTGAGACTTCAATATGTTTTTAAGTCTCCTTACATTTTTAGCTTTCAAGTTCTCCTTCATCTGTTTGTCCTTAATATTGTCAGTCGCCAGTACTCCTTGGTATTTATATCCGCCCTCAGTACAAAATAAGAATGGTGATAACTTCTCATTACAATAATAATAATAATAATAATAATTTTTTAATTATTATTATTATTACAGGTAGATATTATGCCGCGTGTAGTAAGGAAGCTGGTAATTACCAATAGCCAAAAGTTCCTCACAGTTTCCCTCACATTTTAGTATTCTAATTATTATTATTCTAGCTGCCCCTAATGTGGTAGTTTTTTGAACTTGATATGCCTCTAGTTCGATTCCAGTATCCGTTATAAATTTTGGAAACATTTTTGAAACACTGCCTAGTGCCCAAACAACAATTGGTACCACCATAACTTTGCTTAGACTCGCTTAGCCTATAGTTTGAGGTCATGATATTTTTGAACCTTAAATTTCTCTGTTTCAGTTACCCTTTATCCCCTGATACTGCTATGTCGATAATTATTGCAGATCTTTGCCTTTTATCAAAGATGACTCTTGCCGGTTTGCGTTCTATGGTTACATTATCGCACTAAATCGTCATGCCCCACAGGATCTTGTGATCAGTATTTTCAACTACAACCTCAGGTTTTCGATCATACCAATTCTCAGGTTTTTCTAATTGAAATTTCTCACATAGCTTCCAGTGGTTTTTCTTTTCAGTTCCCGTGCTACGTCTAGGTATTTCAATATGTTTTCTCTTTCTTTTTCATCGATCTTGGTATTGTATGGAGCAGTGAAGTCTATAACCTGTCATTTACTGTTTTCCTTGACCATTATAATCATATCAGGCCATCTTTCTTCGATAACTTGGTCTGCTTGTATTGAAAAGTCCCATAAGATCTTATACTCTCCGTTTTCGCATACAGCTTGCGGTTCATGTTCATACCATTTTTATTTCCTTTCAAGGCCGTATTTCCTGCATACTTTCCAATTTTTCTCTTTTCCTACCCAATCATGCCTGCGTTTATATTCCCTTTGTGTCATTTTACTGCATTCACCTAAGATGTAATTGATGCTTTCATCTGCTTTACCACACATCCTACATTTACTATCTTGTT